>CM044437.1:39639438-39697622 GCA_024363595.1 Xenopus borealis
CTTGATTATAATTGATTAGCATTAGCTAAATGGAGAGTGTTTTCTTAATGACTGTAAAAATCTATAGCAGATTTCAGATTTCCCTTTTTTCCACTGTCTAACACAAAAGCTTCTAAGCTGATACATACAATTCCTTCCTTCAACTGAAGATACAATACCGCTGATAAGTAGACTACAATCTTGTATCTATTTGGAGGGCCAAGCCAAGGGGTTAAGGAAAACATTTCGTTTTTTATTTTAATAGTGGCATAGTGGGAACCTTGGAGGTTTGGGTGTAAAGAAAAGAATGCAATGATGCTAGGTCTTTTCAAAGGCTGTGTTAAATGTTCCACATTACTGCACTTCCTGCATTAAAAGATCTGTTAATTTGAGAAGTCTCTTTATGTTAAGGTTTTATAGCTGACTAAAGTCTGCAATATTTGCAAGATCTGTGGACTAAATGAATCTTCGCTGATGACCCTTTTGTGCTATTGACACTCACATCTGTTCCTTGAATAGAAGATACTTTTATTTGAGTTGGGGGGGGGGGGTGAATCTGCTTCCTGATCTAGAGACACTTCTTTTTTGTTTATTCCTTACATTACCACCTTCAAACTCTGTCATTCTTTCCTTGATGTGACGGAAGTTGTTCCATAATTATAAAGTTGTAAAAAATTATAAAGATATATAAATAAAATTGCCCCGGTTTCACCCAGGTAGACATACAAAAATAAAGGAATAAAGATATCTCCTAGCTCCCAAAGCTAAAGCTTTTAAACCATATACAGAAAAAAACACATTTGACTGATTTAAACACCCTGGATCTTTGCCATGCTAATTTTCCAATTCCAATATAAGAGATAATGAAGTAAAACAATTTGTATAAAATATACTCTTTATGTCACAAAGTATTGTTAAAAAGAGAGATCTGAAAAACCATGAGATTAAAGATTATTTTATAGTCTACACAGAGCACTGGGGCAAGATGAGACTTCTGAGATGAGGATGATGTGTGTAAATTTTAATGCTTAAACAAATTGTGCTGCTTGTATTATGAGTTAAAACTTATTTGGCATCATCACTTACCATCAATTCAAAGAGTCCTTTCTTCCTTTTAAAATTGACTGTCATAAAACAGAGCTAATGTGTTTTTCTGTTTTAATAATACATTGCGTTTAAATGAAATATTCAGTGAATGAGATAAAATTAAAATTCTGTTTGGGATATGGAGACATATATCTAAAGCCATGTGGCATTTTTAATATTTTCCTTTATTTTGTTTTTGTGATGACAATTTGCAGAATATGCAATAGAGTGCATTTTATCAACTTTGTATAATTCAAACGTGTCTGTTACTTTTCCCCGGACAACACTGTTATAAGACCCATGCATAGGTATTGCTCTTCAGTAACTGCATCAATCATACTGACTCATTTGTTTGTGTTTTTTTTTTCAATAATTTTTTCTTAAAATTTTTAAATTGTCTGTAATACAGATGCTGCCTTTTACCTACCTGGCCTTTAAATTCGTTCTATATTTTATTAGCCCAGCCCATGACAAACTGATTCAACCACCATATTAATGTGCATAATGTTTGGTAGGTTTTGTGTATAGATAGATAGATGGATAGATTGATAGATGATAGATCGATTGATAGATATATGGATACATGAAATATTTTGAAATTAAATTTGTCCAGTATTGTAACTTTTTTCTAAGACACATTAATATGTTAAAGACAGATTAAGAATCATAATGGTTGGTGTAAAAGCATGTGAACACAGAGGCTTATATACAGTGACACCTTGTGGTTGAGGCAAAGGGCAGAGACTGAAATAAAGAAGAATACAATTCTGCAAATTCAGCAAATTCTTAAAAGGCATGCAAACTTTTTTATTATCAATCATTTTCCTGCTGAAGAATTTTTTTAGAGCCTGTTCCTCTGATAAAAGCCACATTTTCTGCATATCTACCCTCTCTCTCTCTCTCTCTCTCTCTCTCTCTCTCTCTCTCTCGGCCAGATTGGGGGAGTGGCCTAAATTGTGCCTGTTTTGAAACTCAAATGTTGGAAGGTATGTCCAAAGCTTCAGATTTCAGCACTAGTGCATTTGTGGGCTGAAATCTACAACCTGTCAATAATGACTGACATTATAATCAATGGTATTAGCATTTTTTTTTTTACCAAAACACACCCTGCATGTAATATGCCCTTGTTGTCAAAGGCATTAAGTGTCATGGGCAGAAGTGAAATTGTTACACTGGCAGAGAAAGCGTCACCTATGACAGTATACTAAAGATGGGCAATTTCTTCATCTAGCTTTCACCATAAATGTAATGCTCCGTTTTTAAGCAGCGTTCCATTCCCTATTTCAGATCATCTTCTTAGATAATTTCTCTTTCATACTCTCCTCCTCAATCTGCTTGTCCACTAAGAGTATATTAACTTCTCCTTCCTCAAGATTTCCTCCAACTCTGATTTGCTTGTCAATATCTCCGTTTTGTACGTTATGCATACATCTGTGCTCAAAACCTCTGCTACTACACTCCCATGCCTACAAGATAGAAAGCTCATAAACAATGCTAGTTATTTTCCATATTTAGTGCTATTTAATGTTTATAATTACAATGATCTGCTAAAACAATCCTGGATTGTTTGATACTGTGTTAACTACCCCATTGTAAAGCAAATTCTCCTTTGCCTTGGTATCAACAGTCAAGCTTTATTCTGGTTCTCGACTTACCTCTGTAAGCAATTCTTCTCTGTCTCTTTTGCTTATGGTGATGAAAACCATTGTCAATACTGCTGCGATTTTCTTAGCATTATTTCCAAGATCCATCCTTTTTTTTTTTCTCCTGCAACTGATAAAACAAACATCCATGCCTTTTTGAGAGGAAGGACTTAAGTTTTAAATCAGCTGAGGAGGTCATTACAGAAGAATAAAGAGGTAAAGAGCAGAAATTCAAAATATTTAACACAGGATATTGATGATGAGAAAGGTGATGTTTCCAAAAGGCATGAAGGAAAATAAAACATGTAGTAATAATCTGTATCAATGCATAATTTGTTTTTAAATGATAAAACAATTATTGTCAGAATAGAAAGGTTACATATTTTGCTGAAAGCAGTTTGTTTCCCCTTAGAAAATTGTGACAGTAAAAAAAAACATTTAATTTGATTTCAGCTAGACCAATGGAGCAACAAGGATTTCATGTTTGAATTCACCAAACGTGAAATCCACACCTCAGGAATTTTGTCTTTCCTTTTGTAATTTTTTGCAGTATTCTCAACTCACCCTTAAGTCTTTTTTACTTTATTTTTTACATTTTTAATTTTATTTTTTTTACTTTATTTTTTGTGTTAGCTTTGTCATTGGTCTCATGACAAATATTTTTTGGTTTTTGTGACTTTTTTAGACAAAAGACAGAAACAGTTTCTTTGCTTATGGCACATGCAAAAGAAAATCACATTAAAATCCCAAGTGTTGTGTTTGCTGGCATCTGTCAAAAGTAGAGAGATAGTTTTTCTTAATGACATTATTAGCATTATGTCTCGGACAAAAGTTACATACATCCTATAACATTCGCTGAGGTTATTTGTAAGGAAAATGTTTGCCCCATTATATACATTATAGACTGTTAGCTGGGATCTATTTTTCACAGAAAAGAACCAGAAGCCATCCCTTTAGACATAAAAACGGAGCTTCCATTTGAAGTAGTTTTGTTTGTGTGACAGAGTTAGAGAGAGTGTATCTATAGGGGGATGTATGTATATGGGTATATATGTGTGTGTGTGTGTGTGTGTGTGTGTGTGTGAATCATTTGGGGGGGAGGCTGCTGTTGTCTTTTTAACCCTAAAATTAACCCTGTAACTATGTACACAGCTCAGTCATCTGTATTGTCATGACAGGAGACAGATTGGACAGATTACTCTTGGATCACAGTTTGCCTGTCCAGGTTTTACCTTGCTGCTGGCAGATGGCTATTTATCCATCCATGTAGATGGTAAAAGCTAACAACATAATCTGACAGCCCATATAAGAATTTACACAAACACACACATATATATATATACATTTTTATTTTTGTACTGTTGCAGATTGAACCGGAATCTGAGGCGGAAGCTGGGAGTGTGAGTGCTGTTACATATTGTACATATTTATATATAAATATATTAGTCATACTCTGGAGTTATATGGAGTCTCAGGTTACAATAGGGGAAGCCACTTAACCTCTCATCAACACAGAAATCCTGCAGGATTAATAGAAATGCTTGACTAACAAGGAAGATGAGCAAGGTGAGTGAGTTATTGTAGGGACCCATGTATTAAACCTCAATTTTTTTCTGGTCGAGGTTTTTTTGGATGAAACCTTGAATTTTTCAAGGAATTTTTTTTTTTAATATTTAGAGATTTATCCTACCACAAAGCTGCTAAAAATCCAAATATGAAGATATGCCTCAAACCTGTCGAGGTCATGTAGAAGTCAGTGGCAGATTGACTGAAGTTTGTACTTGACAATGTGATCAGTTAAACAATTAGGGGGTTATTTATTAAAATCTTTATCTCATATTTTAAAGCTTGGCCAAGCTCCCATCCATGATTTCATCTTATTTATTAATAAAAAAAAAGCTCAATTGGATTGGGAAAAAATGATAAAATCAAGCGAAAACCCAAACGGTGCAATATTTTCCAGACTTTTTTTTCCCCCCAAATCGCTAATTTTTTTGGGGTTTTTGCCCATAAAACCCCCAATTTTTTGGGATTATCAGGCTAAACCCAGTACAAACCACAATATCTTCCAGTTGGGATAGGGACATCTTCCATTGAACTATACATGACCTCGACAGGTCTGAGATGGCAGATCTTTGGATTCTGGCTTTTTGCAGCATCGAGGTATAATAAATATCAAAACATTTGAGGTTTTTTTCCATAAAAAATTCAAGTATTCACTCCAAAAATCCCAACGAGATAAATTCAAGGTTTGAATTTTATTTCAGCACATTTTATCTGAAAAACTTGTAGCTGGTTCAAATTAATTTGTTACAACTCATTATATTAGAAGAGCATGCTTTTCCTTTAAGTAGTTAATGTTAGAAACTAACAATGCCAGAATATATGAGCATTGGGGGAGCAACTCATAAATAAGTTACTTCAAGTGTACCATGCACATATGGCAAACTTAATTTAATCTGAAATATTACAATTAAATGTGACTGTTTTTTTAATTTAACATGCTTTATTTGTTAAACACAGCTGTCACTTGTAAAAATGAAAAAGCAGACTCTGACAGAAGATATGAGCATTTTAATTATCTGCTTAGTATATTCTATCTGAGGCAATTCTTAGTCAATTATTATTATCATCATTATGTATTAGTAACATTAAGTTTGATGTGCTGTCCTGTAAATAATGTTAGAATTTACAGCTATTTTACAATGCAAGTCTATCTAGCCTGTCAACATTTCTGTTGGCAAGCTGCTTTGGCTTGGTACTCAGCAGGTTTTATGGGATGTACCATCCAACTAAACTTTAGAAGACAAGTCACCTCTGAGTTCAATGGCCATTATAATGTTTACAGAGCCAGTGCATAAAATTGATTCTATAAATCCCTTTTAGAGGGTATATGTAAGGCTTACTAAGTATATATGTAATTCAGTGTGATAGATATACCGTTATGCTTAACACAATTCATGGTGCATGGTAGAAGAGCAAAACTGCTAATATAGGAGTAAGAGCAAATGCAGAAGAAATTCAAGGCTCTTTGTAGAAACACGGCTCTCTGGAAAGTTAAACAGCAACTGGAGTACAGGCAACAAAGAAGCAAGAACAATATTCAAACCAAGGTTGGGACAGGCAATTAAAGCTGGAAAAAGAGTTAGGGTAAGATCAATAACAATAGAACAGCAGAACCAAGCAGAGTACCAACAACAACCAAAAACAGAAGCAAGACAAAGTCAATCATAATGATCTAATAAAAGCAAGTGAGTCACCACTACAAATATGCCATGACACAACTAATGTTGTGATAATATACAGTATGCACACTCTGGTGTAAGTGCAACCTAATGAGCACAAGGACCCATACATGCACCTGAGTGTCCATTAGAGAGGTAAAAACCTGAGACTATGACATTAGCAATAAGGAGCAATAATATGTCATGTATGACAATTAGACCTTATACATAGCATGGGTTATTGGAACACTCATGTCTGAGGCACCTGTATATTTCCTTCTTTTCTTAGACCCTATTGGAAATAATTTTGTCCATTAAAGGAAAACTATACCCCGAAAATGAATTTTTGAGCAACAGATAGTTTATATCAAATCAAGTGACATATTAAAGAATCTTACCTACCTGGTATATATATTTAATTAAATATTGACTTTTACATCTCTTGTCTTGAACCACCATTTCGTGATGGTCTGTGTGCTGCCTCAGAGATCACCTGACCAGAAATATTTCATCTCTAACTGTAACAGGAAGAAGTGTGGAAGCAAAAGACAGAACTCTGTCTGTTAATTGGCTCATGTGACCTAACTTCATAATTTGTTTGGTATGTTTGTGTGCACCGTTGGATCCTAGGATCCCAGGAGGCTGTCCTTATTTTTTAAAATGGCTATGATGACCCAATGGCACATGCTACTAAAAAAGTTTATTATTATGAAAATGGTTTATTTACATGAAGCAGGGTTTTACATATGAGTTGTTTTATTCAATATCTTTTGATAGAGACCTACATTGTTCGGGGGTTATAGTTTTCCTTTAATTGTCTCATTTGACCTCACATGTATTTGTGCCCTTGGTTTAATTTTGTGCATCAAGAACCGGATGTTCCCATTGGGGCAGCCTTTAGGATTATAAAATAGCATTCTATGAAAATGGATTTTTAGATGAGGCAGGGTATGTTTTATGCAATTTTTTTTATTGAGACTTACATTGTTCTGGGGTATAGTTTTCCTTTTTCAGAAATGTGAAGCGTCCTCTGTGATTTGCTTTTTTTAGTTTATTTTCTTAGCCCTGGGCTAAAGTCATGAATGTCATGTAAAACATTTTCCACCTGGTTCAAGCCTGTTATAATATAATAGTTCATGGCTGTGTCTCTAACATTAATATTCATGTGCCCTCGGCCTCATGCAGTCTGTGGCAGGGGGCTCTACAGTCCTGTTTTTAAAAACAGCATTACATCTATAAGTAAGCTAAGTATCACTAACTAACCAAAAATATACATACATACATTGGGGGTTATTTACTATAATCTGAATTTATCTCATTTTATTAAAAAAAAAAAACTATGACCAAACTCCTTTGGCTGATTTAAGCTTATTTATTAACAAAAAAAACTTGATTTAATCGGATGAAGGAACAACTCAATAAAACTGATTGAAAACCCAAATTGCTCTATTTTTTAGGCTTTTTTTCCCAAAACGCTAAAATTTTTTGAGTTTTTGTTTGAAAACTCCAAAAAAGTAGGATTTTTGGGCTTAACCCACCACAGACCATGAAAATACTTCAAATTGACATAAGTACCTCTCTCATTGACTTATACAGTATTTTTACAGGTGTGAGATTGAGGATTTTTGCAACATCTAGGTATAATACAATTAAAACCAGAAAAATTTGAGGTTTAGTAAATAACCCCCATAGAGTTCATAATTGAGTCACTTCAATGTCCCTTGACCTTCTGGGATCCAACTTCCTGACTTCACACCATAAGCCTAAGTGACATTAGTGTACATTAAAAATCAGTGCATTATCATTTCAATACAAATAAGAATCTTTACTGTAACTGTAAGGGCTTACAGTCTGCTAACTATCCATATAATGATTTTTATTCATTTCACCTCTTTTTCAGACATTTTACTCAACTAATTTTTTTTAACACTAAATAATGTAATAAATGGAAATGCTAAAGGACAAAAAAAGTCAGTAAAGAATCACAATTCTGAATGTGCCATATCACTGAATACTTGTTTCCCCTTTTATTGCTGTGTTAAAAGATCTTTAAAATATTCTGAATATCTAATTACAGCTTTACCCCTACAATGCTTCTATCTGTGGAATAAAGGAGGTTATTGTACATGAAATGATACAGTACTTTAAGTCATGCTCTGCTTAAATAATAGGTCACTGACATTCAGCCCTGTTTTTTTCTGCTGTTTGCCTTCATGTCCTGGTACAGAGGTTTTAAAGAAGGAAAGATGGATAATGGATGTTAACTCCTTGAATAAATTGTAGGATCCAGTTTTGTTTGTTTGTATGTGTGTTGTGCCGAGACCTTGTGGTGTAGCTCTGTACACATTGTATTGCTGTACGTATACCAGATGAACAATGAAGGAATGAGTGCCTGGATTTCAGGTTTGCAGTCTAAAAGGGATAGGGTATATCATGGAAGAATTGTGTTTGCCAAAGAGATATTTATAACTATGTGAGTTATTTTGAGAGATTTAAGAGCTGAGTAAGATAAATGTGAAGCAAAATAGAATCTCATGTCATTTTCTATTTCTGGCAAAGGATACAGTATATTACATGTTCTGTAACTGAACTGAAAATCTTTATGAAATCAGGAGTGCCAGCTATACAGATCAAAAACATTGCAACTGTTTCTGGACCCTACAGAGTGATTGGGCTGCTTTACCATATACTCAAGTAAGGGATTTGTGATAGGTAGAGCTGGGAATAGATGTTGGATTAAAAACTGGTAATATGTTTCAGGAAGGTAAAAATCTCCATCTGAAGCTCCTTTTCATGTCAGTGCATTTGAACCAGGCAACTTGGATTCTGTGCCTTGTTAGCTCCTTCTGCACATTGATTTGGAATCATAAACTAGTAAATACCTTACCTGCCCTGACTGTTTCCTGTATGCACTTAGCATGGGCAGGTACCTGTCCTGCCTGTGCCCTAGTTCCTCCTTGGTCCACTGTAAAACCATTAAAGACCCCTAACAGTCCTGTTTTGCCCCTTATTTCCGATAATTTGCAATTAGCCTGCTATCTGGATGCTAGAGCAGGGTGAATAAATCCAAACAATAACTGAATGTAAACTTACACATAGTGCTTAGCCTAAGCACTTCTGCTATTTACATTCATGTTTTATTTGTATCTGTTTCTGAGATAGTTGTCTTTTGAAACTGCTAATTAGTGATGGGCAAATTATTTTGCCAAGTTTTGCAATGAAAAAATGGCCATAGACCCCAATGTATTGTAAAAAAAAAAAATGTTGCATGGCTTGGAAAAAGTTACCGTGTAAAATCCCTCCCTGACTTCAAATGGCAAAGTTTCACAGTTGTTTAAGCAAAAGCAGGGCAGGACAGATTATCCCATCACTACAAATACTGGGTTATTGGCTCAATGAATCAGTAATCCCAGGGTTATCAAAATACAGGAAGTGCCTAGAAAACACATAACCAGTTAGGGTTAGGGGTTGTCTCAACTAGTCAGAAACCCCAGGGTTAATTAAATGCAGGAAGTACCCAGAAAACACATAACCAACTGGGGTAATTAACATTCTGGGCCTTCAAAAACTGCTGAGCTAAAAGCCTGCTTATCAGTATAAAGCTGCAGAAACCAACTGAAATAGAGAATAAAACAGATTATAATTGGAACACATTTTGGGGGTTCAGATCCCCTTTAAAAAGAGAGCAACAGATAATAAAGGGTCAGTGGTCCTGGCAACCAGAAATAATTTTCTGTTGCAGCACGAAAATAGCCAGCAATTATAAAAAAAAGTATACAAACATTGCAAAAATAATAGTTATATATACTATATATAGTATGCTGGATTAAATAGAAATAGAATTTAAAATAATATATAATATAATATATAGCTTTAACCTGCAAAACGACTGTAATAAAAGCTATGGTACTGACGATTATAGTGAGAACAGGGAAAGGCAGCACCATGTTTTGGCAATCAAAGCTCTTTGTTAAGGGGCAAGAGGTTAATTCAGAGTTTAGGCAGGAGAATAATTGATCTTTAGCTAGTATAATTAACTCCTCCCTGGCTGGACGTGAGCCTTTTTTACACTCAGTCAGTAAGGGGTTCTTATAGCAATTAACTTCTAATTATCTGTGACCCTGACAAGTATCTGTTTGTGCCTAATTGAATGTGCTATGCCATCACCTCACATGTCAAGCTGTTCACAGGTGAAGTAAATGTTAAATTTGTTTATTATTTATAAAAAAATTTTGCATAGTGATTGCAGTATGCACTTAATCTACTTTATATACCATATTGAAATAAATGCAATTAGCTTAACTTTTTAAAAAGGGGGCCTTAAATCTGCTCTTACTTTTCAAAAAGATAATTTATTATTTATTATGCCTATAATAAATAATAAATTATCTTTTTGAAAAGTAAGAGCAGATTTGGATTTATACATGATTGATGTATTTTGAGGACATGTACATGGGAAGAACAGATCTGTTTCTAACTTGCTATAACCATTTCCCAACCCTCTCTGGTTGACAAAGCATTTCTACCCACTCCCAAATCGTTTTCTGCTTTAAATAAGAATTATGTAATGCTAAATCTTCTGCACAGATAGTATGTGCCGCCCACACTCCTGCCTCCTCAGTATTGGTACGTTATCAATAAATTTTATACTGAATTTTTGAATGAATACAGTAATGTATCTTGTGTAAATAAAGAGTATTTCATTGATCTAATAATTACAAATATATTTACCTGAATTCAGACTAAACCATAATAGGGTACTGTTGAACAGGAAAAGGGGTGGACAATGCACCATAAAACCTGTAATTTATCAAAAGTTGTCAGATGTTCTTTAAATTACTATGTTTTTCTAATGCCATGCTGATTAATGTTTCATTTTCTAAGATCCAATCTATATTTGCCTTCAACCAGTCAACATTTATTGATGGGGACCTCCAGGAAATCATTTGCATCCAGAAGGTTGCTAAGAATATACATCTAATTATTTAAATGCTCCCTCCCAGATTCCACCCAAATGGGCTACATATGGGTCACTTCTCAGTTTTATGTGTAGTACTAAAAGATCAAGGTATGCACTCGGGACCAAAGGAAGTTTGGTTTTGGGCATGTCCACCATATGTGGGTCATTTTTCCTAGAAGGGGGAATCCTCTGAAATAACTGCCACCAGCTGAAGAAGTAAACATAGCAATTTTGACAGAGGATATTATAATAGTTTTCAAACTGTCCATGAGCTGGAATTATAGATGTTAGCTGAGCTGTTACTATATTGGATGGTTTGGGAGCACCAAGTTGCCATTGACTTTTGACCTGTATTGTCTTATTTGGTTACGATGGGATGTTACACACCCCAAATCATTGTTCTCTCAAAGTGGTTCTGGTCTTCCTTTCCTTTCTTCCTTTCCTACTAGTATTGGGAAGTTATAAGACAGCATGACAAGTAGTATCATTTTAATTGCTTAACCAGGCAACTAAGTTCTTCAGCATCTTACCAAAGATTTAAGGATAATGCTACACAGGATCGTCAGCCTGCCCTGTGTTTTCTTACTAGCCTCCCTAAGTTTTACCAAAAATCTGCCCCTAGGGACAGGCTGGAAGGGCACCCCTCATCTCACCATCTTACTTGGTCTCATTAAAACATACATTTATTTGACAGAGACCAAGGGGGTTATGTATTTAAGGTTGCGTTTGTGTTTTGAGTTTTTAGATGGTAGTTTCTCTAAAAAACTGATTATTGTTTAGATTTATTATGCTCCAAAGTTGATAAAAGCCCAAATCCCTAAAATACTCAAACTAAAACATTTTCAAGCTCATGTAGAAGTCAATAGCTGAAGTTCCTTCAACCATTTGAAGATGTTTTTTGCCTTCATGATTTTCAGGTTTCTTACACTGGTTTGCGATAGCTCAATAAATTTGAGGTATTCAATGTTTTTAGCCTATAAACTCGATAAATTCAAGGTATTCAAGTTTTTTTCCCGACTGCATTCAACCAAATTTTGGTTTATTCAAACTTTGATAAACAACCCCGAAATGTCAATTAAGAAATTTATGTGAATTTTATTTTATTTGGATTAGATGGCACGTAACAAAAAACTGACTCCACCACATATAAAGGCACAGCTCAGTAAGTACAAACATAAGAAACTGTTCACTTTAACAACACAGATAAGATTTTGGTAAGCAGGACAGAGGGGTAATTTAGCATCAACTCTACTAAGGCAACAACACTTGGTTAAGAAGCTTGCTTGGACTGATAAATTTAAGTTTGAAACTTTTTGTCACCCATCGGCTTTGCTAGAGAATAAATTCTTAGACTTTAAAAGCAAAAGTTGAAGAACTACCTTTATGTTTTGGGGAGTTTTGCTGGCTCTAAAGTTGGAGGCCTTCACAGAGTAGCTGGAATAAATAGGAGTTACCACAGTATTCTTCAGTGCTCTATCAGAACTATTTGAAGGAAATGGAAAATGAAGGAAATCTGAAGACCTTAAGGTGGCCATACACGGAAAGATCCGCTTGTTTGGCGATGTCGCCAAACGAGCGGATCTGTCCCCGATATGCCCACCTTGAGGTGGGCAATATCGGGGTGATCGGATCAGAATGGCACAGATACGGGCGGTCGGATCGCGGGACCGCATCAACGAACAGATGCGGCCGCGATCAGACGGGATTTTTAATCCTGCCCGATTGAAATCTGGCCGACTTTTGGCCTGATATCGATCGGGGAAGCCCGTCGGAGGGCCCACCACACAGGCCGATTAGCTGCCGACACAGTCTGTCGGCAGCTTTTATCGGCCCGTGTATGGCCACCTTTATTAACTGCATTGAGATGATTTGGGATGAATTGGATAGAAAAGGCTTAAGATCTAACTAGTTCAGTACATTTGTGGGCCCCTCTACAGCAGTGTTGGAGTGTAGTTCTGTAAAAACTTACCCTGGTGGACTAGCAGTAGTGCGACAGGGACCCACCACGTTCTCCTCGGTGAGGGCATTCTGAATTCTGAAGAATTGCCGCGCGTCCGCTTCCTGGTTTGAAACAGCGGCGCAGGTGACATCATAAAATTTGGCGGGAACTTTAAATATTTAAAGGCACAGACGCCAATTATTCCTTGCCCACTTTAAAGGTCTATTCGTTGTTCCTCGGTGTGTTATATTGCGGTTTGACCCTGCCTGTTCCTTATAGTACCCAAGTTTGATGCCTGTTCTGACCCTTGCCTGTTTTTCAACTACTCTTCTTTGTACTGCCTCCTCCCATTGGTAATTGACCCGGCCTGTCCCTCACCACGATCCTTGTTCTCTGTTCCTGTATCACATGCAGTTGCTTGCCCAGAACACTTCCCCTGGTCCTCTCACACTAAGACCTGGCAGCACCCAATTAGCAGAGGGCTCTTCCCAAAGTGAAAGGTGGTTGTTTAAGGCAGATGTTCTGGGCTGGGACACCAATCATTCTAGACAAAGACCTTTAAAGTCTTTACTTTATAGAATAGAGGAAAAAGAGGAGAGATTGATCAATGCACATTCCCTGGTCCCCTGTCATATAAGTAATCTATGCAGTTGCATGTGTACAAAGACAGGGGTTTTTTAGTTACAAAATTATGATCATAAGATTGATAAGCCACCACACCACGTCAAGGTAAAACCCATATGGCAGTCCCTAACTATTTACCTCTGGTCATAATATCAAATGCTATAGCCTCCCGGCATGAGAGCATTACCTGAATAAAGGTCTCCCGACCTGGGCATTGGTTTCATCCACCGGGCTTAGTCCTCCCCCGCCATTAGCTTTCAAAGAGGAGAGACAACCTAGACCCCAGATTTGGTTCCAGGAGATTAATCCTCTCCCGCTTGTGGCTTTTAAGAGAGAGAAACTTCCCAGACCAACACCCATTTCCAAAGGCATTGTTACACCATTTAAAGGGACGGGTGTGGGGGTGCTACAACCACATGGAAGCCTGGCCTGCAGCATAGCTGCTAAACTTCCGAACAGAATAAATCTGCTACAATACAAAATGCAAAAAAAAAAGATTGTGGGAGCACTCCATAGCTAAATAAAAATTTATATTTTCCATTAACATATAACAATCAGACATATATATGGAATATTTGTTTTGTGTGAAACACTGATAAGTGCTTAAACTATAAAAAAATATATTTGAAACTGCAAGTGTTCAAAAACTGGTTAGTGTAGGTCTATAAAAAAATTAGAAAGTTACCTAATATCAGGCCAATCCAGATGGAAGCATGAACATGGAGCTCAGCGCACCAGTCAAAAGCATAAATTAATCCATCTAGCCAAAACCCATAATAAAAGCTATATTGAGAGAATAATTCAATGGTCTAACTAAGACAATGATGAACGGTCATAGCATTGATGCCATCATGCTGATGAACGCCCTAATCATGCAAGTAAACAATGCTTAAAAGTTTTCCTACAATAAAACAAAAACATTAAAAATATAAGCACAGACGTTAATGAGTAAAACTCAGATGTTAGCTGGGTGAAAGAGTATCCAAAACAGAAGGGCCCTTGGGTGAGGTTAAAGTTTTTTTGTGGCCAAACAGCTGCCAACTTGACTGACATAGAGACACAGTTAACAGTGGCCTCTCTGAAAGATACACAGACCTAGAGCTAACAATTACCAGTCTCTTCAGAATGTGCTGCCAGACTTGACACCAGAATGATTCGATTGTCAGGAACTTGGTTGGATGGTTGTTGTAGGGTACAGACTCTCCTACACTTCCCATATAGGTGGTAGCCAGTGAAAGTGGTTTTTACAGGGCATCACCTCTTGAAGCAGGAATTCCAAAGAAATCTGAAAGGTCAGACAAACTATTAAGATCAAGAAAAGAAAAAAACAGGATCAGCACTTCACCACACTGACAATAGCTTTGTATAGAAGGCTGGCAGCATCCCTTTAAACCCACTGAGCATGCACAGAGCTTTAGGAAGGTGTACCGTAGAGTGACCAGCATTGCAGATTCTCTGGACAAAGTACACAATTGAAACCTATGAACCTTAACATTAAACTAAGAGACTGGATAGAATTATTTATATCGTGCTATATCTATTTGGGGCATTTCCTATACAAATAGCTGGAAGGGAATGTTTTAAATATTAATTTGAATGTCCAAACCCTAGGAGAATGTAATAATAAGGAAAATTATAGTTTATAAGACCCCTGAACAGCGCTGCTGGAAAAGTACTTAGTTGGAATAACCTAATCAAATAAATAAGATGTCCCTTAACATCTAACTGGAAGGGTACAGACCACACACTTTTGTAGTTGAGAAATAAACCTAGTGGATATCTTTAAATGAGAAAATGAGCGATATGTTAAAAAAAGATTAAATATAGCAAGATGTGTGGCATATGCATGAGCAGGTGCAACAAGAGACCTCCAGAAAGGTGTTGATATATGGACATTAGGCAGTGGAGTTACTACTAAAACATTGAGGGGTTACACAGTGGTAGTGAATTATAGTTTATTGCAGTTCAACATCAACCTACAGCAGAATTTCTTGTAGTGGTAGAGGTAGTTACAATGCATTCTGCCTTCCCTTCTTCAGGATGTTGCATTCTGCTTCAGGTACACCTCCTTCGCTTGTTTACTCATTATATAATGGCAGCTTCTTCAGTGCTGGTTCTTCCAGGCTGAAATTATTTATTCATAATCCTAACTAACTGGATTTATGTCAAAAGGAGTAGGTAGTTCAGCTTTGAGTTGTCTCCTTTAATTGTTCTAATCTAAGACATCACCTACAATAAAGTGTTAAATAGGGTACTATTTGTGGAAATGTTATTATTCTGAAATGCATAACCATGCATTAATCCTTTGAGAACCTGACCTGTCATTAAGTCACTAATTCTCCAGTATAGAATAGACGATGAGCTTCCTGCACAGATCTTATTATGTTGCATCATCTTGTCTTCTTGGCAGCCATTCACAAGTTTCTTTAAATTACATCATCAATGCATACATTAATAAATTAAAAGGGGGGAGAATTGTGGCAGAAAGGACAATAAAAATAAAGCATTGCACTTAAATGAATGGCACCATTAGAAAATGCCCATTTAGTACAACTTTATTGGATTCTTTAGCCACCAAAACGGACTGTATAGTAAATAGCCATTCCATATTGCAAAGTTTTCTGGATAATGGGTTTCTGGATAAGAAATTCCATATTTGGTTCCAAACTGGTATTCCCTGTAAATAATAGGCAAAATATAAACAATAAGTAGAATGGGGTTTTTTTATTTCCAAAGTTCAATTTTTTTTGTTCATTTTGTAAGAAGGTGTATAAAGGTTTGTACTGCTGTTTTAAAGAATTTTTCAACTTTTGTTTACACTGAGGGGGTTATTTACTAAAACAAAACAAATTTATCTGATCTTTTTATTGAACCAAGGTCAACCAAACTTCCATTCATGATTTTATCTTATTTATCAATAAAATAAGTCAAATAAGTAGGGTCATGAAAAGACCGATAAAATCCAGCAAAAACCCGAATTGTATGATTTTTTTGGATTTGACGCCCGAATCACTCTTTTTTGTTGGGTTAAAACCCACAATTGTTTTCGGATTTTCAGATTATCAGATGAAACCCAGCCATGGAATGCTACATGATCTCGGCAGGTTTGAGATGGTGGATTTTTGGATTCTGACTTTTATCAGCTTCAGGGTATAATAAATCTTGAAAAATTCTAGTTTTTGCCCAAAAAACTTCAACCATAAAAAATTCCAGAGAAGAGGTCTTTCTGTAATTTGGATCACCATACTTTGTCTACTAAAGAATCATTAAAACATTAATTAACCCCAATAGGATTGTTTTGCCTATAGTAAGGATTAATTATATCTTAGTCAGGATAAAGGAGATGGTACTGTTTAATATTTACAGAGGAAAATATGTTTTAAAATTTTGAATTATTTTTATTTAACAATATCTACCACTTCTACAAATTCTCCACAACCCAAAGAACCTCCAATATGCAGTGCTCTCTGGATACAGGCTGTCAAATGCTTTAAATTTTAATGGAAAAAAATGAATCTTCATATGTTATAAATATTGTTCCTACTCCATGGAGTATGTACTCATCAACTAAATCTTTCCAGCTTGAGTCCTCTTGGCTTGTGAAAGTCAATGTGAGAGGAGACAATTATGATTTAATACCCTTCACCCTACCAGTGCAAAGAGGGAGAATGAATTCCGCCCACCTTCTCTGTTCCATCTCATGTTTACAGGCATAATGAATAAGCAGACATTAATTATACAGAGCAGAATGCACTAAAAAGGACAGTTGACTAAATCAACCAGCTCCTTCATGAAGTCTCTAAAGTCCCAAAGGAGGGAGTTAATAAGAATGATCTTTAATATGAGTAACAAATTCTATATCCAGTAGGAGAAGACAGAAAGACAGAGCAAGTATTAGCTGAACACATTATATATATATATATATATATATATATATATATATATATATATATATATATATATATATATATATATATATATATATATATGTATATCACCTTGAAATTCAAGTTATAGAATCTCTTCTCTGGTCACTATTCTAGCATAAACCCCAGTGCAATATGCAGAATAGCTTTTGTAAAATATATCAGCTCAATGTATACCCATTTGCCTTTTCTTTGATTTCTGAAAAGGTTAAAAACAGGGTTTTTTACCCTTCAGTGGTCTATTCTAAGTTCTAATTTTCTTTGTTAATTAAGCATTAACGTCTGGTATTGGTCAGTATACAAAGCAATAAATTGCTGACAGGTTGAGTAATCACCTAGGTGAAGCTGAGACATATAATCAAACCATGAGATGTGTCTCTGAATAACACCTATAGTACTTCCAATTATTACTGTAAATTAATGTAAAAGAAGAAATAGTTGTCTTTTGGGGGGGGGGTGCAGTTGATTTGAACAATAAAACCAGAAAGTTGCCCATCATTTTATCACAGGAAATAAACACACCTTCACACTAATGCTGCCCTTTTGTAAAATATAACTACAGTATATTACAAAACCATGAGGAAGCCACAGGGCTCACGGAACTATGATGTTAGCTTGAACACTGTCCACAAATACAGTATAAATTAGATTTCTAAGATTAGACATTTTAAAAACAGATAAGAAGCCTGTGGAATGTAGAAAGCCTGTAGAATGATGCACTAGTAACAGACACATGTGGGCTGTCATGTCTGAACAAGCATCAAAGCTGGCCATAAACTTGAATGAGCAAATCTTACCCCGATTTTTGGCCAGATATAAGTCAGGGGCCAGTACGAGTACCCCATACAGGGACCAATAAGCTGCTGATCTTAAAGGGCTGTTCACCTTTACATTAACTTATAATATGATGGAGACAGTGATATTCAGAGATAATTTGCAATAGGTTTTCATTTTTTATTATTGTGGGGTTTGAGCTTTTTATTTGGCAGCTCTCCAGTTTTCAATTTCAGCAATCTGGTTTCTAGGGTTCAAATTACCCTAGCAAACACGCACTGGGTTAAATGAAAAACTGGAATATGGTTAGGAGAGGTCCTAAATAGAAAGATTAGTAATAAAAAGTAGCAAAAACAATACATTTGTAGTCTCGCATAGCACTTGTTTTTAGATGGGGTCAGTGACCTCATTTTGAAAGCTGGAAAAGAAAAGAAAAAATGAAAAGTTGAAAAGTTGCTTAGATTTAGCCATACTATAATATAATAAAAGTTAACTTAAAGGAATTGTTCAGTATAAAAATAAAAACTGGATAGATAGGCTGTGCAAAATAAAATATAGTTATTTAGCCAAAAAAGTAAAGGCAAAAGTGTCTGGATGTTTAACAAAATAGCCAGAACACTACTTCCTGCTTTGCAGCTCTCTTGGCTTCCATTGATTGGTTACCAGGCAGTAACCAGTCAATGACTTGAGGGGGCGCATGGTTCATAACTGTTTGCTTTTTAATCAGACCTGCATGCTAATGATCAATTGCAAAGTTACTGAACAGTTCTAGTATGTCCCATGTGGCGCCCACATGGGACATTAACTCAGAGTTAGAGAGCTGAAAAGCAGGAAGCAGCGTTGTGGCTATTTTGTTAGCCAACCAGTCACTCCAGGCTTTATACATTACATTTTTGGCTAACTATATTAGAAACACTTTTTTTTTTTAATTTTTCACAGCCTATGTATTTACCCAGTTTTAATTTTTACACTGAATTGTTCCTTTACAGGTAGGGATGTCGCGAACTGTTCGCCGGCGAACTTGTTCGCGCGAACATCGGCTGTTTGCGCTCGCCGAATGTTCGCGAACGTCGCGCGACGTTTGCCATTTTGGGTTCGCCTTAGCTGGCGCTTTTTTTTCACCTCTCACCCCAGACTAGCAGATACATGGCAGCCAATCAGGAAGCTCTCCCTCCTGGACCACCCCCACACCCCCTGGACCACTCCCCTTCCATATAAAAACTGAAGCCCTGCAGCGTTTTTTCATTCTGCCTTTGTGTGCTTGGAAGAGCTAGTGTAGGGAGAGAGCTGTTAGTGATTTGAGGGACAGTTGATAGTAAGTTTGCTGGCTAGTAATCTACTTGATACTGCTCTGTATTGTAGGGACAGAACTCTGCAGGGATTTGAGGGACATTTTAGGTTAGGTAGCTTTGCTGGCTAGTAATCTACCTTCTACTGCAGTGCTCTGTATGTAGCTGCTGTGGGCACTGATCTTTTCTTCATTCATTAAAGCTCTTTGCGTTTTTTTGCGTTGCAGTAAGCGCCGCATTTCGTCTTTGCGTGTGAACAGGCTGTAACCTTTACACGACTTGATTGGCATGTAGACGCCGGACGTTTTAAAGCATTTTTTTACACAGGTTTAGAAATGTAGTGTGATTTCTGCCCTTTACAGCACAAAACGCAGCGCTGTGTCAACAATGGATTTTTCAGATACATTTTTGCCCTTGATCCCCCTCTGGCATGCCACTGTCCAGGTCGTTGCACCCTTTAAACAACTTTAAAATCATTTTTCTGGCCAGAAATGTCTTTTTTAGCTTTTAAAATTCGCCTTCCTATTGAAGTCTATGGGGTTCGCGACGTTCGCGAACCGTTCGCATTTTTTGACGCAAGTTCGCGAATATGTTCGCAAACTTTTTTTCCGGCATTCGCTACATCCCTATTTACAGGCGAAACACCCCTTTAAGTCAGAACATCCCAGTTGCAGAAGTACAAAGATTTTCATGTGACAGGATGCGAAAAAGTGGGGCATGAGCTTATGCATTGTGGGTAAGAACTGTGGTACAGATGCAGTCACTTGGATTTGTAAGTTAAATGCGTCGTGACTCAGGGCTAATTGAAGAAACTGTGTTATCTAAAGTTATCTTAACTCATTTAATGCATTTAACCTTTTCATTAGCATACCAAAGCACCATTGTTTTCAATGGTGAACTCTTTAATTGGATGAGATGCTGAGACACAATATTCTGTGCTAAGTGGGATAAATGGGATTGATGAGTTAAGTCACGACGCATTTAACACACAAATCCAAGTGACTGCATCTGTACTTAAAGCAGTAATTACATTACTAAGCACTATTTATAAGAATAGCATTAACAGGCAGGCTAGCCATGGATTTTGTGTATTATATAGTGAATAAAGTACCCCCTATTGTAAAATATAATAGGTTACTGAGGAGTTTCGTGACCATATAAAAGCACGAGGCTGAAGGCTGAAGGTCATGGAGCTCAGAGGTGACTTCGAATATCTTCATATTTTGCAACAGGGGGTAATTTATCAAAAGGTTCCAAGTGGCACCAAAAAGTTGGATGCAGCATGAAGCAAAATTAAAACAAAGCACATTGAAAGACAAATCTGGAGTGCTGGTTCCTCTACTTGATTACATACACATCTATGAAGTTTGCACCCAGAAAGCAAACAGAGTGAGTGTGTGTGTGTGCTTAAGATATCTCTGTGGGATATTGAAGCAGGCAGTATGATTCCGGAATCACAATTTTCTTTCTGGTAGCCCTGCTCTTTACATGACCTGAAGCAGACATTGTTGCTGAATAGCTGTGACCAACACAAGCCTTGGAGTCAATAGAGATCCTGTGGTGTTCTTATTTGTAACTCTGTGCTTGGCTGGAAAAAATGTTCTCATCCTGTGTTCTGCTAATTTCTGTGTTTGTTGTGCTGCTGTGAGATTGCATGGTTTAGAAATATCAATCCAATAATTGCCCGTTCATCTCTACAATTATATAAAGAGTATGAGGTTCTATGTATTATATCAAATTGGCCTTTTTGAAAAATGTCAGCAAATTCGTACATTTCTTGCTATTGAGTTAAAAAGTCTAATACATTATGAGAGACTCTTTTTATAGGACCAGTAGTATAAAAAATGTTGTTCAATGAGGCAAGTTGAGGCTTATTTGGCGCCTCAGGCGGCCGTGCCAGCGCCAGATAAATTTCCGGCAAAAAGCCACTCCTGGTACTTTTCAGAGTTGAATTTCCGGTTTTAAAGGAACAGTTCAGTGTAAAAATTAACTGGATAAATAGATAGGCTGCGCAAAATAAAAAATGTTTCCAATATAGTTAGTCAGGTAAAAATGTAAACTATTAAGGCTGGAGTGACTGGATGTCTAATATAATAGCCAGAATCTGACTTCCTGCTTTTCAGCTCTTTAACTTTGATTTAGTCAGCAACTTGAAGGGGGGCCACATGGGACATAACTGTTCAGTGAGTTTGCAGTTGATCCTCAGCATTCAGCTCAGATTCAAAAGCAACAGTTATGACCCATGTGGCCCTCCCTCAAGTCACTGATTGATTACTGCCTGGTCGCCAGGGTAACCAGTCCAAGATAGCTGAAAAAGCAGGAAGTTGCATTTTGGTTATTATATTAGACATCTAGCAATTCCAGCCTTAATACATTACATTTTTGGCTAACTAACTAAATTAAAAAACATTTTTTATTTTACCAGTTTTTGTTAAACCGCAACCTTTGGCAGCTTTCTAATAATCACATACAGGGGCTGATTTACTAAGACATTTGCTAAATTGCACTAATGCCAGACTGATCTACTGTACCTAATTTGGAATACACTGGGGGTCATTTATAAAGTTTGTGCATTGCATATTTGTTCACAAATGGTGTATTGCCCATGCTTTTTCCCGAATGCTAATAAATTGCACTGCTCTGCCCGTCTTTCAGGTTTTTGCAAATTCGCATTGTGAATACATTTTCGCAAATGGTTTGCAAATTAAATGGGTGTGTGCCCTCTGTGCGAGGCTGTTGTGCAAGACAATAACTTAGACAGTATCTTAAATTCGCAATTTGCAAAACTCGTGCACATAAATATTCATAATTTTTGGGTTTTTTTTTAGATATTGGAAAAGCTCTTTTAGACATTAACATGGCAAAAATTAATTCATGAATTCCCATGAACCCATTAGGATGACCAGATCTGTATTTTTTTTAGCCAATTCCTTTGTTAGGTATGACAATGACCTTTTCCTTTTTGCAAATATTATATACATTTTCATTTTCTCCTACCAGACCTAGCTAAAGAGTTTTAAAAATTTTGAGAATAGTTGAGTAGATATAAACTCATCCCTAATCCTGAACACAAGTACAGTTAAACTTTTACAGCTTTAGAATAAAGTGAAAGCCAATAACTCAGACAGAAGCAAACTCATTTAACACCCCCTTCTTCCCTTTTTTTTTTCTTTCTCTGCACCTGCTAGCCATGTCCCAGCAACTTCCTCTCTGCCAGTACTGAAAGCCAAGCAATGCATTTTATTGCCCCGCAGGTGCTGCTGTGTGTGGCCCTTGATATAATATAAGTGTGGCTTCTATTGTTCCATAGGGTGCTTTGATCTTATCCAGTGAAAGAGCTGCATAGCTGGATGCCCTATTCAGCCCCATGCTGGGTTAAGAATAAACTCCATTCACTTTCAGACAGGCAATCTATAATATTTATTTCAACAACTGTTTAAAATCTCTTGAAGGATCATAGGAAAATGGCTCATTAAACTACAATGGACTTAAAATTGTGTTATACAACCACAAAACTGAAATCGATACAATGGCTGAACAGGAAGTAATGAATTGTATTGAGTGGATTGGATGGTCTTCGTGGTGGATCATAACATGATGATGTAAGTATCCACTGCAATATTTAAAGGTAAGCAAAGGAATGATCCCTTTCAACATAACCTGGTGTGACAGAACTAAGCTGTGCAAAATGATAGAAGGAATGGTTTTGTTCCCTTGGAAATGAAGCCTGGACTAAATAATGCAAATCAATCCAACACATATTTGCTATCTGAGCTGTAGATGCTTTGTGTTAATTCACTCCTAATCAATACCCAGCTCTGTAAGATCCCAGCAGAAAACAACATCAATATAATAACTCACTATAGGTTTATTATGGAACTAAAAGCATGTCACACTTCTCATTTTTAATAGAGATTAATGACAGTCACCAAAATTGTTATTGGTACAACAAGTGCTGCTCTCCTCTGGCAGTGTTATAAGCCAATATTGATTAAGTAATGCTTTATTTCAGCCCACCCACTGTAGCATTCTATAATACATTTTTTCTAATATGCCCTGTGCCATAGTTCAGATTAGTTAATGCAGACCTTTGTCAACATTTGTAGAGCCTATTTAATTATGTCTTTACTATTAAAGGGGTGGTTCACCTTTATGGTAACTTTTATTATGTTATAGAATGGTCAATTCTAAGCAACTTTTCAATTGGTTTTTATTATTTATTTTTTATAGTTTTATAGTTATTTGTCTTTTCATCTGATTCTTTGCAACTTTCAAATGGGTGTCGCCGTCCCCTTCTAAAAAAACAAATGCTCTGTAAGGCTACAAATGTATTGTTATTGCTACTTTTTATTGCTGATCCTTCTATTCAGACTCTCTCCTATTCACATTCCAGTCTCTTATTCAAATCAATGCATGGTTGCTAGGGTAATTTGGGCCCTAGTTACAAGAAAGCTTAAAATGCAAATTGAAGAGCTGCTGGATAAAAAGCAAAATAACTCAAAAATAATAATATATATAAATAATAAAAAATGAAAACAAATTGCAAATTATATCAGAATGTCGCTCTCTACATCATACTAAAAGTTATCTCAAAGGTGAACAACCCCTTTAAATGCCATATTTCTATTAAAACGTATCAGTTAATGTGCTGCTCCGGTACTGCACTGAAATCCATTTCTCAAAAGAGCAAACAGATTTTTTTTTTATATTCAGTTTGGAAATCTGACATGGGGCTAGACATTTTGTCAATTTCCCAGCTGCCCCTGGTCATGTGACTTGTGCCAGCACTTTAGGAGGGAACTGCTTTCTGGCAGCCTGTTGTTTTTCCTTCTCAATGTAACTGAATAGTGCGCAGTGGGACTTGGGTATTGAGTGCTGTTCTTAGATCTACCAGGCATCTGTTATCTTGTGTTAGGGAGCTGTTATCTGGTTACCATAGGCGGAGGGTGATTTTTTTGTTTGGGTAGTCTAATGTTACTTCAACAGTTTTTTCAACAGTGATTTTCCGCTGGCAGAAACAGCTGATTCAATCCCATATTATAAGCTTTGGCAACAGTTGTAATTCACGTCTGAGCACACAGGGAGGATTTTTGTCTAAAATGCACTACAATCTGAAATCTGTCCCATAAAGTCTGATTTAGGATCTACTTAAGGTGGCCATACATTGAGAGATCCGCTCATTTGGCAAAGTCGCCAAACGAGCGGATCTTTCCCCGATATGCCCACCTTGAGGCGGGCAATATCGGGCTGATCCGATCATGGGCCCTAGGGCCCAACGATTGGCTCACAATGCAGGGCATACGGGCGGTCGGATCGCGGGACTGCATCAACGGACAGATGCAGCCGCAATCCAACGGGATTTTTAATCCTGCCCAATTGACATCTGGCTGACTTTCGGCCAGATATCGATCGGAGTCCGGGCCGATAATCTGCCGACTCAGTCTGTCGGCAACTTTTATCGGCCCGTGTATGGCCACCTTTACTGATGGGCCCACATGCTGCATATGAAGCCCATACTATTTTCAAAATAATATGCATAGCATTTATAGAAAAAGTTCAGTTCATCCACATTACTGGAAATCAGGGCTAATGTTTAACATTAAAGCATGTTTATTGGTCTACGTTCACATTAAACAGAAGGGATGTGTTAATTGTCATTTATGGGAGATTATTATTATACAAAGTATAATGCATGAATACATACAAAGTATAATGCTGATGTATTTTGGTCCCCTCACAAAAAACAGTAGCTGCCTTTTTACTGCAGTTTCAAAGTAACACAATATAATAGTAGATGAGGTTGAGAAAAAAACTTGCATTCAACCATCAACACATCATTTGTGTGTAAGTGAAAGTAGCCAAACTGATCTGTTAGCTGATCCAGAGAAAAGTGAATTGAATTGATACAATAGTTGCTAATATTCCTCATATACTGCTAATAAATATTTTAACTAATTGTATCAACTAATTGTGGCAAATTGTTACAGTTCAGATGCTCCTGGATCACTGAGCTGCCAGACTGAAACCCCAGATATAGGAACATTACATTTTAAAATGTCAATTTTGTTAAAGGGGTTGTTCACCTTTAAACAACTAGTTGTTTTCAGATAGATTGCTAGAAATAACGACTTTTCCCAATTACTGTCTATTTTCTATTTGTAACAGTTTTTCTAATATTGAAGTGTAAAGTGTAATTTTTCACGTTCTAAAGCAGCCAGCTCTGGTGGGGGGGGGTCGCCGACCCCCCGCCCCAACTGTTCTAAACTGATACATTTAATGGATACATTTCTCATCTTTGTCAATGCTGAGCAGAATCTCTGGGTTTCATTGCAGGCATCTGTTAGAATTGATACAATAGTTACTAATACTCCAGAGATGTTGCTGTGAAATGTATCAATTAATTGTAGCAAAATTGTAACAGTTTAGAGTCTGCACCTGAATTACTGAGCTGCCAGCCTCAAACACCAGAGACACCAACATTCAACTTTACACTTATATTTTAGAAAAACAGTAAAAGATAAATAATGGAAAGTAATTGAAAAAAATCTTTATTTCTGGGGAACAATTTTAAAACAACTGAAAAGAAAAAAAGTGTTTGGAAGGTGAACAACCCCTTTAACCCTCACCTCCAGTGAGGGAAAAAATGTTATGCCATAATTGTCATTTAATGAAATAACATAACTCCCAACATTTTGGAAAAAAAAATTGTCCATGACACTTTTTTGTGGCCACACCCCCTAATTACCATGCCCATTTTACAAAATTGGCCAGGTTCTGAAAGTTTGAACACATTTCTTTAGTTTTTCTGTTTTATTACAGTTTTACTAATGAAGGTGAATTGCCCTTTAAGCTGAGAATCTTCTTCTCCCAAGGGACAAAACTGTAACAAATGTATCAAGTATCTATTCTGGGCTCTCTGCCAAGAGCCAATTAAGTTAGACACATTGTATCTCTTCAGTGCAGAGAAATATGGACTTTCCCCATTCAATGCGGAGAAATAGGGACTTTCCCCATTCAGTGCTGAGAGATTGTGACTTTCCAGTTTTAAAACGGGACAGCGGGTTGAGCTGTCAAAAGCGAGACTGTCCCACTCAAAACGGGACATTTGAGAGGTATGAAATAAGAGGTGCACAGCTCAAATCAGGTATAGTAACCAATAGATATCTGTTGTTCCTAAACAGCTCATTCACAACCAAATGTGCAAAGTGCAATGTACAAACTAAACATTTTGTAAAAAAACTGATGTGTTTTTTACTCATTACACAGCATTACTTCCCATAATTCAAAATATCTGAGGCCACTTGTGGAGTTGCACCCAAATTGGTGTTAAAATAAATATAATCACACTTGTGTGTGGTAGCTAATCCGATTAAAGTTCTGGCCAACATTTTCAGTCAGCATTCAATCGAATTTGAATCAAATTTTCGAATGATTTTTAAACGATCGATCGGATTTTTCTCATTCGATCTTAGGGAATGATCCCCATTTCGGTAGGTTTAATCTGGTGAAGTAGGTGATCGAATTTAAATTTAAAGGGGAAGTATTCGGCCATCGAATTTTCAAATATTCGAATAAAATTAAATTTGAATATTAGAATCATTTGAATTCAAATATTTGATGGTCGAATTTGGTCGAATTTGCCAAATTTGCATATTCGAAATTCAAATTAGAATCTTTTTGAAAATTCAATCGAATATTCGAATCCTTCATGTGAATTAATGTGAATTTAGTAAATCTGCCCCCTAGTATCTGTGAGGCAACTGAGTGTATTTAGCAGAGAGATAGGATAGGCACAGTGGCTCATGGAACAACTACATAGAAGTGCTAGGAGCAGGGTGATGGGACTCCAGAAAAACCCTGTGAGTCTCAGCTCTCATGGGCGCTGCACCTTTACCGGCCCCCCTGGTCTGATAGTGGCCACAAGTTAAAAATACAGTGCAGATGGGGGGTTTGCAGCTTCAGCATGGGGTGTGGGGGCTCCTAAAGTGGCAGCACCAGTGGGCTCATGGACCTGCAGTCTGACACTGGCAAGGAGTAAATTTGGATGCTAACTTTCATGTCACATTTGTCTTTTCTTTAAATAGCCCTTAAGTATACAAGAGCTGTAAATGCTACCTATGGTTATGTGTTACTAGACAAACTTTGCATCTGTTACGACATGCCTTCCTAAATGAATACAATTCTAAGAATATTTGGACGGAAATTAAATTATGATGTTATTTTATTGTTTATTCAGCTTTACTTAATCTAAATCATCAACATTGCAGATACAAATAAGTATGGGCCTTTGGGCTTTTCTCAATTCTCTGACACTATTGCAGGCTCTTACTTCCCCTTTAAAACATTTTTCCTTAATATCTTCAATAAACAATTTTAGAATTGATACCCAATGCTATCATACAGCACTTTTTGCATTTATGAGCCACTTCTTATGAGAAGCTTTTGCTTGAGTGCCCTGCACTATTTTCTGAGGACATCACACTTCATAGAGAATTAATGGCCAAGTGTTGAAATCAGAAGTGGGATGCCATTCACGGGCCGAGAGAGCTCAGCCCCCTGCACTTTCCCTTTTGTTCTATCTGCAAAGTTCACATACAGCCCAGGATCACTTTCCAAAGGGGCATGTAATAAACTCTATTAAAGTACTTTGGATATGGTGCTCTTCATTTTCCCAGGCAGCTGGGAAGCTGGCTTGCAGATGTAATCTGAACAGGACAGACAGCGTCCACTTTATTTCATACTAACTCTGTAGACGGATCCCTTTCAATGATTGAATAGGGCTGTGTAATGAAACTACTTAATATTCCACTTTTCTTCTGGAATTTAATTGTAAAAAAGACACACTTCTTAACTCTTTTAATGCCAATTTGTTCTTAGTTATCTCCAAAACAAGCATACATACATACAAATTCACACATCTTCATACAGAAATCAGTTACATAGGCATCCACATATAGGGGTTAAAATATAGGGGGAGCAAGCTGAGAAACTTCAGGGGGGGCAGCGTGGGGCATCTAGCTGATCTGATCCCTCCCTCCTACTTGAGCCCACCCCTATCAATGTATACAAGAGGGGAAGGTGAGGAGATCCTGGTAAACCCATACTGGTAAAGGGCCCAGATATTGCACACAGGCTCAAATGCACATACATACAAACACATACATGCACTCACGGATACATGACTACCCATGTATTTTATACCCATGTACTTATAAATGTGCATTCACTTTTAACAATGCTGTTAGGGTGTTTCTGTGCTTAAACTCTAGAAACATAAAAAGATAGGAACAGTTGGCACCGCCCCCGCCTCTTGATCATTCGCGTTTCACGTGCGCATGCCCATTTTCCGCCAATCATATTTTTTCCTTGGCGTCCTGTAGGCGGAGTTGAGTGAGTCAGAGAGCGGGAGGTACTTTCACAGCTATGGGAGGCCAGACAGTAGCTGCTCCTCTATCACCCGCCGGCCAGCAATGCTCTATCCCTCTGCCATTGGGCAGCACAACAAAGAGGGGCGGAGCAGCACAACAAAGAGGGGCGGGGCAGCGCACTGGGATTGGCTGCGGCTCTCCCGTGAGGGCGGGGCTTTTAGGCAATAAATAAAGAGGCAAGACGCTCTGTGAGGAGCTGGTGGAAGTCTCTCTCTACCCCGACCCCCCATTTACCTTTACTGACTGCGCCGCAGACTCCCGGGGTCACACATCCCACAGCTCAAGCTGCTCCTCTGTCACATGGTGCTTGGGCATGTGTACAGCTGGCGGTGTAGCGGTGAGCAGAGGAGCGGCACACCATTATGTAGCACCGGTCTTTCCATAGATTGAAGGCAGCAGATTATAAACCACTAACGGAAGTCTCTGCGCTCCAAGTGGGACATTCACTAAGATCCGAAAAATCGCTAGCGCAGGCTTCGCGAGCGTTTGCCACACTTCACCAGGCGAATTTTCGCCTGCGCTACACAAATTCACTAAAGTGCGAATTTACGCTCTGGTCGGCGAACGGTAACGTATTTACGCTAGTGTTACTTCGCTAGGCATAGCGCAATTTCGCTAGCGAAGCCTAATTTGCATACAGCGTGAATCCTATACAATAAAGTTCAAGTGTCTCTGCGTCCAGTCCCTGTGTCCGTGGGATTGCGCTACTGCGCATGTGCCCCACGGACAGCCAGCGCGAAGCGTCTAACGTGACGTCAAATCGTAAATGCAAATTCACGAACACCGACTCTGGAGAATTTACGCTAGCGAAGTAGATAGACTTGCGCAACTTCGCACCCTTACGCCAGGCGAAGTTGCGCACTGGCGAAGGATCGTAACTATGCAAATTAACTAATATCAACTTTTTGCTGTTCGTTAGCACTTACGCTAGAGCAATACAATAGATAGGAGGTCCAAAAAAAACACTGTGGCGTGTTTTACCATTGTGGGTGATAGTCTGAAAAACATTGTTTTTTTGGGGGGGTGTTACCCTCCTTCCCCCCTACATTTCCTGACATATGGCAACACTACTATATCGGGGGCACATGTAGGGCAATAGGACAACTTTATTTTTTTTTTTATTAAAGGTGTCCTGGGCATGTGTAGTGGCTGTAACATACACTTCTTTTTCAGACTATCGCCACAGCGTTTTTTGGGACAGAAAAATTTTCAATTTTTTTTTTCAACCTCCTAGCTATTGTATTGCTCTAGCGTAAGTGCTAACAAACAGCAAAAAGTTGATCTTAGTGAATTTGCGTAATTACGATCCTTCGCCAGTGCGCAACTTCGCCTGGCGTAAGGGTGCGAAGTTGCGCAAGTCTATCTACTTCGCTAGCGTAAATTCGTCAGAGTTGGTGTTCGTGAATTTCGCAATTACGATTTAACGTCACCCTGGCGAATTTGCGCTAGCGTTAGACGCTTCGCGCTGGCTGTCCGTGGGGCACATGTGCAGTAGCGCAATCCTACGGACACAGGGACTGGACGCAGAGACACTTTTACTTTATTATATAGGATATAAATAATCCAAACTGATGACAGCACTCCCAAATCAGTAAAGCAAATTCACATCAAGTCACATAATGCTGGTTTATTCAGTGAATCAACGTTTCGATTCCACTCTGGAATCTTTGTCAGAGTGGAATTGAAACTGTTCACTGAATAAACCTGCATTATGTGACTTGATGTGAATTTGCTTTACTGATTTGGGTGTGCTGTCATCAGTTTGCATTATCTACATGTCTAAAGACTGGCACCCTGCTTTCGAATATTACTAATGGTGTGCGTTCCTGCTTGTTTGGTATGTATATATATATATATATATATATATATACTGTATATATATATATATATATATACAGTATGTTCTTAGAACTTGAAAGTAATTAGTAATGTAGTGACTGGACTTGGACCACAGTGTCCTGGAGCAATCAATGTCCTCAACTATTTAGAGCTATGGTCCATTTTCACATTATTGCTAGCTACAATTGTCTACCAATGGATACTTGCTTTTGGGGTTTTCTTTAAAGTGGACCAGTCACCCAAAACAAATATTCAAAATCATATTTTATCACATTAGTCAAGCAAAATGAACACTAATTACACTATATAAATTATTTTAATCTTGTTTTCTTCAGCCTGGGAATTCATAATTATAGCAAACAGGCAGGAGCCATTCTGTGGACACTGTTATTAAGGCAAGACTTGCATCATCTCAGAATTTTGTTTGTGCACCAGAATTGGGGACCTAATGTCTATCCCCATGTCCTGGCTACACAATTAAATGGTTAAGAGAACTGGGGGAATGTGTGGGGAGCAGCTACATCTAGGAAGTGCTGAATGGAAAGTGACGGGTCCACTTTAAATGGGAAAACATGTTTTTTAAAAAATGCATCAGTTAATAGTGCTGCTCCAGTAGACTTCTGCACTGAAATCCATTTCTCAAAAGAGAAAACAGATGTTTTTATATTCAGTTTTGAAATCTGACATGGGGCTAGACATTTTGTCAATTTTCCAGCTGCCCCGGTCATGTGACTTGTGCTAGCACTTTAGGAGGGAACTGCTTTCTGGCAGGCTGTTGTTTTTCCTTTTCAATGTAACTGAATAGTACACAGTTGGACATGGGTTTTTACTATTGAGTGCTGTTCTTAGATCTACCAGGCAGCTGTTATCTTGTGTTAGGGAGCTGTTATCTGTTTACCTTCCCATTGTTCTGTTGTTAGGCTGCTGGGTGGGGAAAGGGAGGGGGTGATATCACTCCAACTTGCAGTACAGCAGTAAAGAGTGTTTGAAGTTTATCAGAGCAGAAGTCACACGACTTGGGGCAGCTGGGAAATTGACAATATGGCTAGCCCCCATGTCAGATTTCAAAATGAAATATAAAAAAATCTGTTTGCTCATTTGAGAAATGGATTTCAATGCAGAATTCTTCTGGAACAGCACTATTAACTGATGTATTTTGAAAAAATGTTTTTTCCCATGACAGGATCCCTTTAAACTGTGCAATCTAGTATTTAGAGGTAAGGCTAAATCCTACATTACATAGTTACATATATATGAATGCAAAAAAAACATTATTCTGTGAAGTTCATCCTTGTTTCAGAAAACAATTTAGTTCAGGAAAAAAAATGGAGGACAAATGTGTGACTGGTTCATTTAATAACAACAGTATATTATCTGTTGTTTGCTTGTCTCTAAGTCAGTGTCTGCCTATCACCCTACATTTTGATTTATAAATCCCATTCACAATTTATACATATTTTCTAACACGGCAAAAATTGCAAAACCAAATAAAATTATTTTAATTTTCATTGTGATAATTACACAGAACCTTGTATTTGATCCTAAGAAAGATATAATGAATCCTTATTGGAGGCAAAATAATCCTATGGAGTTTATTTAATGTTTAAGCAATTTTTAGCAACTTAAGGGGGAACTTAATTAAAAATCACAAGCAAAGGTTTATTGCAAAATAAAATCATTCTCTGTGGAATATTACATTGCTAAGCAAAGGTTTGCATTAACACCTGCTCTGGATTCTTTATGCTTAACTATTTTGAGTGATTTGAGTGTTTTAGCAGAGACGATTCTTACTATTGTCTATGGCAGGGGATTTGGCTACCAAATGTGGGTGGCAAATAGCACCATGTCATTTTCCTTAAAGAGATACTGACACCAGAATTTAAACTCTTTTTTACATCTATTATAATATTGGCTTTGAAAGCTACTTCTAAATTTGCCATAAAGTATTTGCATGATGCTTTTACATTACCTGTCTGATCCCCCATGTTCCTGTATGAGGGGGCTGCCATATTTGTGCAGCAGGCATCTGTTATCATTAGAAACTGTAACTAACAGGCTGAGATGGGTCAGGTTGGCAAAGTCAGGGTGTCAGAGAGTCAGGCTTATGAACTTCAGCTAACAATTATATACAAAAACAAACCTCTCAGCAAAAAATGATCAACATGACCTATAGGTAACATTTAGGGGCAGATTTACTATTGGTCGAATTTTGAATGATAAAAAAATTTGAAATTCGACCAGGGAGTAGTGGGGAGGTAAAATCCTAAAAAATCGACTATTGAATTAGAAGGATTTTACCGCAATTTGAATGATTGAATTCGAATCGAATATTCTAACGATTTTTTAGTGATCGATTGAATTTTTTCTATTCGATCTTAGGAAATGATCTCTATTTCGGTAGGTTTAATCAGGTGAAGTAGGTGGTCGAATTAAAATTTAAAGGGGAAGTATTCGACAATCAAATTTTCGAATATTTGAATAAAATTAAATTCGAATATTCGAATTATTCGAATTCGACTATTCGATGGTCGAATTTGGTCGAATTTGCCTAATTTACATATTCGAAATTCAAATTTGAATCTTTTTGAAAATTCGATCGAATATTCGAATCACTCATGTGAATTTATGTGAATTTAGTAAATCTGCCCCTTAATGTGCATTCATATGTTAAAATTAATTTTTTAGTGTCAGTATCAGTTAAAGGTATGTCCCACAAAGAGGAGTGCTACTCCAGGTCTTCATACACCGGATTGGTGTCAGGTGCTACGCAGATTACGGACCCTCTGCCCAATGGGGCCCAAAAATAGTATAGCAAATACAAGAGTCTGCGGCACAGCTGATATAGTTGAATCAGTGGTTGGTGTTTATTAAGCTCTTAAGCAACATGGCAACATTTCGGGCCGCCACTGGGCCCTTTGTCAAGCCTAATGGTGTTATATATTAAACATACTTAAATAGTGCACAAGGGGTTCAGTACCGCCTCTTACCCACCCCTAATACAGGGTCAAAGTTCACCTAATACAAAATACAAATTAGTGAGTTAACCCCTTGTGTGTAGTCACAAAGTGATTGTATCAGTTAAAGGTAGACAGATTTTACTGCTGTAGAATTAACTGACCCATGTGCTATACATAGTCACGTGTTAACCAATGGTGTTATGTATATGGACGGCAAAATAGCACTAATCTGATCATTAAAGCTGATCCCCAGATGGCTAAAGCATGTATGACCTTCATACTCTAACTGGCTTATTTGTATAAGTCACTTTTGCTACATTTGTGATCTCTGTTAGCTTTGAGTCAAAAGGTATTTGCCATAACTTGTTTCCCAGAGATACCTTTCCTAAATATCAGCTGTTTTTAATGCCTTCTTTTTGCATATCTCTTACCAGATGCAAGTTCTGAATGAGCTCCTACAAGAATCACCTTTAATTTGGAGGATGTATTATTTATCAGAAATGCCAAGTAACTTTAGTCAGCCAATCTGTTCCCACATCATAGCATCGAAGGTAAGATGTACCTTTAAGGTCAATCCCAATATTGTGTTACTTTGCGAGAAACCAATTATATTCACTTTGCAAAAGATCTTGTAAAACCTTCTTGGGATTAGATTTTAGAAGGGTATGACTTTATGCCATTGATGTTTAAAAAATTAAAGGTTCTACAAGTCCAGAGTTCTGAATCATTATATTGCATCTGATTTCATGTAACCCCATCAATTTGTGAAGAATAAAATTCTGACTGTCAGATTTTCTATATCGGAAACATTTCATTATGCTAACAAATTATTTTATAAATCACAAAGATATTATAAATAGATAATGCTGTACAAAAGGGAGACAAAAGAGACAACAGTTCACTATGGGATTAGGACAAGGTATGGAATCTATTATCCGGAAACCCATTTTCAATGTTTTGGATTGTGGGCCTTTCAGTCATAAGGGAGTAGAGTCTTGACTACAACATGCAGGGCCGGGCCAAGGTAGTTTGGCACCCTAGGTCTGTATGACCATTTCCCACCTATTTCACTTTTTCTGAAAATAAAGAAACCTTAAAACACATTAATGAATCAAACTGTACATGTGCCAACCAGCAGCACCCAAAAAATTCCCCCTAATCTGTACCTGTGTCAGCAGCATCCAAAATATTGCCTCAAATCTATACCTCTGCCCCCAGCATTGCCCCCTAAATCTGTACCTGTGCCACCAGCATTGCCCCCCAAATCTGTACCCGTGCCATCAGCCATTGCCTCCCAAGTCTGTACCTGTGCCACCAACTGGCTCCCTAAGTCTGTACTTGTGCCACCAGCTGGCCCCAAAGTCTGTACCAGCCATTGCCCCCCAAGTCTGTACCTGTACCATCAGCCATTGCCAGAGCAGCAGCAAAAATATTACCCAAGATCTGTGCCAGGCAAAGGGCAAGTAAGAGGGAGATGGTGACTGAAGTAGAGCAGAACGCTTATGCTGGAGACAGGGGCGAAGTTAAAACTTAAAGAAATAAAAAAATGTGTTCCCTTCTAAAGTGCGCCCCCCTATGACTGTTTAGGACATTATTATAGTTATCCCTAGTTTCCTTAACCCCCTTCCCCCCTGCATGGCGAGGAGAACTATGTTGCTGTGTCCCGTCCATCAGGAAGTATAAAACATAACCAGAAAAAGAAGTGACCAAATATTATAAAAAGGAGAAACTGTATATGAACTGTCAACAACCAAATTAGCAAAAAAAAAGCAAAAGAGAAGGCAAAGACTAGTTTTTCTTTGGGCAGGTTTCTGGCAAAGAGTTGTTTTAATATATGGGCTTGAGTATTAATGGCTATGGCTCCCCCCTACCTTAGTTATCCCTTTCAGGCTTAGAACTTGTTCTCTCTTTTCATGCATTTCACAATGCTAAAGTGAGCAAGCGGTTAGTCTAGATCAGTGATCCCCAACCAGTAGCTCATGAGCAACATGTTGCTCTCCATGTCCTCAAAGCAGGTGTAAAAAAGGCTGGGGATCCCTGGTCTAGATCAAGATAGTTCCAGTGGAGACTTTAAATTTCCTGAATGAATGAGTCCCGATTGGTCCATCCTCTGTTGAAAATATCCATGTGTCATTTCTGATTGCTGTTAAGTATTCCATTCTCCTTATGAAGCAGACTGTCTACAAAAAGTCAGTTTCTGATGGTGGGTGGGTGCTTTTCCACTTCCCCGTTATTGCACATCTGGCTGCATTCGCCAACTTCTATATTGGGTTTTTAAGTTTTGAGATTCTTTTCCATAGTATAAAAGTCAGGGGATCAGGCTGCATTCCGAGGAACAAAACCCTTTGTAACCAATGTCTCACCATTTCCAATATGTTTGAATGCCTGGGCAGGTCCAAAATATATGTATCAGTGTCCCTTCCATATTACACCTCATAAGCATGCAACATTGTTGGGAGGTTTGATTAACAGAATGAGATGAGGTTAGTTGTGGAAGCCCCATTCTGTCTATTGAAGGTGTGTGGGTCATGTTAAAATCACCTCCCACAATTAGATTTCTGGTTTCTTTGGTATTAACTTTGAATGATTCTTAGCTTATGGAATGGTCTAAGATGAGGTTTACAAGAGTTAAGTGGGTCTCAGAGAGTACAACCGTGTGCTGTACGGAGAAGTTAACCTGCTTGTGAATTAAGATAGCAACACCTGCTTTTTTCTTTGGACCGAAAACCCTCAGGATTAATGGAAAATCTCTATATTGGATCCTCCAGGGATTTGCGGTGTAGTTTTTTTATTCAGCAGCTTTCCAGTTAGAGTAGAGTGCCATGCTGATTTGTCTATTTGCTGGAATGGGCTGTTCATCAGTGTTAATGGTGCAGCTGTTTTGTAGGAGTAGATGGTTAAAATGATGAAGGAGATTGGAAACTAGATATTTTCTAGTTGTACTAGGAAATGAGAAATGGAGGTAGATAAGGTTAGGCCAGATCATAGTTAGGACCAGGATTTTGATCCTATGGCTGTAGGATTGGTATAAATATAAAATACAAATAATGTGCAAACTGTCGAAATTACATTTAAAAAGTATGTTAAGTTCACTAATTCAAAATGTTTGACTGGTACAATATGCAAGCATGAGATAATGGCACTGAGAAAATATGTTAATACTTTATAAATATGTAATAATAATAATTTGATGGTGGTGATGATGATGATATTACATTCTTTTTATGCCAATTCTACAATACTCCATCATTCTTTTTAATATCACAGTACCCTTATTGTTTTATTCACTTAGGAAAGAATTGTAAAAGCGTTAAGGATCAAATAATTTGGCTAAAATAACATTTAAGCTAGTAAACAGGAAGTAAGAGGCAAGTCAAATGGGACAGACATAATTTAGGAACTATTAATATTACATAAAGAGTTATTTCACAGCAATCAAGAGAACAAAAGGAATTATTCAGTTGTAAGACAGATTACCAATTTAATGTAAAAGTAAAACGATCTGGATTCATATCATTGGTCCACCAAAATAATAAATGAAAAATTTGGTCATATGGGACTTTGAAAAACCAAATATTATAATGATTTCTCGTACTTCAGTATAGAGGAGCCAGTTATGGGAATGTAAAGAAGGCTTAGCCCAAACAAATTACAGTACTAGTGACTGACAGAGGTCAAGTTAAACAATGACTCCGGCGCCTGCTGAAATACACATGAAAGTGGAGGCTGGACAGCTAACACAGGTGATAATTATCACCACTTCTATTTCTATTAGCAAACATTTAACAGCCATTGTGCTAGCTGGAGCAGTTTTATACTGATAGGTGCACTGGCCTGAGGTATTAGGTAAGTGAATATAATCACTGGGGGGGGTAACTTTTGGCAATACCCCCAGTGATCCTACATTAATAAGTAGGATGCTGATCAGAGGTGTTGCAGAAGATGTTTTCTACATATACATATGATACAGTACTACACAAAGGACTTATTTCTCAATATCCAAATATTTTTATTTCAATAAAAAAAGTCTAGAATCCACGATTGGAATTAATTTTTTATTAAAAAAGCATGATTTAATCGGATCAGGGACAAAATAAAAAATCTAGTGAAAATCGGAATTGTACAATTTTTTCTGTCCTTTTCCTGAATTTTTAACATTTTTGCCTGAAAAGCTTGAAATAGTCAGATTTTCGGGCTAAATCCAACCAAGACCACACAAACTTCCAAATATAGATAGGGACCTCTCCCACTGACTTATATACAGCCTTGACAAGTCTGAAGTGGAAGATTTGCAGATTTGGACTTTCTCCATCCACAAGGTATAATAAAACTCTAAAAATTTTAGTTTTTTTTTCCACTAAAAATTCTAGATTTTATTTTTTTTTTTATTTAATTTTTTTGCATTTGGACTGAAAATAAATAACACACAAAATGTGCTTTCTAAGATAAGGTCTTGGTAGCAGTACTCATCAGTGCAATCTTGCTCTCCAATCAACAAAGGGGGCATTGCTAAAACAGATTCCAGTGAATAGCAACTAAGCAACTGGGAAGAATGCATTTCTAACCTTTTTGTTGACTCATCTTAAATACAGTATATTCGTATATTGCCATTATATTAGTATACAGTAGACATTGCAATATGAGTTGTACCTCTAACATTTGTAGGCAAAAAAAGACAAAATCACTCGTCCAACATATTTCATTTTCTATTGTCTATTGTGCCTGGCTAAAAAGTTAATATTTACAAAACATTGAAATTGTCTGAATACCTGTGCTCATTTCTAATGTATATGCTCCTGTGTTCATGGTTTATGGGTAACATTATAAACAAATCTAGTAAATACATTTTGCTTGCTTAAATGAAGGTGGTGAACTTTCTAATTGTTGTCCATAAAGGTTAAGTAAGGTTAAATGCCAAATGTTAGGACTGAAAGCTCCTGATTAATGATTTCAGGCAAACTCAGAGACACAAACACATGCACACAGCTCTCTACTACAAGTCTATAAAAATCATTAGACAGGAAAGTGGGAATTGTTGCTGCAAATGGTTGGTGTCACACCCAGCTGTTTGAGTTTTTATTGGTTTTTATTGCATTTCCTTGCTTTGTTTCAGTTAATTTCATGGACACCAGATTAATACATTCTTGTATCTACATGTAAATTTGTTTTTAAAATACGTTATTGTTCCTATACAAAAATAATGTAATGCATCATTGTACTGAAGTTTTTTACAGGCACAGTATTCCTGTGCCTTATTCCTTGATCATATGCACCAATTTCCTTCCATGACTCCATTTGAATGTTGCCAGCTCAATGAGAAAAAAATATATCCTAATTAATTTCCAAATTACCCCCTTTAGATTTCTGTTGAGTTTTCATGTGACAAACCACAAGCTAAGTTTTTTCTCATTTTACTGAATTTGGCCAATAACCCGATTACCTACTGTGTCTGTATGTGCAATGTAAATGCACATTTTGGAGTCCATTTACAATTGCCCAAGCTTTCATGTTCGAGCAATCATAAAGGAACCCCTGTGTGAGTTTACAAATCACATGAGGTTTCATACAGAAAAAAGCTTGTCAAGCTTCATAAGTTTGACGGAATGAGCTTTTGTAACAAAGAAAAATTTCTGCAGCTTTTAGGTGCCGAAGTTTTATTTCTTTACAAAAACCTGTTTTCTTTATGATTGCTTGAGCACAAAAGCTCTGGCAATCATAAATGGCCTCCTTATCCTTAGTATGGATGTGGTAACATTGCCAGGATACACAGTTATCTATGGAACCACAGACAGGGGTGTAACTACAGAGGAAGTATACTTGGTGGATGCATGAGGGCCCAGTTGGTATGGGGACCCCATGAGGTCCTAATTAATGAGCAATTTCAACATATATTGGTAAAAAAAAAGACAACCTTGGGGTCCTAAAACTCAAATTAAGTTAGTAACATGTAGTTATTCCACAGACAATACAAAACCAGCCTAAAATCTCAAGAATTGCTTCCTGCAAATGTAATTGATCCACAAAGCTTTGAAACATGCTGCATATAGTACAGGTTAGGTTCATTTAAACTACTTCCAATAGCAGTTTCATAATCTAGGATCTAGGTAAAAAAAAAATCCAAAATGAAAAGGAATAGCCTCATTGGATGCAGTTGAATGTGATTTCACAAGTAAATAAATTTACAGCAGTACCATATAATCTGAAATACAGTTCAATAGCTACATTTGGCTAGATTTATTAATACAGGTATGGGACCTGTTATCCAGAATGCCCGGGACCTTGAACTTTCCAGATACCAGATCTTTCTGTAATTTGGATCTTCTCACCATCTTGTAAACATCAAATAAAGCCAATAGGCTGGCTTTGATTCCAATAAGGATTAATTATATCTTAGTTTGGATCATGTATAAGCTACTGTTTTATTATTACAGAGAAAAAGGAAATCATTTTTAAACTTTTGGATTATTTGATTATAATAGAGTTCATGGGAGATGACCTTTCCATAATTCAGAACTTTCAGGATCACAGGATAAGTGAGCCCATACCTGTACTGGTTACTTGTATCAGTGTGTAACTATGTTGGCAAATAGGCAATGGAGTCCATGGTCTTCCATACATTCATGGTTGCATTGTAGGTTGAGCACACAAGCAATATGTTGCCTGTAACTAGTTATTACCAGTCAAGTCAGCGTATACGTTGTTTTCATTTTAATTCCACAGTATAGAGTTGGTCGGTTTATACGTGCACTGTTCGGTTTTGGTAAATGGCAGATTTCTGCTAAAACTGCTCAAATGCATTTTCAGTTTGAAATAAACTTGTGACTATTGATGACAGGCAGTTTTCATTATTTCTAATGACAGGCTGGGTTTGGCCACTACTTTGTTGCTTGATGGCACTTGTGTGCCATGAGCCTAGTGTTATTTATACAATTGAGGTACCTGAGGGGCAAGAAGATAAGGCATCACTATTTCTTAGCCATTGAGGCTGAAAACAGTTCTATTACAAATGCTGGCTTTGCAGTGGACTCAGAGAAAGGTCACTCCTGCCAGTGGCAGGGCAATCATGGAGGTCGTATTAAAGGTAAAGTACATAGCTAAATAAGCTGTTCTTATATGAAAGGCTTTTTTGTTAATGCCACAGAAATCAGGACAAGTTTCCTGAACTTGATAGACCAAAAAGATATATGATATTGTTTACAAGCTTTTTCAGCTGGATGAAGGAAACAATTGTTTCTGTGCTGCTTCATGCCAGCGACACTATATTATAAATGTGACTGTTACTCTTTGAAGGGAGAGCAAGTTGTATTTTTTAACTGGCAGCAAAACCAATGATTGTTTAAAAACAATGCACGTTTTATTGACTCCATAGCACATGTAACATTTGTAACATTTACTAAACTCTGGTGAAACGCTGAAATAAATGAAAGAAATTTGGTCTGCCTGATACAGAGAGAGAGAATTGCAAGTTTCTGGCCATTTCTATAATGATACCACACACACACCTGTCACACCACAGTACAGGTAAGTCTCCTGCTGATCGGCTGCTATAGATAACAATTTAGCAACTATATTCATAAATAAATCCCAATATGCTGCAAACACGTTTTGATACTGGTCAGTTTGCTGATCTCAGGCTTTAAGACAGTACCACAAAGTAGACTTACATAAAGATGAAGCCTAAAACCACCTACCAACTTGCATTATAGCCAGTTTGCACCCCCCAAAACAACACTCGACAAGGGCATCTTGTGGTAAATTATAGTTCAACGTTAAGAAGGGCATTAAAGGTTAATCGTTTGTATGACAGCATATTTGGTGCTGTCTGTTTTAACTAATGCATATTTATTTTCTGCTTGGTATTAGACATGTTATATGATTATTGGGATATGCTAAGCTTTTAACTAACCTGTTGTGTAATATAATTACTGTGAGGCTAATGAACAAATATGGACTTGCTCATTTCTGAATTATGTTGAAAGGTCAGTGCATTCAAAGAGAGGAATTAATTGAGTAGGGTATGGCAGCTGAAAAAAATGGTGAATTATTTTTTCACAGATATGGAATTCCTTTGGGACTGCAAGAGCCTCTTCCTAAATACAGTGCAAATGAACAGAGCTTATATGTTCACACACATGCGTGTAGGTAATATTTGTTAGATTATTTTAATAATCGTAGATTGGATCTTTTTGGATAACCAGTTTCTGGATAATGGATCCCATACCTGTAAAGAGTTATGTTGTGTCTTTATATGTGCATCCTTTCGGTATGGTATGTTACTATTGTCACATGATGTTAACCTTTTATTAATATTTCTTTTTTGGTGTGCATTCTTTGTTAATTGGCTGTTACTTGTTGGTATGTTTTGTCTGTGCCCTATTACATGTCATCTATATATACTATAACAAACAAGGGAAAGTTGTGCTCACCACTAATTTTTAAAACCATTAGGCGGGGGTGCAATGAGGCTGTGACCACAAAATACATATAGACAAATACAAGATCCTCTGCACTCAACCCATTATCAATATATTTAAGACATTGAGACATTCTGTGCATACAGCTACTAAAAAATGCCTTACCCTTTAAAGAAAACAGGGATTGTTTGTCCATATATTGCAATATATTTAAGCTGTCCAACTACGTCAAAGTCATCCCAAATCTGGCCAGTCCTACACTCAATTTTCATCTGATTCATTAAGAATTCTATTGCTTCATTATACATTTTACAAAGGGATTAAGTTTTACCTGCAACTTACTTTGAAAGGTCTTAAATGGAGACCAAAACGTTGACCTGATCCATTTTAACTTATCTATTACATAAAAGGTATTGTAGATTTATTGTAAAATCCTGGTGTGCATCTGTTTTTTTTCAATTTATATATATATATATATATATATATATATATATAGATATATATATATATATATATTTATAACATTATTACTATGATCTGTATTACTTTTATTAAAAATTATTAACTATTATTATTATAATAATTAAAAGCAGGAATTAAAATCATCTGAATTTTCCTTTTCTATCTTTGCCTGTTGGGCAAAACAACAAGGACTTTTAAGCATGGGTATTTTTTTCTTTCAAATTCCCTTGCAATGGAACATATAAAGACGCCACTGCAGGGGAAGGCAGAAAGAAGCAAGTTTAAGAGCCCCAAAATAGTTATGCATTGAGGTAAACAATATTACTTTTAAGTATTTCCCTCAAATATCAGATTTAATTTGTGTAGATTGAGAGGTGACCTTGCTAAAAAAAAAAAACAAATTAAGTAAAAGCAGTATCAAAACAGATGGTTTACATGTTACTTGTTAAATACTTCTGCATAAATTTCTTTAGATTTAAATACTTCAGCATAGATGTATCCATTGTAGAATCCTAATATTTTAATCTTTCTAAAAAACTGAATTCATCTGATATCCAAAACCAAAAGGCATTTACATAAGAAAAAAATGAAAAATAAATTGCCTCCATGAGTACTGAGAAACAAAAGTGCTTGCCAGAATGTTAGTTCAGATCATGTACAGAATGTTAATTTTACCTATAACTTTATACATGTTACTATCCTATGATCACTCTATTAAGTACTAAATGTATCTGCTACATCAAGTTCTCAAGTCATTAATAAAGAGACTGCAGACCTTTACTAAAAAGAAAATGAGAATTTTGCCCTTCTTTGGAGCCCCAATTGGGTCAGGACGTTCTCAGAATTTACATTTCAATTAAAAGAGCAAACAATAATAACACATTATGCCAACAGAGAGCCCTTCCTCCCAGGGGAGTAAACTGATATTCCTGTGCCACTTTACAAATGAAGAGTTCCTTCATTTAAAAAAAAAAAAAAAAGCCACACATAGGCTGCAGCTTATTACCTGTTTTAAAGCCAGTGCCCAGATAGCGCTGCATTGAGGTGACATGAACACTCAATAGCTCATATTCACATACAGAGTTTCTGATCCAGACATATAGGAACACTGGATTTTAGTCTAAATGTCTAAGTAGTTTTCTGTTGGAGTGAAGAGAGGAATTTACAGAAAATTTTTCATTTGTGTTTTATCAGTAGGGCTGATTTATTCACTTATGTGTTTAGTTGCACGGTGCAACTTGCACCAGTGCAGTTATTCATAGCAACCAGTCTGCTAATTAATTGGTTCCTATGAGTTTGTATATGTCCTCTCTCTCGCTTTCTCTCTCCTTCCGCTTTAAACAAAACAGGGATTATTTGTCCATACATTGCTGGACAACTACTTCACAGTCATCCCTGGTCTGACCAGTCCTACAGCCAATTTCTTCTGATCCATTAAGAATTCTTCATTCAACTTCTTCATTAAACATTTTAAACAGATTTTACCTGCAACTAACTTTCCAATACTGAACATATGTCATGACAAGGCCCGTAGAAATTAATGTTTAGTCAGTAAGAATGGCAACTTTTTATTTTTCAAAAATTTAGACTAAGGGACAAATAGGAACCAAAAAACATTTTTAAGAACTCTCAGACAGCAATGTTAAGTGCCCTTCACTGCAACTAAGATTATAATATGGGTTAAAGGCACAAAAAAAGCTTTAAGATACCTGTTGTTGGTTGTTATGTTATGTCCATGTTCATATACTGTTACCAACACTTAGGGGCAAATTTACTATTATTCCCAAAAATTTGCTCGACCAAATTCAAAATTCGATAAGCATTCAACCATCAAATATTATCGAATTGTTTTAGACTATCATTTTGCTTGATATCCGATTTCTCGATGAATTTGTACGATCGGATACCGATCGTTCGAATTCACGAAGAAATCGTGAAATTTCCTTCGAGAGTCTGAAAAATTCATACGATTCGAACGATCGAACGCTTCGATTGTACGAATGGTATTTGAGCAGGACTTAGTCAAAAAAGCCTATGGGCAGCTTCCCATAGGCTTCTATTACAATTCGGTAGGTTCAATCTGGCGGCAAAGTAGGCAGTAACTTTTGAATCCTTCGATGATCGAATGATCGAATTATCGAATATCCGATCATTCAATCTATTCAATTTTCGATATTCGATGATCGTAGAGGCCAAATTTGCATATCCGATTTCACGAAAAATTCGTACAATTCGATCAAATTCGATCGAACTTTGATCATTTCACATGAAATTCGTAAATTTGCCCCTTAGAGGCAGATTTACTAATGGTCGAATTTCAAAGTGAAAAAACGTAGAAATTCGACCATCTAATTTTTTTAAGGCTATATTTGATCGAAAATATACCTGTTTCGATCGAACAGGTCCGTTTTAAATCAAATAAATAATCGTTCGAATGCATCATTCGATTCGAACGATTTTAACAAAAATCCTTCAAACTTAGAAAAATTTTCAGGACAGGTTCCAGAAGGTCCCCCATAGGCTGCAATACCAATTCAGTAGCTTTAAGGTGCCAAATAGTTGAATTTGAAGGATTTTAAAGAGACAGTACTTCAAAAATCCGAATTTCAAATTTTTTCTATTCAAATCTAATTTTTGGCTATTCGAGAGTTGAAGTAGCCCAAAATTACTTCGAAAATCTAATTTTTTTATTCTAATTCTCACTTTGACCCTTAGTAAATCTGCCCCTTAAATGCTAATTATAACAAAAAAGGGAAAGTTGTGCTCACCACTAATTTTTAAAAACATTAAGTGTGGGTGCATTGAGGTTGTGACCACAAAATTCAAATAGACAAATACAAGAGATCCTCTGCACTCAACCCATTATTAATATGACATTAAATTAACATTGAAACATTTTGTGCCTTAAGCTACTAAAAATGCCTTACCCTTTAAACAAAACAGAGATTGTTTGACCATATTTTACAATATATTTAAGCTGGCTAACTACATAAAAGTCAAACCCGGTATAGCCAGTCCTACACTCAAATTTCATCTGCAAAGGTAAGCAAGATGTTCTTTCCTAACCACCAGACTCAATTGGCGCCCTTAAGAGAACAGTTCATAGTAGGGACTCCCTTGTATTTTAACAAAGTGTGTGCAGAGGCATACAATAAGGGGGTTATTTATTAAACTTCAGATTTTTCTGGTTGGGCTTTTTGGGGCAAAATTCTAATTTTTTCATGGGTTTTCAGGCAAAAACTCGAGAAAAGGCTTCAGGTTTTTGCTTGATTTTAATCAAGTTTCTTTAAAAAATCTGGTTGAATAGAGTTATTATATATTTATTAATAAATAAGGCAATATCGGGCATGGGAGTTTGGTTGAGCTTTTTTTATTGGGACAATACGATAAATTAGAATTTTAGTAAAAACCCCCTAAATGTAAGGCAGTATACGATTTTCCCATGTATTAAAGGAAAACTAGAACCCGAAAATGAATACTTGAGCAACAGATAGTTTATATCAAATTAAGTGACATATTAAAGAATACCAAACTGGTATATATATTCAGGTAAATATTGACCTTTTACATCTCTTGCCTTGAACCACCATTTGGTGATGGTCTGTGTGCTGCCTCAGAGATCACCTGACCAGAAATAGTTCAACTCTAACTGTAACAGGAAGAAGTGTGGAAGCAAAAGACACAACTCTGTCTGTTAATTGGCTTGTGTGACCTAACTTTATAGTTTGTTTGATATGTTTGTGTAAACCGTTGAATCACAGGAGGCTGTCCTTATTTTTTAAAATGGCAATTTTCTATTTATGATTACCCAATGTCACATGCTACTAAAAGGTGTATTATTATGAAAATGGTTTATTTACATGAAGCAGGGTTTTACATATGAGTTGTTTTATGCAATATCTTTTTATAGAGACCTACATTGTTTGATGAAGATGGTGAAACATCTAGCATGAGCCAAAGATTTCTACATATTAATGAAGAGAATGTAGAGGTAAATAATTTGAATCCACATAAACAGTTACAAACAGATCCTCCTACATTATCCTACAGTGTGTGAGAACACAGAACAGAATTCTTTGGTAGACAAATGCTCATAATGGTAGAAATCCACTTGAAAACCATGGAATTCAGTAAAGCTCTTCCTATAGTTTCTTTACAGAGGGACGTACTCCATAGTAACACAACATATTTATTAATATAGCAGAACATTGCAAAAGCATTTTTTAATGTGCATACCCCATGTAAATAAACTTTTGAAGCAACATAAGTGGTTCTTTACAGTGAGGACAATGAGGTTGTGGAATGTTATGTTTGGTGATGTTGTGATGGCAGATTCTATTTATTCCTTTAAGAGTGTATTGGATGATTTCTGGGACAAGCATTCTCTTGTAGACTACACTAGATACTAAAATCTACAAATAATATAGATATTAGTACATATAGTTTATGTGAGTGCATAGATAGGACAAGGAGTGTGTGTGTATGTGTGTGTTTGTGTGCGCGTGCGTGCACTGGGATTCATTTGGAGGGGTTGAACTTAATGGATGTCTTTCTTCAACCTATGTAACTGTGTAAATGTCACTGCATTTTAGCCAGATGTCAGTAAGGTAGGCTTTTGGACGTACTTGGTCTGGAAATGCAATGTATGGCCTCTTCGTTTAAATGACAATGATGCATCTAGCCTCATGTTAGGGAAGTAAAGTATAACTGATTATTAACAACATAACAAATCTGATTGAAACAAATCATAGCATAATTAAATGTAGATTCCTTTTTTCCACTTTTTTTGATTGCTGACAATGTAACCTCTCAAGCTCAATGTATTTTGCCTTATTTAATATAGAGAACTCCAATTGGAATTAAGATTCAGGTATGAGACCTTTTATCCAGAATGCCTTAACATTTATTAAACCCAATAGGTTTGCATTGCTTTCAATGACGATTAATTTTATCTTTTATCACAAGTACTTTTATCTAAGACAAGTACTGTCTTATTTCACCACGCATCCTACCATTTAATACCTGCTTGAACAATGTATGGATAAATGCAATGACTCCACCAAGTGCCTGTTATGTGCAGATTGTATCCAATGTCACTAAAATGAGGTTGGTCCTATGTAGGAAAAAGTAAAAGGTTAATACTTTCCTATACAGTTTCTTGGTTTATACTCAAAAGTAAATTCACCCCATGTGCTCCCGTTGCACATATCCTAGGGCACTGAACAGATTTCTTAAATAACCAGTTTAATACGTTGCTCACTTATATTTTTAAATGTGCGGGCAAAATATCTGACATTTGTGAAAATTATGTATTCATTTATTCAGGAGGTTTTAAATCTCTCTTCTATTCAGGGAGGTCTGTGTATAGTAATGAAATGCACGCAGCTCTGTGAGTCACCAAACTGAAAATTTTATCAGATAAAACAAGTTGAAATACACCAGAAACTTAGCATACTATATATTTGTGTTTTCTTCTGAAAGCGGTTAGCAAAATATGGCATTATAACTTTGGAAAAGAAAACAAGTTACTTTATTATCATAAGTGTTAAATTGTCATGTCTATTGTGTTCCCGTCCATTTAATACGCAATTCATATATATCTTTAAAAATGTGTAGAATGCAACTGTAGTCTTTATTTTATGTTCTGGGGATTTATTTGTATTGTCTGTTTTTATCATCTTATTGGGTCAGTTTGGTCCTAAAACTCACAAATTCGAATTTTAAATCACCAACTCGAAATTTTAATTCGGATGTGAGATTTATCACCTCTCGACCTCTTTGAATATTCACCATTAGAACCATTTGAAGATGTTAATTGACTTCCTGACATTCAAGTGTTTTTTTGGAGGAAAACTCGATTCAAATTTGATAAAAAATTTTGGGTTGGGACTATTTGATCGAATAAATAACCTCCCATTAAAGTTGTGAGTACATTCAAATTTATTAGAGTAAAAAAAAATAAAATCATAATTAGACCTTTGATAAATAACCCCCTTAGAGTATATAGGTGGAGACAAAAGAGAGAAAGGAAAAATTGATGGTAGAAATTATTGTCAACTGCCATTTAGCAACAGAGAATAAAGCTCTTAGCTAGTTTGCTAGATGCACAGTCACCTTAATGGACATGTAAACCCTAAATGTATATAGGTTGGTGTGAAGGGGGCTAGCGGGGAGACGTCAGGACCAAGAAGGAAGCTAAAGGGTTAAAGTCCAAATACAAGGTGCAGGCAGGGTTCTGGCAATACTCAAGGTCCAGTCCAGGCTAAGGGTTCAAAGGCAGGTAGCAAATAGCAAGGTCGAGTTCAGGCAAAGTTCCTGGCAAAAGTCTAGGAATAAATAGGAGAGGAATTAAGGAACACCCAGGAATGTATTCAAACAAAACCTATACTTGGGCATTGAACCGGCATCCTGAGCATCTATTCATTTTGAATTTGGCACCACTGCACATGATGTCTTCGCCGCGGCATGACAACACCGGCGTCTTTCCAGCCATGAGGGTATCCTGGGCACTGCCATTTTGGATTTGACGTGAAAAGGAGACGGAGCGTCGGGGGAAGCGGGCGCTCATGACAGTACCCCCTCCCCCATGGGGGCCACAAGACCACCAGGCATAGGCTTCTGTGGAAACTGATTGTGGAATTCTCTTACCAATCGAGGCGCGTGTACATCGGAGTAATTCTCCCAAAAGCATTCTTCCACTTGATGAGATACTGAAGAGATCCCATGGAAAGTCTGGAGTCTAAGATCTTCTCTACTTAATATTCTTGTTGGCCATCCACGGAGATAGAAGAAGGAGGAACCTGATCAGAAGAGAAGTGGATGGAAATAACTAGCTTCACCAGGGAGACATGAAACACATTGGTAATACGCATCTCAGGGGGAAGTTGCAGATGAACAGCCACAGGGTTGATGATCTCAGAAATGGAATAAGGACCTATGAACTTAGGACCCAACTTGGGAAAAGTCTGGATAATTCCACTGCAGAAGGAAGTTTTCGCAGGGGATAAACTGCGCCATCTTGCTAAAGATCAATCACCTCCCAATCACTACCCAAATGACAGTATTCCCATTTGAGGGTGGCAACTCTACAATGAAGTCCATACCTAAGTGAGTCCATGGACGAGAGGGAATGGGTAGTGGTTGTAATAACCCAAAGGGCGAGAGGCAGAAACAAAGTCTTTGACATCTTTACGAATAGTTGGCCACCATAGATCAAGAGTCTTTTCAGGACCGGGATGGCTGGCCTGTTTAGAGCAATGAGTCTGCTGCAGAATGGGGACACGTAAGTCAGAAGGTACAAATGCCATTCGAATAGGAATATCGGCAGCAGAGTCAGACTGACTAGGCAGGATTTGCTTAGCAAATTGGGGAAGCAAAGAAGCAATGATTCTGGAAGTAGGAATTACTGGATCTTGCTCCTCAGGAAGACTATCCACTGGACTGAAGCTACGAGGTAAAGCATCAGCCTTTCGATTCTTGGTCCCAGGACTGTAGGTCAGAACAAAATTGAAGCAGGAAAAGAACAGAGCCCACCTTGCTTGCCGAGGATTTAATCTTTTGAGAGATTGGATAAATTCTAAGTTCTTATAATCAGTATAGATGAACGCCATTCCTCGAGAGCAAGCTTGACCGCTAGTTGTCCACGATTCCCGATGTCATAGTTCTGCTCTGCAGGGGAAAACATCTAAGTAGGCACAAGGATGTAACTTCCCATCTGTGGAGAGTCTTTGGGAAAGGATAGCACCAGCTCCAACATCAGAAGTGTCAACTTCAATGTGGAAGGGTAGATGCGGTTCAGGATGACGGAGTACAGAGGCCGATATGAAGGCATCCTTCAGTGACTGGAAGGCCTCAAGGGAGGCAGGAGACCAGGAATTGGGTTTTCCTCCTTTGCAAATGAGAGAAAGGATAGGAGCAATGTGGGAAGAGAAGCCTTTAATGAATTAGTGGTAGCCAATGAATCTTTGGATTGCGCTTAAAGGAAGTGGCCACTTCTGGATGGTGGAGACCTTGGCCGGATCCATCTCTAACCCCTCAGGGGAACTAATATAGCCGAGGAATGGGATCTTGGGTACCCCAAAGACACACTTCTCCAGCTTGAGGAAGAGGAAATTTTCTCATAGGCGAGAGAGAACTACTCGCACTTGAGAGTGATGACTTTCTAAATCTTGGGAAAATATTAGAATGTTGTCCAGATATACAACCACTGACTTCCCCAGAAGGTCACGGAAGATGTCGTTCACGAATTCCTGGAAAACGGCAGGGAATTGCAAAGACCAAAGTGCATCACGAGGTATTCATAATGCCCATCACGAGTACTGAATGCCATCTTCCATTCATCACCTTCCCAAATTCTGATGAGGTTATACGCCCCACGGAAATCCAGCTTGGAAAAGATCTTAGCCCCTTTCAGTTGGTCCAACAGTTTGGAGATAAGGGGCAAGGGGTATCTGTTTTTAACAGTAATTTTATTGAGGCCCCAATAATCGATGCAGGGACATAAGCCACCATCCTTCTTTTCTATGAAGAAGAAGCCATCCCCTGCTGGAGAGGTGGAGGGACCAATAAACCCTCGCTGGAGATTCTCTTGGACATACTCTTTCATGGCAGTAATCTCTGCTGAAGACAAGGGGTAAGTCGACTACAGTGCAGCATGGTACCCGGAAGGAGATCGATAGGACAGTCATACTGCTGATGAGGAGGAAGGAACTCTGCTGACTTTTTACAAAATACATCAGCAAAGTCTTGATAGACAAGTGGAAGTGATTGAAGTTCCATGGAGGAAACAGTTACCCTGAGGATAGGAGAAACTGGCAAACAGTGGTCTTGGCAATATGGGCTCCAATGAGAGATTTGACCAGAGGACCAATCAATGGAGGGATTGTGGAGTCGCAACCAGGGTAACCCCAACACAATAGGAGAGGATGGGCAGGAAATAATTAGGAAGGACAGTCTCTCAGAGTCTAAAGTCCCAATTTTCAAGGGTAACTCTCCGGTTGTTTGAGAGATGGTGAGGACATACAAAATAGGGGAATGCCATTTTCTTTGGCAAAAGCAGCATTCATGAAGTTGCCAGCATCCCCAGAGTCAGGAAATGCTGAAACTTATTGGGAAGCCGGACCTGTAATGGAAGAAGAAACTGGTGAGAGTTCACTTGGAGTCTAGGGGTAATGCCAGCGACAAGAAAAGTCCCAAATTTACCTTGGGGACGAGAACCTTTTGGCTTTGCAAGACAGAAATTGGCAGAATTATTTTTCTCACCGCAGTAAAGAAAAAGCCCTGCTTATTGTCTTCTCAATCACTCCTGTTCAGACAGGTGGGCATGTTCTAACTGCATTGGTTCTTCATCAGAAGGAGCAGGAGGAACGGAAGAAGAAGATGATGCTGAAGGAAAGGGTGCACTAGGAAGCACAGGTCTTTGAACCTCGGGAGCCAATAAGGATTGGGACCTCTTGAGAGGAGGACTTGGGCATTGAACCAGCATCCTGAGCATCTATTTATTTTGAATTTGGCGCCACTGCGTGTGACGTCATTGTGCCGGCATGCTGACACTGGCGTCTTTGCACCCTCATGGGTATCCTGGGCGACCTCATCTTGGATCCAATGGGAAGAGGAGACGGAGTGCCTAATTTAAGTCCTGCTTAGATTGAGCACTTAGTGGTTAAGTTGAGCTCAGGAGAGGTAGTTAGGAGGAAAACAGGAGCAGACAGCTAAAGCAGAGTTCCTATTGAAACCATCAATGCCATCTTCATTGGCTACTTGACTGGAGGGAATGATTAGTAACCTTAGCTGAGAAAAGCTGATCATGTTCAGTAGCTAGCAGCCAAAGTAAATTCCCAAGGAAACAGAGTGAGTAAGAGGAGGAGATGGAGCCTTAAGTGATTAAGATTACTTAATTACTGTTAAACTATGAACAACCAGAGTGGCAGGTCTTTAAAGATTTCAAAGAGACTGTTCACAGAATTTTTGGGGGGCTACATGTCCTTTAAGACAACTAATTTCTTTAGGAAATATATAAAATATAGGAATAGCAAAATATGTCACACGTATATGTTTTGTGCAGTTCAAAATATCCACTATAACATGATTTAGTGATCAATTTAAATATATATATATATATATATATATATATATTTACACGCACACATGACAGCCCGAGTGATGGAGTTGAATCTTGATTTTTCACTTGGAGTGAGGTTTTTTTTTGTATGAATGTATGTATGTATGTATGTATGAATTATGTTTTTAACCAGCACCCAGGCAGTTGCTGTTTTTTGGTTAAGAGTGCACCTAACAGGACTGGATAGTATACAGTATATATATAAATATATATAATGATATATGTTGGTACAATACACCTGACATTACTTAAACTAAAAAGAACCAACCAGAACAGACGTAAAGATAATCACTCAGAGGTGACTGAATGATAAATGATTAGAGAAATCTTGAGTAGCAAAGGTCAACAGAGGGTAAGATCTACAGAATTGTTGAAAAGTTACTTTTTTAATCAGATTTTTATTTTCTAATTTCCTGATCATGGAAAAGCTTACAAGGGAACATGTCTGACTTGCTAGTATGATAGTATCATAGTAAATAATGTATGAAAAATATTAAAACAATATTATACATGACATTTGAGTTCTTAGTGCTTCTATATCACCCCTTTAAAATTGAACCCCCATATTGACTTTATATCAGATTGGCAATTAGTTCAACTGCTTATCACATAACAACCAGCACTGATTGCTTCCCAGGCTAGAAGTATATTTGCCCGTTAGAAAGTTATTTGAAGTATTGATAAATACATTTGTTTGGCTATTTGACTTTTATCTTTTAAAAATTATTTTTAATAAAACACCTTTTTTTATTTTGTAAGGGCAAGTTTCTGTTGTTTTTAAAGTGTTAAATTCAATTTCCATGTTGATACATTTCTTTTCATCTGCTGTGAAAGAAATTATTTGTTAAAGTTTATTTTTCAAGGACTCATATTAACTTTTGCTTGTCAAGATCTAAATTGAATCTTGTGCATTATTGAACAGGTCACCAGCTCATCAAACCTCTTTTGTCCTTGTTATTAAAAACCTCACAGTCATTTCTGATAGACATTTCTGTTGTCTTATGCGCAAGAGAATTGTAATCACCTGTATTTAAAACTAATGGATTTGAAATAACCTACAGACTTTCTACTTAAATGAGAGTTAGATTAATGAAAAAAGACCCCTTTTGCCTCAGATTGCATGACAACATTTTCAAATTACATTCCTGAAACAGACAATTCACTTATTCAGAGTAATTGGATGCTGAATAGGGGTTAATACGTACAATGTCCTTAAATGAAAATCTTCTATTGTGAGTGAGGCAGAAGGATACCTGAAGCATTTTCAATGGGGGATTGCTGAAGCTTTGAGTTAATTATACCGCATTCTATTTTGTGAATGAATTCAAGCATGAATTCTACACAGCAAAGATTGGGATAATTATATTCAATTCTACCGGGTGCCCTGCTGAATGAATTGACCTTTTAGATAAAACTAGTCTTTTTTGAGCAGGAAACCAGAATAAAGGTTGGACACAGATGCATTGGAAATGAAGAGCTTTAAATAAGAAGTGAAAGTGACTGTTGGAAAGATTGATTCTCTACTTTTGTTACTATACATTAGGGAATTTTAAGGTATAGCATGTTTGGAAGGTTGTTTTTGTTATTATTCTGGTACTGAGGTGTATATCATCATAGCACTAGAAATATTACTAGGAACACATACATGCTAATAATTCAATAATACTTAATTCCTTATTTGTTTTACATTACTTCATATTGGGTGTTCATTGTCTTGGTTGTCCAGATTTCTATATAATAAAAGTAAAATCTGTAGGGGTTATACAGGAGGTTTTAGGTACTATTGCTGATTGCTGGATTTAATAGTATACACATCCAGTTAAAACTGTGGTCCTGGCCCCCTTGCCTATAAGATGGATAATTCCCATAATATCAAACATTAACTTCTTCAAATATGTAAAGTAGGTTGAAAAGACCCAGGTGACCCAGGTGACCCAGGTGACCCAGGTACAGAAGCCTTGAATCTATAACTAGGGGATGAACCCAAAATGCCAAGAAACAGGCAAATGTTTTTGCATACTTTTAAATAATTATCCTAAGATTCTTCTTTTCTAATCTGCAATACAAGTCATTGGTCTGGCAGAACGCAAACCTGCAATTTCTTGGCAATCATTGGTTGCACAAAGTTCAACCACTTCAGTTAAAATACAAAAGGTTTGATGTCTAATTCATGGTTCCTATGCAACCTTGAGAATCATAACCTAAGCCCACAATTCTACAATGCCAAACAATAACATGTTTTCATTGCATGCACCCATTAATAGATAGCTTGTTATTGAATAAGCTACGTTACTGGATAGTAGTATAAGGTTACCAAATCAATGTAAAAATCTAATTTATGCAAGTGTTGGGTTACAATGATTAATGCAATCTCTCTAGCAGAATTTTGTCAAACCTTCTACACATGTTCTGGTATCTTTCTTGTAGTAGAAATGTTTAGATTAAAAAAAAAAATTTGTACATGAAGAACTGTTTAAAACTTGAGATTGTTCATACTTGGAAAACGTTTGTAAACATGAGTGTTCTAGTATAGAAAAATAATACTTACTGAAATGGGTGTTAGACTGTACTAGTTGACTAAATCATAGGAAGAGGAATTGTCCTTAATAAACATTATTAGCACTTCATATACTACAGTAGTAAATGAACCATAATTCTAAAAGGTTGCACTAATACATAATCATGTAAAAAAGGTAAATTACATTTTAATTCACTAAACGAATTTCAACCAGAGGATAGGGAAATAGTTCAGTTGATATATTAGATTATGATGACTGTTTTAACTGAGGCAAGTGATACCTTGTTATACAAGTATGGGACCTGTCATCTAGAATGCCTAGGACCAGGAATTTTCCACATAAGGGATCACCTACACTGTCTAGCACATAGGTTGGACATCAGATGATAGATTGAGGAACCAGGATTTAATACTGCACTAATGGCGTGGTGCTGAGTCTCCAATATATTACTTCAATCATGGTTTTGAAGAGCAGTATAAGAAGATGGCGTCAGGGTGAGACATGCAGAAAAGACTCAAACGCCTCAAAAGAACTGTCTGCCATTTGTAATGTTATTGCTGTTGAGAATGACAGCCCAGTATGGTTACTTAAAACCTCCAGAGTAAATATAAATTATTGTGCCAAACAATGAACATCAGTTAGCGACTTCCCAAAAAGACCATAATGTGCATTTACCCAAAGCATATGCTGAATATAAATATTTTTCATGTTTAATATTTTTCATATGTTATCTAATAAGTGATGTTATTTCCACGCTTCATTAGTGCATGTAGTGCTCCAAAGTTTAGCCATACCCCTTTGCTATTAATAACCTAAATAAAGATAACGATAGCTATGGGCATATATGGTTTGTGTGAAAGAGTGGAGGTGTGAAAGAGTGGAGCTGTGTGTGTGTGTGTGTGCTGGGTTTTAATTTGGAGGGGTTGAACTTGATGGATTTTGTCTTTTTTCAACCCAATTTAACTATGTAACTATGTAACTATATAACAGCAAGCCAAGCTATGATTATGGCTTGATTAATAGGTAAATAATGTTTATAGCAAGGTAAAACCAGTGCAGCAAACTAGATCACTATCTCTGATAAATAGTTAATATTGTCTTGACATACTTTATAAAACTCCAACATCTTGCCTTATCCCATGGCTTACCGTGGGTACAGAGAAGGGTTTATAAAGCTGCCAATGCAGATTACTATAAATTACAGCTGGTGCAGTGCTTCTACTATTCTACTATTCTCATCCCATGAGGAATGAGGTGGCCAGACAGGTTGCCTAGGGCATCTGGTCAGTTTGGCTGCGACTGCTGATAATATTGAATAGTGACAAAAAAAAGCATGGGGCAGTATTTGCAGGTTTGAAGTGTTCCAAACATATGATGTTGTGGCAATCATCCCCTTAAAACTGTAAGTCCTGGCTGCTATCATGAGATAGGATGTAACTTGGTCTCCTAATTTGGTGCAGCCCACAATTCCTGTCCTCATTCACTGACAAAGAGTCATACAGGAGTGTATGATGAACTCTTCTTGATTTAAATAACAGGCACCAGCTACAAGGAAGATTCTGCCCTGCTACAAGAGCCCTCCAGCACCACTAACGCTAATGAGCAGAATAGCACCCTTTTTGAGGTTGCATATGCAACCTTTACCAACCTTGAAGAAGAGTAGGCAGTACAGATTATGGAGACAAGTAAATACACTCATATCAGTGTTAATCATAACTGTATTGAATTATGAGGAGGTGAGCAGAAACTTAGGGTGGCAGTGGAGGAAATCTCAGATTTTTCAAAAGCGTTTAATAACAGTATCACAGAGAAGGTTACTGATTAAATTAAAGAATACTTATGTGCAGCATAATTATACTTGCATAAAGCACTGGCCAAAGGATAATGTGCAAACAGTTTTTAGTGGAGTACTGCAGGGTCTGTCCTTGGTCCCTCGCTATTTAAAGAGTTACTATCTCAAAAATGAAAATGTAATAAAAGTGGGTGAAAATATGGCTGACAGGTAGGTCTATCACATCATTTGGGGGTCTCCATTTCCCTTGTTTTAGAGCTAAAAACTTATTTCAGTACAAACAAAATCTAACAAAATAAGTCAGAGACTCTTTTTGATATTTTAAAAGAGTGAGCTCTAATACCTCTACAAGGCAAAGTGAGCCCCTCCAAAAGGATACAGAGAAGGGCAACTAATCTGGTAAAAGGTATGGAAAATCTTAGCTATGAGGAAAGACTGGCCAAGTTTGGGTTGTTTATGCTGGGGAAGAGACACTTAAGGGGGTAATATGATAACTATATATACAAATATATAAGGGGATTACAGAATAATCTCTTTAATGCTTTTTTAGTAGTTCCTTTCAGCTGATAAGATGGCACCCATTCCGATTAGGGAGGTCCCAGTTAAATATTGGGAAGGGCAATGAAGGAATTTTCTCCCTGAATCAGTCGTACAAGATGATACATTACATAGTTATGGAAGATTCATAGTACAAGTTGATCCAGGGACCATTATAAGTATATATATGCACCGGGTATTATTTGGAGGGTTTGAACTTGATGGATAATTCTCTTTTTTTAACCCAAATGTAACCAGGGCCGCTCCGGCCATGAGGCAAGGTGATATCCTTGCCTCAGGTGGCACGGAGCGGCCTGTTACCGGGGGCGGCAAAAAGCCACCTCTGGTAACATTAAGAGCCGAATTTCCCTTTTTTAAAATAAATGGAAATTCGGCTCTTCTAGTGCAGCGAGCGCAATAGCGCTCGCTGCACTAGTGATGCAGCCCCTAGTGATGCAGCCCCTCCTCCACCCGCTCCGACGCTAGAAGATAGAAGAGCGGGAGGGGGCGGCAGTAGCCCCTGAAACGCCCCTGAATGTAACTGAATGTAACTGTGTAAGAGGCAGCATTCTTTATTTTTCTCTGGATTTGACTCTTACAGTGTTAGAGCGTCCACCCATTAAGTGCCAGGCTCCAAATGAATAAAAAAACTAAAATTTGGGGGGGGGGGGG
>CM044437.1:39697681-39729293 GCA_024363595.1 Xenopus borealis
TGGGGGGGGGGGGTGCCAGTGAAGGGTTCAGTTACTACATATTAAATGTACTTAAATATCCTATTTAAAATGTCTGTAACCAATGCATCTCTAAGCAAATGTGAATGCGTGCAGCTTGCTGATTGATCAATACATCGTTTTGTAAAAGGCAGATGGTTGCCCTCGAATTGCAAATGAGTGATTTGCTTGTCAATCTGATTAATGCAAACCCATCAATTTAGCAGTTAGTTCCTTCCTGCTCTTAATATGATTTTCTTTAATTGCTAATGAGTTTAGCCGATGAACTGGTAACCCTTTGTCCCCCCCAAGCTCTATTTATCTGGTCTTTAACAGGTTAATAGGAAAAGTTTTCAAATAATACCAGCCTTCTACCTGTTTCTTTTTTGAAAATACCAACTGGTTTATAATTAGGATGCTGTCTAGCCAAAACAAGTTTAACAAGTAACATAGGTATCAGAGTTGTATTGCATTTTACTTAATAATCTGTATAATATTCACACTTCAACTCTTAGTATTTAGGTATTGTACATTTATTTAGTTATGTAAGTATGCTGTTTTGATACATTGAAATTGTTTTGATACATTGAAATAAGGGCTCATTTACTTACTGTGCAACATGCAAAGTTCAATTTTCTGCCTCAATCACCATGTTATTTACCTGAAATGCATCATTTTCTCCCACAATTCCGGCATTGTTGTGCTTGCCAAGGAACCTCTATTTAATGGTAATGCTGCTGATGCATTTAGATTTGCGTAATTGTGCTTACACTTCATCTGAAATTAGATGCAAGCTGACTTCATTACTGGCATGTGAGTGAGTGATTTGCTAGTCCCATTCATTTTGTGCAGTGGCCATCAACAGAGGGCATTGTGGGAACCCTGTAGTTACTGTTTGGTTCAGAGGTGGAAGTAGCTCCAGGGTTCCACTGCATTCAGTTTGGAATGGGAGATATAAAGGACCAAGCGGTGCCAAATACAAAAAGTCGAGTAATACCAACTCATATCACCACTTTAGTATGAGACATAAATAAACCCTATAGTGCTCATTTACATTTAAAGCAGGTGCTCCCAGACTGTACTCCAAAGGAAGCCCAATACTGAATTGGAGCCTGAGGAACAACCAGGCTGTGATTTGGTGCAAACTATATATTAATTAAACTTAACCTGAAGGTAGTTTAACAGAACTAGTGTTCAACGGTACCTATATATCTGTTAAATAGGAGAGACCTTCATATGTGTTATGTTTTGGTAGCCGAGGATGAGCAGAGTATTATTAGCAGGCTCATGCAACCATTATACAACAGTAACATAAACTCTAGTACCTTAAGAAGTACAGAAAGTACAGTGTATGCACAGTATACTCTTGTGCACAGTGACACCTACAGCTACCTTGTACAAACACCACATATTCCCCCATAATATGAAAGAATTTGGGTAAATGTAATAAACAGAAACCATAAAACTGTATACATCTTAAAGCCGTATTGTGCATTTTTCACATCACATAGTCCTTGGTCCATGCAGGTAGCTTTCTGATTCTCTCAATACACCTCATAGGTTCACTTTCTTCATGCCTATTGCAGTTGGCATCAGGAGTAGGGAAATGTCCTTCATCAAATGGAACTCCTCCAAAGTCATATCTAACAGGAGCAAGACGACTTGCATTCCATGTGCGTTCATATGTGTATGGTCCTCACTGGCGTCTCACTTCAAGTGGTGTAGTAAATTTAGATTGTCCTTGTCTCAGTAGTCCTGGTTTCTTAATTCTGACTAAAGATCCAGGCTGAAAGTGCACTTCTTGCACCACATTTCTGTCAGTATAAGCCTTGCATTTGGCTTGTTGACTTTTAATAATGTCCGCAGTAGATGATTTTGTAGGAACAGTATTTTGTGGAAGTTTGATGTCTGCAACATATAACTTAGTGTGCATATGTCTGCCATGTAATAATTCAGCAGGAGGATGATTGGGTTGTTGCATGGCATGTTGCTCTGTAGTTATGTAGGAACTCTGTTATAAATACTTTCCAAGATTTCCCAGTAAGGTTTGCTGTCTGTAGTGCTTCTTTCAGACTTCTGTTGAATCCCTCGATTTTCCATTTGCTTGTGGGTAATACACTGAAGATTTCCTATGCACAATATTCCTCTCTCTCAGAAAGAACTCAAACTCAGATTAAACATACTGTGGTCCGTTGTCTGATATTAACTCCTTTGGATTACCTTCTCTGCTTGAAGACTGTAGACAGAAATGTTATTACTGTAGCTGATGTTATATGAGAAACAAATGCAATCAGAGTTATAGCAAATCTGCAGTCTATAGGAGCATCTGCAAAAGGACCCACAATATCACTAGCCAGTTTTTCCCATGCTGAATCAGGGAGTGGTACTGGCTGAAGTGGTGGTGTATGTGTGATAGCTGTTTTGTCATGATTCTGACAAGTAGCATAAGAATGAAATACAGTTACCACATCAGCATCCATTGCTGGCCACCAGTATAGTTCTCGCAGTCTTTGTTTTGTGTATACAATTCTTTGATGACTCTCATGTGCAAGTTGTATGAGCTTTTCTCTCAAGATCTCTAGTACCAGTAAGTGGTGATCTCCACAGACAACATAAACATCTACTAAGGACAGTTTGTGTCTAATCTTGTAGTAAGTTTGAAGATCAGGATTGAGCTTCTTCTCAGCATTTGGCCATTTGTTTTGTAAGATGTCCTGTAGTATTACCTGAACTGGACATGTGAGACATGACAGACAATAAGCAGTAACATTTTTCAAACCTGGTTTGTATTGCATTTTGTAGTTGAAATTCAGTAGCCTTGCTAACCATCTAGCTATACACATTCCAGCTCTTGCTAGTCCCTTTGTTGTAAGCAGTGCAGTTAAAGGGCTATGATCCATGCATAAGGTGTATGGCTTTCCATTTTTCTGTTGCCCAAACACATGCTAGAGCTTCTTTTTAACAGTTGAATATTTACGCTCTGCTATGTTGAGCAGTGTCTGACCAAACCAGACTTGAAGTTCCACGTAGTAATGCTCTAAGTGGCTCCACAACTGAAACATTGTTGGGAATAAACGGGAATATCATGAGTAAGAAAGCTTGTAAGGTCTGGAAATCAGATGGAGTAGGTGCTTGTGTAACAGCATTGACATGGTCAGGGTCAGGCAGTAATCCCTCTTGTGAAATGATATGACCCAGAAATGACAGCTGAGTTTGTCTGAAATGGCATTTAGAAAGGTTTGGTTTCAGTCCTGCAGAATCAATGCATTTCAGAACCTTTTCTAGGTAATTGTCATGAATTGACATAGTTGGAGCGTAGACAGTTAAATCATCCAAGTAGCATTGTACACAAGGTATGTCATGGAATATAGAAGACAACAGTCTTTGAACACAACTCAGTGCTGAAGCCAGTCCATAAGGTAGAAGCTTGAAGTGAAACAAACCATCATGGGTAATAAATGCAGTTATATCTCTGTTTTCCTCATGCAGTAATACTTGATTATAAGCACTCTGAAGATCCAGGGTGAGAAAGAATTTTGCTCCTCGGAGTTCTGAAAATGTTTCCTCAATGTGTGGCAAAGGATGATTGTCCACAACAACAGCTTTATTAGGTTCACGGAGGACAACACACAATTGAATACCTCCAGTTTTTTTCATTGTTACAACAAATGGTGAAACCCATTCCCATGATTCTTATTTTTCAATCACATCTTGCTCTCCTTTATAGAGTGGGGCAATCGCCTCAATTTCTGGCATACTGGTTTTACATCTAATCTTAACTGTGTGCACAAACAGGGCAATGTAATTAAAGTCGCAAAGAGCAAAACATTGCGCACCAATAAGATTAACAATCCACATCTCGCATTGTAATATTGTTCCTTAAACGGCTCTTAAGAAGTGCTTGAAGGTGTCATAATCTTTTCAGTAAAAGTTTCATTACATTGATATCGCATTAGCGCAAACTATAAAATTCACAAACGGCCTTCCACTGGCGGAAGTGGTCGCTAAACAGTTTTCGGGTTTGCAAAAGGTATATTACATTCGTGCAAAGCAAACTTCACGCAAAGCCTTAACTTTTTGCATTCCGAATAGTTTTCGCAATACTGACTTATATTACATAAAAATCCTTTGCACAACCCAATGAAGTGATGCTTTGTGGTGAAATTTTAGACACTGGCTGTGTGGCAGGCATTGGTGCTATAGTAATAAGACCATGAACTAATTGTAGATTTAATGCAACAAAGAGATCCCTTCCAAGTATAGCAGTACCCTTATTCACAAGGTAAAAGTCAAATTTTGTAGTATTTAATTCAAATTGTGGTCACTGGTAAGAAACCAAGCACAGGGATTGGATCCTTTAAGTAACTGACCAGTTTTAGGGCAGGTGCAACCAGAAGATCTTTTGCAAAGTATATCAAGAAAATATCCTTTGGTAGTATAGAAATAGCTGAACCTGTATCAAGCATCAGGTTACTGGAGTGTTCCTTGTCAGTAGAAATAGTATGGCATTGACAGTAGGGATGGCGCGAACTGTTCGCCGGCGAACTTGTTCGCGCGAACATCGGCTGTTCGCGCTCGCCGGAAGTTCGCGAACGTCGCGCGACGTTCGCCAATTTGGGTTCGCCTTAGCTGGCGCTTTTTTTTGCCATTTCTCCCCCAGACCAGCAGATACATGGCAGCCAATCAGGAAGCTCTCCCTCCTGGACCACCCCCACACCCCCTGGACCACTCCCCTTCCATATATAAACTGAAGCCCTGCAGCGTTTTTTCATTCTGCTTGTGTGTGCTTGGAAGAGCTAGTGTAGGGAGAGAGCTGTTAGTGATTTGAGGGACAGTTGATAGTAAGTTTGCTGGCTAGTAATCTACTGTTCTTCAAACAACTGCCATCTAGCTGTGTGAGCTTGTTCACATTCTGTCTAAATATCAATAATAATACCGTCTCCAGAAACACCATCCTGAGTGACGTTTTTCAAGCAGCAATAATATTTTCCGTAATCCGTATCCACTGCTGTAGTAGTGTATACGTTGACCTTGTAGGCATTGTTTGCCCAGTCTTTAACCAAGTGCCACGTAGCTGTGTGAGCTTTTTCACATTCCGTGTCCAGAAACATCACCTGAGTGACGTAGTGTGATTTCTGCCCTTTACAGCACAAAACGCAGCGCTGTGTCAACAATGTATTTTTTAGAAACATTTTTGCCCTTGATCCCCCTCTGGCATGCCACTGTCCAGGTTGTTGCACCCTTTAAACAACTTTAAAATTATTTTTCTGGCCAGAAATGTCTTTTCTAGCTTTTAAAATTCGCCTTCCCATTGAAGTCTATGGGGTTCGCGAAGTTAGCGAACCGTTCGCATTTTTGTCCGGAAGTTCGCGAACATGTTCGCGAACATTTTTTCCGACGTTCGCTACATCCCTAATTGACAGTGCATATAAACTTGTCTGGAATAAATGTATCAGCTTTATCCAAACTTAATACCGAAACAGTTGAAGCACTGACTTCCTGAGCATCTTTAGCAGAACTATGGCAGATCTTAGCAAAATTACCTACCTTTTTGCATTTGAGGCACTGTACAGCTTTTGCAGGGCATGTAGCATAATTTGCAGTGTTTTGTGTTGAACCACAACGAAAGCAGGATTTTTTATTTGTATTTGCTGCATGGTTTTTCAATGAATCCCTTTCCTTAGTACTGTATTTTGCCTGTGATTGTGCACTATTAGGCCACAGTTAGTGATGGGCGAATCTCCCGCAATTCGATTTGCCGAAAAAATTCGCGAAACGAGTCGCAGGACTCATTTGATGCGCGTCGCATAATTTTCGGCGCGCGTTGCGTCGTTTTCGACGCGTCGCGTCAAAAACGACGCGCGACTCGTTTTTTAGGCAAAATTTCGCTTGCCACCTTCTCTGCTGCAATCTGAGCCCAGAGCTATAAGTGAGCAGAGAGAGACTCAGGCAGGAAGTGATGTCACACCAAGCTAATATTGCAGGTGCTATCCTAAACAGAGAGCTTCTAGAGCATTTTACTCAGGTATGGTAAAATATTCTACAGAATAAATATAGCATTCTAGTTTGCATTATCGCAGCTAATCTATTGGCAATAAAATGTCTCCGTAACTTTCCTTCTCCTTTAAAGAACCATGGGTCTTCAATTAAGTGTATCCCTAAATTCCAAATGTAAGTCTGCAAAATTTCATATATAAAAGATATGTCATACTCAACATTATAGATTCAAAAACTGTAATACATTTAAAAGTAAACCATTATTTTCCTGTAGAAAAAAAGAGCTGAATGAAATCACACGGAATCACAGTGGTTAACAACAGTGTTTGGAAGTTAAAGGCATACAAATCCTTTTGATACATCATCTTTCAAAAGGATGTAATTATTAAGTGGAGGTCTTTATACATAAGATTGTTTGGCATATATGGCCACACTGAAGTGGAAAGCACAAAAGGAGTGTTGTGGAGTGGTTAGTTAATATGACACGATGTGTAGAAATCCGTGTATTCCAGGTGTCACCCACCTTTCTGCATGAATTACCTGCCTCAGCAAGGCTTTTATTTAGCTCAACAGCTGTTAAAGTATTTGTTTTACATGGCTAAACGATCTCTTTTTTTGATCCCTTGACTGCGGAAAGGGGATTTGAGTGTGGGGGGTGATGCACAGAGAATTAGCAATAGATATTCATGAATCCTCCTGTAGCCACCTGTAAATGTATGCAGAAAAGGAATATCATTGTTTTATGGATTTGCTGAGAGGAAAAACTTTTCTACTACTAATGGGATTTAGTTTCACAGAGACACACCTGTCCTTCTATTGCCTGTGTGGCTGAGCACACAGGGTTACAGATTACTACTAAAGTTTATGAAATCTGAATCGAACAGATAGGCACATGTTGGAGGGCTGCAAAAATGAACCTGTATGGTTTAATGTATTGGGTTTCACACAGGTGTATACATCTGTCTATATCTTGCCACGGCTAGTTACCACTTTATTGGAACAATATAATGGTAGTTTTTTCTAGGTTAAACACTCACTATACTCCAATGTTTGATATATGTGCTTCATTTAAAAGGTACTATTCTTAACCACGTATGTTATTCTGAGCGTATATTTGAAGTTTCACTCTATCCTCAGCCCATTTGAATAAACATAAATATATAGGTCATCTGCGTAAAATAATCCATACATATTCAGTATATTTTGTCAAACATTTATGGGAAAATAAACCCAAGATCCCAAACACTTTTGGGTCAATAATAGTACTTTATTTTATGGTCACAGAATTTATTTTATGGTCGGCTTGTATAATTAAGCACCTCTTCTACAATGTAAACAACTTCAGTTTAGCCAACTTTTACTAATATCTTACATACCCTTTATACAATTAGTCTACCTTCTTTGAACTTGTATTATATACAAATATCTTATTTAGAGACCAAAACTTCACAGCATAAATGGAAAAAATTACCATGTCCTCCGGTGAATCTACACCCCCCCTTTTAATACATGCTGGTCTTTCCTGCTGCTGGCTGGCATTTCTTGCTACATCTAAGTTTATTATTCAAGGCTTCAGCACTCTCATTCTCCTCCACAAAGTCTTCTTTAATACTGGTTCTTATGGTTAATGTAAAGAAATTATCCATCCCTCCAAAAATATACCGTAACCCTTTATATTTACTGTCCAGTCATGTAACTTATTCAGCAATTCCAATTTCATCACACTTCTTATCCATAGCCAATAAATCCAGCTCTTCCATTTTACTGGTCCAACATTTTAAACAGGTAACATTTATTACATTTCATACATATGACTAGTGATGTGCGAATTTATTAGGCTGGCATGAATTCCCGCAAATTTTTCGCCGTTACGCATATTTCTCAGCAAATTTGTGAAAAAGATGGTGAAACTCCACAGATTTGCACATGACTACATATGACATTAGTTTTCCCTGTCATATATAATATCCCCATCCATCTTTTTAACTCCGTAATACACTTTGACATTACTATCTGATTCATTTACTGTGGAGAAGCTGCTTCATGACAGACACTGGTGTTTTTTTGGTGTAAGTGAGTATCCGTCATTTCCATAGGCCTTAATAACATTATCCTGTCCAACAGTACCTTATTCAGCTACTAATGTCTCATATACATAGCTTTTGCCTTTTTAAATGGAAAATATACCCCCACTTTGACCATTGCTCCTTCAGTTAGGAGCAAACATAATCCACAATCCAAACTACATTAAGGAGCTTACTTATTATGCTGTGTAAAATTACAAAGAATGGTGTAAAAAGCTGTGTAAAATAAATAGCATTTTTTAAGGTGTGTGTAATTTTACACCATGTGAAATGCGATGTGTGGTGTATTGTGCCGCAGAATAAATATGCCCATTAGAGTGAAGTGATAAATTCTGGAACTTGAAGTCCCTCTGTTTTCTATGGAAATCCATCACTACACAAAAAGAACAAGGTAAGGGATGGGTTGCATTAGAATGTGAGCACAAAGGACAGTGTGCAAAGTGCAAAAAAAAAAAAAAAGCCAATATGGGTTTTTCTGCACTTTTGCCCACTGTTTAGGCTATGCAGATTTAAAAAGGGCAGGTAGAGGAGCTATATAGGTGCCCAATTTAGACAAGGTGTGGAGTGGCAGGAAATGTAGACTGAATCAGAGCCCTTTCCTTATCACCTGCTCTGAGGAAGACAGTAAGGACACATCTAGGGTGTGCTCTCTGGAGCTGGTCTTTGCATAGAGCACCAGATTTTTGATCCAACGCTCCCTGCAAAGAGCAGCACACCCCTCTCATGTCATGGTTTCCTTTCAATCTATGGCATCAGGTCTGTTTAAATAAAAGTACGTTTCTATTTATTTTTGGAAATTCAGATAGCGTTTATGTGCCTTTTTCTACACAAGCCCAAAAGCAAGTTATTTAAGCAGAATGCATTCCCCTTAAATACGAAAATTGATTATATATATCTATAGAATATTTAATTATGCTCTTGTTTGCATTACAGTGCTTTGCTTGTGGTCTTAAACAGGAGCATTAAAAATGAAAAAACATTAACCTGGGCTAATTTCAAACCATAGTGCCTCCACATTCAATAAATTCTGATAGGCTCAAATGGAGATACTAAAAAATTCTATATGCACTTGCCCAAATTCTTTTGTTACATGGAGTTGCTGCTACATGTAGCTTGATAGAAATAGATTTTCTTGTATTTTATGTGAAACGTAATCTGTGACGCCTCATAGGAATCAATGAAACCAGCCAGCTCCAACTCCAAACAGAGATAATAAGTCATTTATTTGTGAGAACTATCTGATTATTTTATCCAAGTTACTTTAATGAATGTTGCACAAATGGGGATGTCAAACTTTTGCCATGTGGGTGTTGTATCTGAAAGATTTGTATGAACTGTTTTACTCACTGAATTAGAGAAATATTATTCCAAGCAGCAATGTGCTGAAGAAGGGAAAAAAAGTTTTGTGAAATAAATCAATGACGTTTAAGAAAAATGTACTTTAGAGTTTAAAAGGCATCTGAATACTGCTGGGAGGCCACGTCGGTTCAATAATGTCAAGGCAATGGGCTAGACTCTTTTCTGATAATGCAACTCCAGCTGAAATGTAGTAAATTATATCAGGCAACATTCCGAGGAAGGAAAGATCTATTAAGTAACAAATGTTTTCACCCCTGCTGCTTCTGGAATTAGGCTTTGGCTCCGTTCTACATTTTACTTTTTCCTGCTACAGGTTAGGCAATAACCAGCTATTTTATTATTGACACATATATAAGGTGTCATTGGATTACAGCGCTCTGGAATATGTTACAGCTATATAAACACATTATCAGTAATGATAATAACAGTCAGGCACTGCCCTACAGTAACATTATTAGCAGGCTGTTTGAGGGAAAACCCTGTTATATTTTCTAGATCTCCAACTTTGGCGCTGAGCTATCAATGATAAGCATTGTCACATGCAGTTATGATGTAGGTATATTATATACATATATGATATACGTATATGTTTTACATGTATGTGTACATAATTCCCCCACTACTGTCACCCATGATAACCAATTGATCAGTGCAAGGAAAACCTCATTGCTTGCTATATGGCACTGTATGGGGAAAATTTGCACCAAAATTACTAAATGAGGGCTACAGTATCTCATTCTCCCAATAAGGGCATTTTGCAAGTCATTCATGAAAACTAGAAATTCAATACCCCAGCTTCAGATGTTAGGGCCTCTTGTGTACTGAAATTAGTTAAACAAAGGATTATTTATATATCCCATATTTTTCCAGTCTGCTACATTTCATAATCAAAAATAAATCTGAGTTTAACATAAGAGGCAAGAAACTTCTGAAAAAGACTAAGATGGTGGCCTTCAATGCTATATTACTTATGTTTGCAAGAGCAAAGCACAACAAATAATTGTATTGCCTCCACTAGTGAATGTCAACCAAAATTGTAGAATGGAACTAATAACTCCTTCAGGGTTTACATACAGTTATACCCTTCTAATGTCAGGGTCGCTAACTTCCATTATGCCACATCCCATATACCTGCACACTTAGGGGCAAATTTACTATTATTCCCCAAAATTAGCTTGATCAAATTCGAAATTCGATAAGCATTCTAGCATCGAATGCTTATTGAATTGTTTTAGGCTATCATTTTGATCGATATTCGATTTCTCGATAAAGTCGTACGATCGGATACCGATCATTCGATTTCACGAAAAAATCGTGAAATTTCATTCGAGCATCCGAAAAATTCGTATGATTCGAATGAACGCTTCGATTGTACGAATGGTATTTGAGCAGGACTCAGAAGCCTATGGGGGGGCTTCCCAAGTAGGGAATAACTTTAAAATTTTGATTCCTTCGATCATCGAATGATCGAATATCCGATCTATTCAGTCTATTCGATCATTCAGTATTTGATGATCGAAGAGGCCAAATTAGAATATCAGATTTCACAAAAAATTTGGACGATCGTTATTCGATCGAATTCGATCGAACTTCGATCATTTCACGTGAATTTCGTAAATCGGCCCCATAGTATACTTACAGTACATAGAAAGCAACAACACCAGAAAGTCTTTCTTTTACATTTTTTGGGATTCAGTTATTATTCCGGTGTGCCCCTGTGAAAAACAAGTAAAAGTATTAGCAACACACAAATTTTGAAGCCCTTGTGGAGCCAGAGCTATCAATCCTCTACCTGACTAGGGTACCTCCAGATTGGAGTTGTTGTATAAAAATGATGAACTTTAGTGGACAATAGGGTTACATTTCAAATTTGGAAGTAAATATATTTATCTTATTTACTTATTTATTGCAACTTGATCCACATGACAATATTACAATAATAATATTATAGACTTATAACAACAAGAATAGTTAACTGATTTTTTGTTTTAATTGTAATAATCAAATTATACTTTAACATATGCTGCCACACAAACAACACAATTTGAGTAATTTGCTCAGGGCTATGTAAAGCTCAATGATGATAGTTGCTGGCATTAGTATAAATCCTGCTGCTTCTACAGGAATATGATATAGTTTCGGTAGAATAAACACCATCCCAAGGAAATTTCCATGAGCAGCTTTTTGAATGCAGCAAATGTATTTTCAGAGTACTTGTGAATGGCAAATAAAGTTGTCGCAACAGGAAAGCTACAGATAGAAATTGCTTGGCATTTTGTTTTTTTACCAAAATAATACAATTTATTCTGAAGATATGTGTGGTTTTAAAACTATAATTCAATATAGAAGATTGAACTTGATTGACGTGTGTCTTTTTTCAACCTAACTTACTATGTAACTATGTTAAAGGGGTGGTTCACCTTCAAGTTAACTTTTAGTATATTGTAGAAGGGCCGATTCTAAGAAACTTTTCAGTTAGTCTTCATTATTTATTTTTCATAGTTTTTTAATTATTTGCAATTTTCTTCTGTTTCTTTGCAACTTTCAAATGGGGGTCACTGACACCATCTAAAAACAAATGCTCTGTAATGCTACAAATGTATTGTTATTGCCACTTTTTATTACTTATCATTCTATTCAGTCCATCTCCTATTCATATTCCAGTCTCTTATTCAAATCAATGCAGGGTTGCTAGGGTCATTTGTACCCTGGAAACCAAATTGCTGGCACTGCAAATTAGAGAGCTGCTGAGTAAAAATCTAAATAACTATAAAACCACAAACAATAAAAATTGGAAACCAATTGCAAATTGTTTTAGAATATCACTCTCTACATTATACTAAAAGTTAACTCAAAGGTGAACAACCCCTTTAACTCCCATGCCAAGCCATGAAATCTATATTCTTCTACTTTTGATTTGGACTGTTGATAGTTGGCATTTCAAAGAGGACATGTGAACCGTGTGGACATACATATGAGTAGGGAATATTAATGTTTTTTCCCCTTTTGAGCCAAAATTTGTAAACTTCATAGTAAGCCATCACAACATCATACTAAGGGTGGTATTGTTATTATTACTAATGATGAGTGAATCTGCCCTGTTTCATATTTGAAATATTCATGAATCTAATTAAGCAAAATATATTATATTATACTTGGAAACTATTTTTTCTCATTCCAATTGTATTAAAGTCAATTGCCATTTTTTTCTCACTCCAAATGCATTGTAAATTGGCATTTTTGCACTCCAAATACATTAAAATCAATGGGTGTTTTACTCAAGTTTTGTCACAGTTTTACCAAAAATGCAGAAATGCTGTGAAAAAATAAGCTCATCACTAATTATTACTGAACACAACATGTAAATAACAGGTAGACATTTCTGTCTAAGCACAAGGGGTAGACTATCAACATACTGAAATGGAGAAGATTAGCCAACGCTGTTCATGTACCTCATCCAGTACATACGTCATTATTTGAAAAAGTCAAATGGGGTCTAATGTCTCAGTGTTCAATTTTTCTACATTACAATATAAAAACAACCTTTGAATGTGAGATGTTCTAACTATTAATGCACCATGTTGTTGGACTGAAACTGTGAGATCGGAAAAGTACTTTGTTTTTTTAACAAGTAATACTTTAACACAGTTTAATTTTAGGTTGTGTAGGAAGTGCTGAATAAATTATGGGCAAGCTTAATTATAATGTTATTCACAAAATAAGTTTTAGCTTTTTTGGGGAGTAATTAAAATATTGCTGAATCTTTTACTTACTTTAAAGTTGGAAAGTTTGAGGAATGTCGAAAATGTAGATGAACATGCCCTTAACTCTTGTCACATAGTGAGGCTAGGGGTCATAACAAATTTAGCTTCAGTACCAACCTACCAGCCCTTAAAGGACAACTATACCCCCCGAACAATGTAGGTCTCTATAAACAGATATTGCATAAAACAACTCGTATGTAAAACCCTGCTTCATGTAAATAAACCATTTTCATAATAATACACTTTTTTTAGTAACATGTGCCATTGGGTAATCATAAATAGAAAATTGCCATTTTAAAAAATAAGGACAGCCTCCTGGGATCCTAGGATCCAACGGTGCACACAAACATACCGAACAAACTATAAAGTTAGGTCACATGAGCCAATTAACAGACAGAGTTCTGTCTTTTGCTTCAACACTTCTTCCTGTTACAGTTAGAGTTGAAATATTTCTGGTCAGGTGATCTCTGAGGCAGCACACAGACCATCATGAAATGGTGGTTCAAGGCAAGAGATGTAAAAGGGCAATATTTACTTAAATATATATACCAGGTAGGTAAGATTCTTTAATATGTCACTTGATTTGATATAAACTATCTGTTGCTCAAAAATTAATTTTTGCTGTATAGTTTTCCTTTAAGAACATATGGCATATTAAGATAATGGTTAGCAATGTAATGCTACAAAAGCATTTTCTTCTTCACCATTATTAAACTGGTTCTTGCTCTAGCGCTCTAACAGCTAAATACTAAGTTGTACATATGAACTTTGTTGCTTTTCATATTGTAAGTTAGTAGTTCACTTTAACAGTTGAAATTTGTTACCATTTTAAGGTTCTAGCTTTAAGTTCTCTGGCTAACTAATAATTGTAAACATGTGAAAAGTCTAATTCTCCAACTGTTGATATTTTGCATTCCTGCTCAGTTTAAAACTGAAAATGGACAGATAATATCCTTTATATCAGTAAGAGCACCTAAACGTTTTAGTTTCATTAGGAAGATAGAGTAATAATAAAAAAGTTTCCAGGACATCCACTATTTATCAAGCACTTTGTCAAAAATGGAACGGTTCAGAATTATATAACATACAGTATGGCTGCTTCACTATCTCTCTTTAATTGCCTGTAAAGGGCTTAAAGTAGAGTATTTTCCAGCAAAAGGCAAAAGTTGGTCTCACCGTAAACATTTTTACATTTTAGTACAGGGTTGTTTTGCCTGCAACTTACCTACAAATTAGTCCCAATAAAACGCAGAATGAAATATACCACTAGAATTCTTAATACATTAGTTAAAAGCAAATGCTCATCCGAAGGAATTTTAAAGTTAATTTTAATTATAAGGGAATATATAGACAAACAATTCCTGTCATGGGGAATACACATTCTTAGTAGATTTTGCACAAAAAAATTAGGAAAGGTCAAATTTTAAAGCTTTGTGAACATTTTTAGACATCGAATGAACTTACAACTCAAATGGGTTATAATTTAAGAAATAACGTGAATTAAAAAAATTCGATTCAGAGAGTTTTTTTGTGTAAAAAACTCAAATTGCTCGAACTGATCAAGGTCTTGAGAGAATCCCCACTGAAAAAAAACCTGAACATTATGAAGGCTACAAACATCTTCAAATGGTTCAAGGGATCTCAGCCATTGAATTCTACATGACCTAAACAGGTTTTAGGTGGTGTATTGTCAGAGTCAAGCTATTTCCAGCTTTGGGGTATAATACAACTTAAAGAATTTTTGTTTTTTTTTCTTTAACTCAAATTTATAATGTTTTTCTGAAAATGTATGTTTTGACTTAAAAATACCCTCAAAAACTCACAATTTCCGTGGAAAAAAAAACTTGACCGTTGATAAATAATTGCCTTAATGTCCTTAAAATATTAATATGGATGTATGTTCAGAGGATCTTTTTTGGTTTACATGATCATCTTCATTTTTTGAGCTCTAGTCAACTCATGGTGGAAAGTCTTAGATCCTTAGAACATATTGTCATACAAACTGCAATTTTACAATTCTTTGTATGAAACAAGGCTTACATTTTACTCATATTCCTTGCCTATTGTAATACATATTGTCAACCCCTTTCAAACTTCTTTATCAGCTAATATTTTCAGAAGCTTGTGTTGAAAAAAGTGCTGCCAAAATTCCATGTAAAATTGTAGACTGCTTGATTGCATTCTGAAAATTATCTCTTTCCATTCATGCTCTGCCTGTTTCTTGCATACTTATTTCTTTGCCCTTTCTTTCATATTTATGTGCAATGTTGTTGAACATATTTCTGCAGATGGTTTGATAACTGGAATTTAATAAATGATCTTTGCATTAAAGCCTCTTATGTGGAACTGCTTTTAGCACAAGTTCAGGTTGCCTGTGGAACCTTTCTGTCTTCTCCATTTGGAAAGTTTGCAATTAAATGCACCTACTAAGCAAAACCTGAGTTTTTTTTAAGGGCAACATGCATCTGTTCATCTAATACATTCAATTGATAAATAAATAAATATGATAAACACAATTTAGAGCTATATCAACTTTTGGTTTCAGAATGTATTCTAAGCACACAGTTATTCAGCTAATATCCTTCCTGAATTGTAACACAAAAGACAGCAGACCCAACAGTACAGAGGGGGTAATTTCAGTATACAGTATTTGTTAAGAACAGATGATTTTGTTTTTGGAGGTGCTAAAAATTCTATTGAATTCTATTGAATTCTGATTCTCAGGGAAATAATAGAACTGCTTATGTGGGCAACATGAGATGTTGAGCATGACTCTAGCATATAACCAAAAAGCTGTGGGCCATGTGTTCATAGAGAAGTACTTGGATGTTCTTTTTGTGGGACACAGTCCATACAATCAAATGTCAGATAGTTTGTAATTTAATGCTTGTTTTAAGAGCAATCAATCTAACTATTTGTTATTAAAGAGCCTTGCGTGTAGCCAAAAAATGATGCCAGATATACATCTTTTCACTTCTTCTATGTTTTCTTCCAATAAAATACATAAAAGTTGTGACACAAGCCATTCCTCACAGCACGGAGAGTAGATTTTAGACGAAAGCCTAATAAAGGTTTGATAAATGAAATGCAATTATGAAGTTTCTTTTGTTCTTGCTTATAGGACAACTTGTTAATCTATGTCCTGCCACACAGATGTGTGTGTATTAATCATTTGCAACAAAATGCTTTTAACTATGACCAAAAATGACATGAACCATAGAAAAAAATGAAAGCTTTGATGAAAGGTCAATTCTGTGTTTTTCAGTCATTTGCTGTATTGATGTTATATTTTTCAGGGAAAGATATTTTACCTTCAATGTTTAACCTTGTGCTTTATTTAAAATATGTGAGAAAGCAGGTTAATTATTAATGAAAATTACTCGTGTAAAGCTGCGTGTGAAGTAAGATATACATTAATTTTCTAATAGCTATGACACATTTGTCTTAATCCTTTATCCTTAATGTTCTTTGTACATTAAGGATTTTAATCCCACAAAACTGATAGTGTATTACACAATGTTTGCAAGGTAAATCAGAGCACTATCATTGTTAAGGGACATTTTTTTTTCTTATGAGGCTCCTGAAAATATTTTTGACAAAGTGGGAGAAGTTATTGTTTTTTTAATACCAGTTTATAATCTGGTTGAAAATGTAGATATACCTTTAATAATAGGATTTCAATGAAATGTTGCTGCTTTTATTAAATGTGTACTTCCAACACAGAAAGAACTGGCTAAGTGGAGGAAGTAGTAACAAATAATTTTTTTATATTGGGCCCTAAATGTACTTACTTGTACATACTAGTAATGGGTTAATTTATTTGCCTGGCTCGAATTCGCAGCAAATTCCTGCAATTTGCCACCAGCAAATAAATTCGCCTGGTGAAAAAAACAGACGCCTGGGTCCAAAAACTGATACCCACATCCAAAACGGGACTGCGTTTCTTGAATTTTTTACCATTTTAAGAATTTCTCAGGAAATTTGTGAAAAATTCAGCGAAGTGAAATGCCACAGATTTGCCCATCACTGATACTGAATTAACTGACAAATATACTATTTACATAGGCTCATAATGTGCTTTTAGCATGTTTCAGATATTGTTACTGTAGGTGTTATTCTCCCCAAGATTTACATCATTACACATTATCATTACACACCACTGATTCTAAGGGGCAGATTTACTATTGGTCAAATTCAAGGGTTAATTAACCCTCTAATTCGACCATCAAATCTTGGTCGAATTTTAACCTTTCAGATTCGAATATTGAAATTCAACTAGGGATGCACCGAATCCACTATTTTGGATTCGGCTGAACCCCCGAATCCTTCCCGAAAGATTTGGCCGAATACCGAACCGAATCCGAACCCTAATTTGCATATGCAAATTATGGGTGGGAAGGGGAAAACATTTTTTACTTCCTTGTTTTGTGCCAAAAAGTCACGTGATTTAGCTCCCTGGCCCTAATTTGCATATGCAAATTAGGATTCAGATTCGGTTCAGCCAGGCAGAAGGATTTGGCCGAATCCGAATCCTGCTGATAAAGGCCGAATCCTGGCCGAATCCCGAACCGAATCCTGCATTCGGTGCATCCCTAAATTCAACCAATCGAACAGGAAAAATTTGATCGAACGATTTTAACCATTCGATCCCATAGGGTTATACAGCAATTCTGTAGGTTTAATCTGGCAAATTAGGGATTCAAAAAAAATTTTAAGGGCAATTACCATCGAATAGTCGAATGATCAAATAGATTTTTATTCAATCTATTCGAATCATTCAATTCGATCAAATTTTTGAAATTCGATGGTAGAAGTGTCCACGAAAATTATTTGAATCTTTTTGAAAATTCGATTCAATCTCGAATCACGAATTTAGTAAATCTACCCCTAAGACTTGTCCAAAGAAAAAGTTTAGAGAACATCACTAATGATAAAAACTGGCTAAGGCAACCTTTAATTTTAACCTATTTTAACCTGTACCAAGGAAGATCTGAAAATGTTTATATTCTGCTTTTTTTGTAACTAATAAAAGGAACCAATGTGAATATCAATTTACTGTACCTGATGAATGATAAATAAAGGTTGGAATGGAAGCCATTCAAAATCAATCAAAGATCCTTATGATGGGTTCTGGAAAAACTAGTTTTTATTTGTAGATACGTGTATATGTTTATACTTGGGTTATGAAAATATACATTTTACTTATACCCTTTATATGGCTAACCAAGAAGATATGGAACATTTTAGCAAGTGAGGGAAGTGAGTGAGAAAAAAATTGGAGAGGGTTTTTGGAGAGTTTTGCCTTCCTCTTGATCAACTAGCAGTTTGGCAAGTTATATATACCGGTAGACTTAAAGGGTTGAACTAGATGGAGGTGTATCTATTTTCAACCAAATTTAATATGTTACTATGTATTATGACAAGGCTGACTATTTTGGAATTGTTTGCATAGAGAAAGTGATGTATAATGGGGAATAGTATCAGTATATAAAACATCATAGAAGGCTATAGACTAAATTCTGTTTTTTGAGAGAACACAGTATTTGGTAAACGGGTAAAAGTCCATTATAGGACCTAACAAATACAGCTGATAACTGATACAGTCTGAAGTGGTACACATAGATATTGAATACAAGTGACAGTTAATTCCTCTTTAAAATTTTGGATTGCCTACCTGAATTACTACACAATAATGACAATATATTATCTGATATCTTGATCAAATATTAGTAGGAAAGCAAGAAATGGATGAAGGGCAATAATTAAAAAGCCTCATATACAACAGCTCCTAATACAAGTGCAGAAGCCCCTGATGAAAACAGGTACACTTTATTCATAAGGGAAACTGTAGGTGTCTGCAGCTTTCATTGTAATTTTTAACAAGTGATATTACCATTTACCACCTCCCAAGTGCACACAACAGAACCCAGTGAGTATCACACTCCAGATGAGTACACAGTGACACAATAATTTCTTCTAATTATAGGTTATACGCATTACCTATATACATCAAGAACGACAGTATGTTGACACAATGTACACTTTGCTCATGAATTACTTTAAACAAAATGACTTTTTATTAGATTAGAACATATTTTATCCAGGAAACATTTTTTAATATGTTCACAATATATGATTCTTGTATGTCTCATTATATATTGTATGTGTATTGTGCACTGCAATAATTTTCTGTTCTGAATTGTTAAAGGGATCCTATCATGGGAAAAAAATTTTTTTTTCTAAATGCATCAGTTAATGGTGCTGTTCCAGAAGAATTCTGCACTGAAATCTATTCCTCAAAAGAGCGAACAGATTATTTTATATTTCATTTTGAAATCTGACATGGGGCTTGACATTTTGTCAATTTCCCAGCTGCCCCAAGTCATGTGACTTGTGATCTGATAAACTTCAATCACTCTTTACTGCTGTACTGCAAGTTGGAGTGTTATCACCCCCTCCCTTTCCCCCACCCAGCAGCCTAACAAAAGAACAATGGGAAGGTAACCAGTTAACAGCTCCCTAACACAAGATAACAGCTGCCTAGATCTAAGAACAGCACTCAATAGTAAAATCCATGTCCCACTGCGTACTATTCAGTTACATTGAGAAGGAAAAACAACAGCCTGCCAGAAAGCAGTTCCCTCCTAAAGTGCTGGCACATGTCACATGATCTGGGGCAGCTGGGAAATTGACAAAATGGCTAGCCCCATGTCAGATTTAAAAATTGAATTAAAAAAAATCTGTTTGCTCTTTTAAGAAATGCATTTCAGTGCAGAAGTCTACTGGAGCAGCACTATTAACTGACGCATTTTTATAAAAACATGTTTTCCCATGACAGTTTCCCTTTAAGCTCAAGAGATGCTGCTACATCCTGTCAAATTAGTATTTATAGACAAGTCTGCCTTGTAATAACTATAACAATTTGTGGGGTACCTTTATACCTTTATAGGCTAATTACATGGGAATTTATTTCAGGAACTAAGAAACAATATATAAATTACACCTTGTGCAACTGCAGCTTTTGAACATCCCAAACATACAGAATATCACCAAGCATTTGATAACAAGTGAAATAACAAATATTGATCTTACAATTAGATGCTCTTACTTGCAAATATTTGAGCAAAAGTCTCAGTACTTCCTCCCTGCAAACATATAGAAGCAAAGGTTTTATTTATGCAGAAGGAGTCATCATACTCCTGCTGTCTGATGAACCATGGGTTAGATATTAGGCCAGTAAATCATTGATGACTTGTACAAGTCTACACAGTGGCCAATCAGAAAGCCAAATGCCTCTGGCTATGTTAAACAAAAGTGCTTCCCACAGCAAACATATCTATGATGACATGCAATGTTAGGGATAAGTGGAAGAAAAAAGCCAAGAACTTGTTTTCAAACATAGTGACTTCTTAATATGAAAATAGAAGAAATAACAAAAATCTGAATAAGCTGAGGAGAAGATGTGTCATACATGTGTCATAAAAGGGAACAGATAATTGACGGGAGGTCACATATGTGCCTCTACTTATCCCTTTTAAATACAGCTCTGCTAAACACAGGCAGTCATGTAAGTGAATACTTATAAACGTTGTTATTCTTGTATATGTGTGTATGTATTATATTGTCATGTATGTATTTAAATGGGAACCATCAGGAAAATAAAAATTTAATTTAAGCTTTGCTTAACTGAAATAAGACACTTTCTGAATATAATCAATTAAAAAAATTTGTACAGTTTCTTAAATAATCAAGTTTTCTTCACTATCCCTCTCTCAGCTTATGTCTCTCTTTATTCTCTCTTCAATCAGGAGTTTCTGTGTCAGATTTCCATTGACAGTTACATCCAATATATCTTTTAGGGGGGTCCCTTTCCTAGCAGATGTATAAGAGCTAACTCAAATAACTGACTCCAACACAAATGATATTTGGCTCAAAGCCTGCATGTAGGGAAAGGATTTCTGGTGATTTTTAAAGAGTGAGCTCTAAAACATCTTCTTGGCAAAATGAGCCCCCCAAAGACTACCAACTCCTACATGAAGCCAGAAAAAATGCCGAAATGAGGAAAGTAAAGTTTGTTTAAGAAACACGTCACAACTAGTGATGGGTGAAACTGACCCGTTTTTGAGAAACAGAGAAAATTTGACAAAATACATTGAAGTGACAATTTTTTTTGTGCACCAATTTTTTTCACCCATTGGTATACAGTAGTGATGGGCCAAAGTTGACGCGACACGTGTCAAAAGCGTCCCGCGACTAGTTTCGCAAATTTTTCACCAATTCGCGAATTTCTCTGGAAATTCGAGCATTTTTCGGAGAAGCGAATCTCGGGAGATTCGCCCATCACTAGTATTACAGGAGTTATTTTCACTGTGAAACATTTGCTTAGCACTAGTCACAATATTTTATTAATTACATTAAGAATATTTCTAACTTTAGTGAGATGGAGCTTATATTACATTTTCATTTTCAAAAAAGCTCTCCTTTAAAAATATAGGCACAATATCTGAAAGGTTGTATTTCCTAGGCCTAATTCCTTGCCTAAAATAGTTCACTTTGCTGGGGAATCACAAAGTACAGATCTGGATGTATTGAATATACGTATGCTATGGATATTGTTGAGCTGAGATCTTACATCCTCAATGCAAATGTTAAATCATTTCAGCATCTTTTCTCACCCAGCACATGCCGGGATTTGTGAAACTGCTAATTATCATATTTGTGAAGTTGTTGTATATTTCGTGTGGGTGTCTTTGTTCTACAGAACAACTAAGCCTGACTCATTGCCCAGAAGTGTTTAAAAAAATAACTAATGATTCTTCAGAACAATATTGTTTAAATTTCAGTTTTTATATGTTTTCTCGCAAAGTGTGAGTGATAGGCTAGTGTTTCATTGCAAATTAAAAGTGTAAAGAAATTATGGGCCAACTAATTAAAACTCTAGAATGTCTTTATTGTCAAAGAATAAAAAGGAAAACATAGAGTATTATTTCCACTTTTATTCTTGAACAATTTAGCTTAGTATTAATTCATAAATTATTTACATAAATTATTTTGACTTTGCTTCCCAAACAAATGGACATGCATGGAACTTGGGAGGGCAGTTTTGACAGTACCAGGTTCTATAGAATCACAATTGGTCTGTCCAATCTAACTTATTGAGTTAAATCTAAAAATCTAGAAGTGAGAGGAATTGCATCTCTATCTTCTTCTACAGCCATCTCCATTGGCTGTATGCCACATTATTGCATACAGTCCTGTCCAGATTTTTGTAATTTGGAAATCTGGACAAGCAACTTTCACTGAAAACCAAGCTGTCCAGGTGAGAACCCAACACCTAGGTCCCAAGCATTCTGGATAATAATATATCCTAACAGTGATGCCTTGATCATTTAAACACTGCATAAGTTATACACAGCACAGTAGTTAGCCAAGGGGCAGATTTACAAAATTCGTGTGAAAGATTTTAATTCGAAGATTCGAATTTGAATTTTTTGGGCACTTCGACCATTGATTTAAAAAGATTAAACATGCCGAATTGCTGTATAACCCTATGGGAAGCTCCCATAGGGTTATTCCAGCATTTTTAGATCAAATAAAAAAAATTTGATCGAATGGTTAAAATCGTTCGATGTTATTTTTCCTATTCGATCAAATTTAGCTAAAAATTTGCTTGGTCGAATTCGAGGGTTAATTAACCCTCGAATTTGACCAATAGTAAATCTGCCCTAAAGAGTTGATCACCAAAACAAGCAAAACTTTGGACTAATGCAGTAAATTTCCTGATGCTGTGGCTATAAAAAGAATTCAAAATAAAATAAAAAATTATACATTAATTAATGTATTCTATATTAATTAATTAAATATATATCTATTGTATATACATTATATATTGTATTATACTGTGAATAATTCTTAATGCAATAAACTGAAAAGTCTTTAAATGCTTCTTGACAATGATTGGTAATTATGATTAATACTGTATTTTAACATATTCAAACTCAGTCACCTGACATCTCAAATTAGAATCTGCAACAGTTTCATTTTATATGATATATGCTTCTGGTTGTAACACAGTTACTACTTGAAAAAGGTGTGATACTGTTAACATTAATTACATATCTGGGTGCCATGAATTGCACAGCACTGCTTATTGTGTGATACTTAGTGATGGTAGAAACTGTGCCACGAAATTCAAAACGCAAAACTCATTGAAATAATTTTTTATGCCTGACTATTTGGTTCAAATGCATTTAAGTCAATAGGCGTCTGAATAATTTTGACGCAGGACAATTTTTATGCATGTGAAAATTTTGACGTGCATTAATCTTTTTTTTAGGCGGTTTTGCAAATTAATTCACTTGCGACAAGATGCGGAAAATTGCCATAAGTTTATTTGCCCATTACTAGTGATACTCTTTTTAATGAATCAATACCCTTTGGTACTATTGTTTTACACATAAATGCAAGAAGAAACTGCAACTGTTATCTGCCCAAAACTTTAACAATGTAGCACGTGGACAATGTATACATTTTAATTTAAAAGTTTAAAAGAGCAGGTTTAACAAACTAATTTGGTATCAGACTGGAATGCAATAAATGTAACTAATATTACTTCATTTGCTTAATTAAAGGCAAAATCTGTTCATTCTGGACATACTGACAAATTTTTAGCTTTTTTTACAGTTCTCTTTTTATTTGTGCAATGGAAATGCTATGAAATAAATTTGTAATTCTTTTTTTTAATTTTAATTTCATCAAGTAATGTCTTTCTGACTCTGGACGCCACCTTCATTATCACCTCCAATCGACTGTGTTATCATCTCCTTCCAAATAGTCATATGTTGATATGAATTAGAATTAGACAGAAATGTGTACATAATTGGTGATTTATAAGGGCAGTTGACTAACAAAAATAATTACACACATCAATAGCAATCAAATATACAGGGGCTATTATCTGATCTACAAGGCTAGATTAGAATGATAGTTTCCCTTTAATATTTAAACTTTGAATTGGTACTTATGCATTGCTGATCTTTGCCAAACAGACTTCTCCAGATGTGGAAGCGATAGTAAGAAATGAAGAAATGAATACATTAGGATAACCTCCTTTTTTACTGTGATCTTTCAGACCTACTAACTCATTACTCCAACATATTCATACTAATTAGCAGTTGCCTGGATATTTTGTAAAGTCACAAACACTGTATTTTTATTTCTTTAGTGCTTGTCTTTTAGTCAGAGTTACTGAATACAGTTTTTCAAGGCATATAATTATATGGAGCAAAATGAGTTTATGAAAGCAACGTGGTTAATCTCTTTTCTCTTCTGCAACTCATGATTATTATAAGATAATATGCATAGAGTGCTGTATGATATTATTGGGTGCATTTAGTTGCCTTTTGGGTCCTGCATAGTTCTTATTATGCTAGAGACCTGTCTGCCTAGGCGCCCAAATGTTTCAAGCGATGAAGAGTATGCACAGAAGAAATTTCATATATAGGTGCATTCTGATGGTTTAGTCAGTTTATACTGTGGAACTAAAAAAATTATATAATTTGCTGTATGCTAGCTAATGGTTACCATGTATATTGAATCTTTGTGCAACTTTGTTCTGCTGCCAAGAGCTCCCTTACAATCAAAATTATATGTCTCTCGAAAATATGCTTAAGTGGTGTTATAGAGTCAAGTTGTATGTATAGATGTTAAATTTATTATGTGTAATTTTGTGTGTATCATTACTTTTAAATACAGTGCAAATGCAAATTGCTAGTAGAAACACTGATGTTTTGGTTATATAACACACATCTGTAGAAAGCAGTCATTATATGAGATAATACAGTTTTATTCAAAAGGCAATGAAAAACAAGGTTTGGGGAAGTCCTGGAAATACTGGATGTATCTGATGAAACACAGTGATTTCACAGAAAAGTCACATTTGTTATTAAATTAAGTTACCGATAAGCTTGTGCTTAATCAGAGATATAAAGCATCCTTCTGTCATTCTCTTTTCTACCTTCAATACCTACAATCTCTCTCTTGCCCTTCCCCTACATCATTTTCGTTTATCCTATCTAATCCCCTCATAAACTTTTAAACTTTCTCTCCACATCTCCTCTCTTGCCCTATTTTGCTACCCAAACTGTCATATATATTGAGGGCTATGATTGTATACACAGCATCATGTAAGATCCTCCAAGTATCTACTAATTATATACACATTAATAGTGGATTTACCACCCAACCCTCCTTTACTGGGTTACTGCTGCATAGATGCTTATCCTATATTTTTAACATCTGTTTGTGGCCCTACCAATACAGGCAGGCCTGGATTTCTGGACAGGCCACAAAATCTGGAGACAGTACTTCGCCCACTGGTTGCATCTCTGGGGAAAACAAGTAGAGGAAAGAGCAGCGGGTGTGGCAGGGGTGAGAGAGGAACTGAGATGGTGTGCAAGGAGATGGGGAATCTAGCAGGGGAGATTGTGTCTGGGGCAGAGATGGAGTGACTGGACCATGCAGCCTATGGGCGGAAATTCTTTAAATCTGGCCCTGAATAGTGATGGGCGAATTTATTCGCCAGGGGCGAATTCGCTGTGATTTCCCGTGATTCGCGAAACGCCAGCAAAAATTCGCCGCCGAAAATTCGCGTTTTTCTCTGGAAATTCGCTAATTTTTCGGCAAAGCGAAACGCATGAGATTCGCCCATCACTAGCCCTGAATACTGATTTCAACTAACATCCTAGCCAACCTTTATACAGGGTCTTCTCACTTAAAACAATTACCTGTCTATCCATAACCCTGGCTCCATATATGCTGACAACAAAACCCTGTACTACTCTAATAAGCCCCAATAAAAAAAGATACTGGTCTATAGTTGGGAACTGAATCAAAAAATTAAGAGCAAAATTCCCAGAATCCCCTTTACTTTATGTGATAACAAGAAATCATGATGCTGAAGTACAAGAAAGAAAGCTTTCAATGTCAGTTTAGATTGTTTCAGTTAAAACTGGATTTATTATTTATAACTGGATACAAATAGGGCTTTCTTTTTTGCTTTAGGAGAAGACTGTTCTACATTATTAGATCATTGTGGTTTGTCCCATAGAAGACAATATAACATACCACTGACAAACTACAAGTGGTTCATCCACAATTAGTCCACGTGACTGAAGCTTAAAAAGCAATAGCTAAGAGCTCTAATTGCAGCTACTCGCTACTTTCACTGTAATTTATTCTTTCAACTATTTTCTATGAATATATATTTTTTTCCATAGCACTGTGCCTATTAATCTGCACAATGATCTTCTATGTGTATAATGGAAACTTTGTGCATTGAGCTCTATATTTAATTCTTCAGTTCATCTTTCTTATGTGCAGGTATTTCCTAGATGAAGGGCATCTTATTAGACATATTAAACAATGTGAGAGAAAATATCTAAAGAGGCACCAGAACCTACTGTGCAAATTATTATGTAAAAATTCATTTAATAAGTAAAAAAAACTAATGAGCGCTTTCATTTAACTTTCTAATTTGTTAGAAAACAAATTCTGTTGGTTTCATTCTGTTAGTTAGACTGTTCAAAATGCATTACTGTTTTCTATTGACAGTTAACATCTATGTTTTATAAATCAGTTTTTTTTTGGTGGGTCTACTGTTGGGATGTTTAGACATTATCAGTGTGGGATCTCTTAGTTTCCAGAGCTGCACTATCCAAATGATTTTATAATACCATCTAAATACACTATATTTTATTACAGTGATACCAATTGCAGTTCATATTGTTATAATTAAATGAATAACACTCATCCTGTAATGATGAAAGGATAAAGATGATACAACAGAGCTTTTTAAAGGTATAACACTGCAGTTACAGTCTACTGACTACAAGAAAGAGATCTATTGGTGGATCTCTACTTAACTTTACAGCATTAGTAATTTAGAAGGTCAGTTACAGTACCTTACCCATCATATTTCAACTTCTTGAAAATGATTGTCAGGTATCTTCATTATATATGTTGATATTTTATACATATAGCAATATGAGAAATCAGGGGAATAGCACAGTCCCTAAAGTTAAGTATCGTCTCTCCTTATCCCTAATGCACCAGTTTGGAAGGTATCATTCTACTGACTTTGCAGGAATGAGTAAAATCTGAATTTATCAAATTTTTTTTATTAAACAAAGCTTGACCAAACTCCCATGCATGATTTTGCCTTATTTATCATTACAGTAATTAAAAATATCTGGATTGGGGAAAAACTTGAACAAAACCCCTAATTGTACGTTTTTTTTTTTTTTATTTTCGCCCAAATCGCTCAAGTAACGATTATTGGGCTAAAACCAGTGCAAAGCACGATACCGTATCTTCAAACTGGGACAGGGACATTGGGCACTGACTTATACATGACTTCAACAGGCTTGTATTTTTGGATTCGGGTTTTTGCAGCATCTGGGTATAATGAATCTCGGAAAGTTTTTTCCACAAAAACACAACTTTTAGGGGTTATTTACTAAAACTTGAATGTATCTCATATTGTTATTTAACCAAGCTTTTAAAATAAAAAAAAAATGAGGTTTAGTAAATAATTTCCTAATGTAGCCATTAAAAAACTAAACCACTAATATAAAAAAAAAAAAAAACATTAAAGAAAAATTGGGGAGGGACAATGGACTTAAAAATAATAGCAGTTGAAAAATGATGAAATTGTATTACATTCTGTTTATCTACCTTGCTTATATTCCACCCAGCCACCCACAATAACCTATTTCTATTTCAAACTCAAATATGGTAGGAACATGTGGGGGCCATTCCACAGCCACAATCAACCTGAGCCGTACGTAGCTTTTTTATTCCAACGTTTCGATCACATCATAGTGATCTTCCTCAGGGAAAAAAACTAACAAGAGTGTAAGCAGTGCAACCCTTAAGAACCCTCCCCCCTGAGCAAAACATGGCACCAAACAAGAATTCAATTAATTACCATAGAAACCCAGATTGGGAGTGAAAAACAGAACTATTCTTTGTTAGGCTGTTTTTTTTTTGTTTTTCACTCCCAATCTGGGTTTCTATGGTAATTATTTGAATTCTTGTTTGGTGCCATGTTTTGCACAGGGTGAGGGTTCTTAAGGGTTGCACTGCTTACACTCTTGTTAGTTTTTTTCCCTGAGGAAGATCACTATGATGTGATCGACAGTTGGAATATCTTTAGTTTTTCTATTAAAATCAGTTATCCTAACTGAGCCTGTTGAATGCGGTATTTTTTTCCCCCCTATTATATATATATAATATATATATATATATATAGATCCTTGATAAAGGCCCTAATGTGGGCCGAAACGTTGGAAAAATGTTATTAAGAATAAATTAACACATTTATTCACGAAAAAGAATTGGAGTGCGAGTCGTTGGATTACTTTATCTGAACAATATTGACCCACGCACGCACCCTAAATCATTTGGAACATCTGGTAAGAGTGCATACACTGGATGGATTATATATATATACAGTATATATATATATATATAAATTGATAGTTTTTCATCAATAATGTGCATTGATGCAGTGGGACTTTTTAGGTGGTGTGGTTAGTGATTCAGCGTGATGCTATCCATAATCAAGCAAAGGCATTCTGAATTTTAGGTTATTAAGAATAGCCCCTATGTTTACATACCAAATTGGACTAAAGTATTTCATTAAATTACTCTAGATTAAACTATTGTTTTTGGGTTATACAGCAATAATTATATAATCACCCACCTTTTGTTTTTGTAGAAAGGCTGTCATCACCCATTTTTGCAGTTATCCAATGAGCTGTATCTACATATCCATTGCATATACATTTTAAGACTTTGTTTAGGAGGCATGCACTGCCAATAAAAATATTGAAGCCAATAAAACTATTTTAGTCTTTTTAATTAAATATACTACATTATACAACTTTGTTTGCACTGTTTCATTAGATATAATCTCTGCCTATCTGCATCAAACAAGCTTTTATAAAATCCATGCAGAGAACAGCCAATACAATTCTTTGTTCTTTTTAATATCTCATAGAAATCAATTAGATTTGTCTTGCTCTGTCTTTCATAAAACCCCAATGCCTCCCTCTTCTCTTACTGTCTATAATGTGTATTGTCAACAAAGTAGCTTAGTAAGACTTCAAAGACTTTCCCACTATTAGCAAAATATTTGTAACATATACTGTATAATTCATAGGTTGTAATAGAGCTTCCTTCTTAAATAAAGGCACCGTGTTGTCTATGAATCTTGCCTTTCCACAGCAGAGGATATCCACTGCTTGATTGTTAAAATTAGAAGCTTGGAAAGTATTGCTCATCAAGTACCACAGTGAAATTTACTTATGTGTCTCTCACTAGTATAAAAACGTATTGTTCACATTTTAGATTCCCTCTCTCTTTGTGTAACTGTAATTTTGCCCTCGGTGTTTATCCTTGGGCTACTTGTCATATTACTCTTTCAGTTCCCTTTTAAGCTCTGTTTGCCTGTCACTGCAAAAAATGTTTCCCTTCTAATATGCCAGAGTAATCTAGTTACATTGGACAATATTATAATTATCTATATGGTATGTCTTTATTACATTGTGGTAACTGTGATCCCATTCTCCCAAATATGTCTTGTTTTCCATTGTTTGTCTTTCACTCTCTGTTTTACTCTATTAGGATCTGATGTTTTTAGTATGCCCTCTAGTAACACTGTTCTTTAAAGGGCATATGCTGGTAAAAAGCCAGTTATTCCAGCTGTTAAACTGTTGATTGATACAATGTACTATTCCTATTCAATCTGAAAATGGCTTAATCTGTCCAGTAAGGAATGTTTCTCATTATATTAAAATATGATTATATATTGCCTTTTTTAAGCTTTATGTTCTATTACAAATCTTTGCAGTGACTCATTTCAATCCTAACTATAGCAAATATATAAAGTAAACAGCTTCTTTTAGTTAAATGCAGTTAACACTGTAACATTTCTCAAAAATGTTAGACTTCCCACAAGTCTTAATCACTACATTGAGGGGGCTCATGTAGATTTTTAATACTGCTCTTTAAATATAATGGTAATGTTTTGAAAAAAATTGCATTTATTCTCCTACAATTCAGTTCATCCAAGGACTGTGTGCCAGTGACTGTACACACTGAAATGGAAAATGTAGTAATATGACTATGCAAATATATACAAATATTCCTATACTCTAAGGTGCAAAGTGTGTATCAAAGATTTGCCTTTTAAGCATATTTAATTCAGGCCTCATATGGCACAGGAGCTAAGCTTTGTATTTTCCTAAAAGGATAAGTATAAAAACAATAATTTAAAATGAGGAAGAATTGCTTGATGTTTAATAAAACCAATCAGTGTTGAAAATTTGTATATTGATTTTTTAAATGGATATGCTCATTATAGTTAAACTGGGTTGAAAAAAGACAAAGTCCATCAAGTTTAACCCCTCATTCATACACACACCCCACCATACTTTCCCATAAATTATATATACCTTTATCTATACTAACTGCAGAGTTAAGTATCACAATAGCCTTTGGTATTATGCCTGTCTAAGAAATTATCCAAGCCCCTATTAAAAGCATCAACAGAATCAGCCATCACATCTTGTAAAGTGTAATCATGTCCCCTCGCAAGCGCCCAAACATGGACATACTACCCAATACTTTAAAAAAACTGTTATGTAAAAACACTTATATAAAAAAAACTGTCATGTTAAAACTTAAGCCCAAGAAAAGCTGCCAACTCAGCTTCTTCAGACCCACTCCCTTGAGTGGGGGGCCTTGCAAGGGCCTGCCCAACTGATATCTGGCCAAAAACTATGCAGATATCTATTGGTTTGAAAATGTCCTAGTTGAAAGACTGCATCAATACTTTGATGTGGTCCTTGTAGAAGGGTTGTTGCTCAATGGTTTAGGTGTCCAAATCAGCAAATAATGAAAAGCAAATGAATTGCAAATAATGAAAAGCTACCAAAAAGGGAACTGTTGTGAAAATGAAAATTTTATATAAGCGTCATCAAACTAATATAAGGCAATTTATAAATCTATTGAAAAATTCTGACCCATTCCTGAAATAATCAAGTTACTATTCACTCTCCTCCTCTTGACATATGTCTTTTCATTCTGCCTTCATCTAGGAGTTGGGAATCTGATTTTCATTTATAGGTCTAATTCATACATTTGCCTAGCAAATGTATTAAAGCTTAGTCTTTAAAATCAGCAGAAATACTCACTCTCTACATGCAGGATTTGTGCCAAGTAAGTTATACAGGTAGGGGCAAATTCATTATTGAGCGAAGCGTCTAATGCTAGCCCTAATTTGCCAGCGTGACATCAATTCGTAACTTCAGAAATTCACTAACACCGGCTCTGGCGAATTTACGCTAG
>CM044437.1:39729953-39754304 GCA_024363595.1 Xenopus borealis
TTTTATTTTGCACAGCCTTTCTATTTACCCAGTTTTTATTTTTACCCAGAACTGTTCCTTTAAAACACATATAGCACAAAATGCATATTTTGCAATAAATATGAATCATGCATTGTGTGTAAGAGAAATTAATGGATGGAGTCTAAGATAAAAATGACAGCTCTAAGCCATGTTAAGCATGAGGATGAGGGGAAAGGAGAGATTACAGTCCCCCCAGGCAAGGAGCAAGAGGTAACTGGATGAAAACCTAATTACATACCCTGTAAACAAAAAAAAAACATTTCAGTACTTTGTAACCCTCCATAACAATTATATTTAGAGGCATATGAAACATGACCTGTGAAAGGAAATCAATTTATGGTCAAACAAGAGTGTTTATTCTCTTATGACTTGCATGGATTTTCTTTAGCTAGTTGTGAAGCCTTTTTTCATAAAATCGTTTGATCTCTTGTACATGCTGAGAGAGTTAAAACTATTCTCAGTACCTAAGAGACTTTGATATGTTCAAATGAAATTCAAATCCTATCCTATGGAGACAAACATACGGGTGTGATTTTCTGTTTACAAAAGGTGGCAGCCATTTTGCCATAAGCAAAATAGAACGTGTTTTCAGGTTTCCTGATCATTGTGATAACGACAAATCTGCATATATTTACATCTCAGAAAATTGCTAGCATGATTGTCATTGTTATTAATTAGTTAATATTCTTGAATGAAATATTAAAGTATTAAGAATTTATCAAAATACACTATGCACAGCTCCCAGATTGAACTGAGTTTATGTTCAGGATAATCTAATGGGATTCAATTATAACATATTGAACCTTTTTCATTATCATACAATCTGAAATTTAAAAGGGTCCCAAAATAATTTTTGGAATAAACAGTTTAAACAAATATTTACTGCACACGTGGATTAGAATAAAGTATTTATGGGTTACTTGATATCCAGACTACATTAATATAAAAGAGTTCATGTACTGTTGATTGGTACACATCAGATGAGGCAAATTTGGAGTGCCTATTTCAGTGATCTTACTGGCATGTCAAGGATTGAAGCCTTGCTTATTGGTCATTTCTACAGGGATTCTACTGGCACAGCTGTGGTTAGTATGCCATTTCAGTAGTAATTGTATTAGCATATCTGAGGTAATTATGTTGATTATGTAGTTTCTGTTGCATTTATACTGGCATGCCTAAATATGCTAATTATTAATTTTCTATAGTATTATACTGGCACATAGTGTTAATATTCCTGTTATAATTTTGCTTAAAGATTACATTGGTATGTCTGGAGTTAACATCCTCATTATTCATTTTGTGCCACAGTTATATTTGCTTTTTCTGGGTTGTGGTATAGTAAATTGTGTTGTATTTAGGGGTGTGCCCAAAACGCAAATATATAGAACCTTGTACAGGCTCCTTTATTATGTAAGTGATGAAGCAATATCTCACAGTATCCTTTGGAAGCAAATTTAGGCACCAATAATTAAAACATACCCAATATGCCATATTTTCACTTTTTTCACAAACTAGTGTCAGTACATTGTATCACATTGGCTGATTCAGTGACACCAGCCAGTTCCCAAAAAGTCCAGTAGTCATTTTTGTGCACTGCATGAAGTACATTGGAGAAAAAAATCCTTGTATTCCATTAGCCATCAAAACCTTTTTGAGACTGACAGACAACCAACTACATGCTTTCTTTGTTCTCACTGCATACCTGAAAAGGTTTGATTCTTACTAAAAATTGGGTGGGGCAGGTGCAGATCTAGTGTGCAGCTTGTTCAGACTGGCGTTATGGCTTAAAATGTCCTCCATGTCCCTCTAACATTTTTATTAACTTGACTGAGTCCGGAAAAAAATGTGTTTTTTTATTTATTTTTATTATAGATTTATATAACAGGTTTAATATAGGAGATGTACTGCTATTCTTTTCATTTTAATTTTTGATTAAATAAAGAAAATTGCAATGTATTATTGAAATTGTTTTGAATTGAATTGTTGTGTACAAAAGTAAATATTGTAAAATTCATTAGACATAGATGTATGTTATACTTGTCTTAACATGCATTTAAATAGGGGTTATGTTATGTTTATGAACATCGAAGTACACATGGTTTGTAAGGTTTGTAAAATCTAGTATCACTTCTTTCTGTGCATTGTTGTATTTAGATTTTAGAGATGAATAAAGTTTTTTTTTTTCCTTTTAGAATTTGTAGTTTAAGATCTAATCTGTTTTGACAGGCTACCTAAAATGCAGCAGGCACAGGAAAAAGGGGTAACTCACCCATAAGTCATTTCTTTTATACATATGTAGGGGTGTGACCAGGAAAATACTTTTTTGGCTGTGAGAGTTTGAATAATAATAATAGCCATTAATATGGCAAATTGAAAGTTGCACATGCAGCCCACATATCAAATCCTCTTAGAGTGAGATCACTTCTATCAGCTGTCAAATTCCATTAAATATATGCCTCCGACATACTGACCAGCTGACAGTGGAGTAACTAAAAACCATACACCCACAATTAGCATTATAAAATGTGAAATCAACTGGAAGGGATGGCCTCGGGAAAGGGAACCAAAAGGCTTCAGTTCTGAAATGCCCTTGTGTTTAAAGAATTCCCTTAAGCAAGAAAAAAATTTAAATAAAATTAAAACCAAACAAGCATGCTGATAGAATATATAAAAATTTTCAATTGTATTTCTCATAACCCATTGTATTTTCTTTTTCATATCCTTGGTGCGCAATTTTCTTAAATGCTTCATGTGGTTTGAAGAACATCTGTGCTGCCTTCTTATACAGAGCAGTGTTACTTTTAAATTGGAGAGATGTGATCTATTATAAATTTGGGTTGCAAAAAATGTTTGGGAAGGGAAAAAAAAGCAGTTGCATCTTTTAAATGAACATTTTATGAATGTCTTGTACCATCTGCTCTTGATTCTTAATGTTTTTAATGAGGGGATCATTTATTTTTTAATATATACTAATATATTTGATGTGAATGCATGTTGCAAAGAAATATTACTGAAATGTCATATTTGAACACAAATTTGGCACCACACAAAAAAATAGAACGTTCGCAAGATTTTAAAACTACTTGTATCCTAACCTTTTCTGTGATATTGGCTCCAGATGGAAAAAAAAAAGTTACGAGGCTAATAATTTTTAATGAAAGTAGGGCTTAGCTTCTAAACAGGTTATATCGATAAAAAATAGGCGCTTACAATCTGTAACTCTATTCCCACTTTTTCCTGGCAAGGATTAAAGAAAATGAAGTTTCAATTAAAGGGAAGATATGTTTTATATTATTGATATGTTAAGCAATAATGTGGACTTTTTCTTTTAACCACATATTAAATTCCCATTCTCACCCCAACTCCCCATTCCAAATAAGTATCATTATTAGATTTAGCTTTAAAAAGAAAAAGTGCATATGTTACATGTGAGGCAGTGCAACAAACCAATAAAGGAAGATTTATGCATTACGAATGGCTAAGTCATTTGCATATTTTGCAGACAAGAAAAAAGTAGAAGTTGGAATTCATTTGGATCATTTGGGTCTAAGTATATTGTTGTTTGTTGTCCTGGAAACTAAACTTCAAGACAAAAGCATATTGGGCATTTTCATTAATCGCTCAAGTCAGGCTTCTTTAATGAGCACAGATTTATGTTTTTACAACGGCATTTTTTCAGCTATTTCTCCTAATTCATCTTGTGATTTACATTAACAGCACATCTCCTTTCTTGTATCACTAAACAACAGATGTATTTCTGGTGCCCCAGTATTAATGCCAGTTTCTTTACAGCCATTAGCATCTTCTTAGACACAATAAATTGGCTGTCTGAAATGTACAACGGTATATAGACTCAACACCATGTGTGACCATTGTTTTGGGTTTTTGCTGCTATGGCTTCCTGTGTTTAACTTCACTTAACATTATCAAATAATCTACAAGCAGGTGCATCACTGTTTTACTGTTCCGGAATTGCTAGTACTGTACCTAGAATATGAATGACATTCATATTATGTGTGGAAAATTATATAGCTCTCTATTTACTTGTATACATTTTTTAGGTATATTTATCAAACTGTGAAACTACAGTTCATGTGGTTTTCATCCTTTGGCAAATAAGGCTGGGTCTGGCATATAAGTTTCTGGTGAAAGTGGAGGTTCAAAGACCTATAACTTTTAAAAGGGGGTGGAGAGGAAGAAAGGTCCACTTTTACATGGAAAGATCTGGATGTCTATAGCACTTGCTAATTGCAGTGTAGTATGAGCCTAGGGCAGTGATCCCCCACCAGTGGCTCCCCCCCCCATATGTTGCTCTCAAACCCATTGAATGTTGCTCCCAGTGGCCTCAAAGCAGGTGCTTATTTCTGAATTCCTGGCTTGGAGACAAGATTTAGATGCAAATAAACCAGTTACCCTTTTACCATGGATTTCAGTAACAGTCCCCAGATCCCCAGAAAGATTCAATTACCTGATCAAAACAGTTGCATTAGTTTTGATGATCTGGCACAATTAAACATGTATAACTTCAGCATAACCTTTCCACCAGGATTCTCCCTTCTCCCTAGATGACACTAGGGGGCAGATTTACTACTGGTCGAATTTCGAATTGAAAAAAAAAAAATCAAAATTCGACCATGTGAATAGTTAGGGAAGTAAAATCCTTCAAATTCGAATATCAAATTCGGAGGATTATACCGCCATTTAAATATTCGAACGATCGAATAGGATGTGAATTTATTAAATGGGCGCCTAGATCTTATAGACACCAGTTTTCCCCTGACTTTCTTTATTGTTATATGCCTGCAGATTTTCATTACCCATCAGTATCAGTCACCTGCTAAATATATTTTATATTACATACACTGTTAATGGAAACTACAGGATAGTCTCTGTCCTCTGGTAAGGGATCTGCATGTAAATGGCTCAATGCAACATTTCCTGGAGAAGCATTTTTAATGCATTTTCAAATAAATTATTTTATTCATTATACCAGGAGTCCAATAATCATAACATAGTTGTGATCAATCTACAAACCTACAAAACTGGATAATACATTGCACATTTTCTGAACTTTTTTTTTTAACAAATGGCAATTGTCTTTAATGAATTTAGAAAGATATTAAATTCAGAAGGGCTGTTATTTTGCATGTTATGTAAATAAAATTTAATGAAGTAAAGATGAAATAGATAACTATAAATATGTACAAAATGCTACTCATGTTTTTGGGTTGCAAACGGCCATTACCAGGGGTTTTCCTTTGAAATCAATGGGAGGCAGCGAGTATGTAATTTCAGGTGCTTTTCAGACATCCAAACAGTATTCTATGTGTTATCAGCATAAGGTGAACATTTAGGGAGTTATTTATTAAAGGCAGAATGTCAAAAACTAAAAAAAATATTTTCACTATGAAATCTGAATTTTTAGTGGAAAAAAACTCAAAGTTTTCGAAATTTACTATACCTTGAGGATGGTAAAAGCCTGAAGCCTGCCTAGGTTGTATATAAGTCAGTGGCCGAGGCCCCTATCCTATTTGTAAGTTTCTATGGTCTGCTCTAAAATTTGCCCAAAAATCTGACTGTTTCTGACTTTTCAGGAAAAAATCTAAAAAAGTTGGGCTTTCGTGAAAAATCGCAAAAAAAAGAATGATTTGGATTTCACTAGATTTTTTTTTCCAAGTTTTGTCTCCGATCCAATTTAATTGTGCTTTTTTAAATTAAAATATTCAGATTTTGATAAATATGCCCCTAAATGTTTCCTGTGTATGATATGAACAAACCACTGTAAAAGGAAAACTTTTGATTTTCTAGGAAATACACTGTGTAGATGCCCCCAGTTTTTTTCATGTGAAAGTGACCAGAGTTGGAAAATTAACACATTCTTCTAAAAGAAGGTGTTGATATTCATGTTACATGATAGTACAAGGACACACTAGAAACTGCTAGGCTCTCCTTTTGATTGCCAAACAGCTCTTATGTATAATTCAGCTGTTACATGGCCTCATGGTGTAAAGGCCCTCTTTACTGCTCTAGTAGGAATGTTCACATAGTCTGTTTTGTACCAAGATGGAAAACTATCTCTTAGTTTGCTTGTATATTCATTTACAGTTCTTTACTACATCTACCTGCTTTCAACAATTTTTGTGACCAATAGATATGATATCTTTCCTTCTGAGTTTTTGCCTTCTGAATTTCTACTAATCTACCATCCTTTATAAAGGATAAGGGACTGTCAATAAGTGGTTGCCTTATAGCAGAGTTTTACCAATATAAGACTGACCCACCCTATGGTGTACCCAATTCAGTAGCTGAGGGGGCCAAGGCTATGAGTCAATTAACATCTATTTGCTTTCTAATATAAACCTAGGTGAGAGCAGTATAAAAACATGTAAGTGGGTTGAGGTGAGTGGGTATCTGTTGTCATACATTCTGTTGATCTATGGCTAAATTACTGAGACAGGATTATTTTCTTGCGTTTGTGACCTAGTTCTAAGCTAAGGGGAGCCAAAAACCAAATTCTGCACTTCAACAGGGGACCTTACCTATAAAACTGCCCTACAGGGAATGAATGATATCTACAGAATAAAAGGGAGCTTACCACAGAGGGAAATGGAGTTAATATACATGAAACAAAAGTGAAGAAAGAAGTGTGCTAAACTGCTGGCTACATTTCAGACAATTGACAACTTCTAGATCTGCTCCAATAATAGGTTTATTCTGATGGTGACAGTACTGCTTTAATGTTAATCGGCAATTGAAAAAAAATCATTAGGTGCAATGCTTTTTTATTAATCTTTGTTAGTCCTTCCCTTCATAGATGTAGTACTATGAGGTAATTTACAACCCTTGGGGCTTGTTCAGCAAGTACTCCATCCCCCAGTCTGGCTTCATTCTGCTCCTCCTATCAGATCAAAATACAGCATGAATTTCAGCATAAAGGGGTGTGCAAGTCAACCCTAGCCGCATTGTGGAATTCATCCTCTGCTGTTCCCTAAATGACATGCATACTAACGGATGGGGTGGAAGGAGGGGCATATATAGCACAGACAGCATCATATTCTATTATATCACATATTCGGGACAGCTCCCGAAAAGGAGAACAGAGGCCTGCATCAGTTGGAAGGCAGTGTTCCAAGTGCAAATAAAATGGTTTATGCTGCCTTAGAAGTAAAAACACCTTTAATTTAAAAATTTTAAAAGCAATTTTACCAAAATAAGGTTTATTATATAATTAAATTATTAGGCTATTTGTTTAAGTACTATAATCTTTGTCATAGCTAATACTGCATGCGCTCATATGAGCAAGGGCCATTTTAGAAGTAATTATTTTACAAAAGAGGTTAACAATTTATTTATTTTGGATAATTTATAAACACAAACAGTGGCGGCTAACTACAGTCTGTATGTGTTTTTTAAATTGCGTTTGTTAAGCCTCAGCTAATTTTGGAGCTTCTTCCCTATTATGTGACAGCCTGTCAGAGAATTCCCCAAGCACTTGTTTAAGATCCATTTGTTTATTGGATCCATGGAACCGCATTCTAGCATAGCTGGGAGAGGCTTAAAATATGTTTGGGATTAACATAAAGGATAACATTAAAATAGACCAGGGATCAAACAGAAGAAGATGAGACAGTTCTTATCTGCCATCAGCTTCTATCTTTCTCTGTATCATTGCACAAAATCTTCTGCAGCTGAGATCTGTGGTAACAAATGAATAGTCTGACCTCTGCTGTTTTGTAGCCAAACAGTAAGGGGGTTATCTGCTAAAACTCCAATTTAACTCAGTTGTTTATTAATTAATTAACTCATTTATCAATAATCGAAAAAGTTGGAGCGAAAAAATGTCGAAGCAAAATCTAGCGTCAATTTGAATCTCACGACTGACGCTCCAAAAACTAGACTTTTTGAATTGTTGCTGTGAAAACACAACTTTATCTGATTATCCAGAGCAGATCACCATGTCAGACCAGATATGTTTGAGGTTTAATAAATGGGCCCATAAATAATGTATAATATTATATGTATAATATAAGACTTATTTAGCAAATTAAATTTTTTTCATAAATGTGGCAATTTTAAATTGCAATAGCTGTTATGTGGTATATGCAGTCCAGTGTAGTGATCTATACACTGGGGAGACAAAACAACTGCTCCATAAGCAAATGGATCATCATTGGAGGGCGGACTCTACAAGGCAAGGCTCGGCTGTTTTTCTACACCTGAAAGACAAGACCGCTGGTTTGAAAGAGGTGTGAAAGAGGCGATCCATGTTAAGCTGGAGAAACCTTTCCTGAACAGAGGCGGGGTCCTTCGACACCACCTGTCTGCTACATAGAATGCTGTTCTAACATCTGTTCCCCAGCAGTTTCAGAATTCTTCACACATCCATTCATGCAACTCTCACAAGTAACACCAGTTTTCTAGGAGTTGCATGGCACATTGGTAATCCTATCACAGTAACTACACAGAATCAAAACCACTGTGAATTTCAGATGTCCCCACTCTGAAGAGTTACAAATGTGTCGTTGTGATTGGATTGTTGGAAGAGTCTATATGCCAAGAACTCCCCTACACCAGTCAGTTGCACTGAAGAAGCTGGTAACAAAGGCCATCACGCTGCTGGGCTGCTTTTAGTCAGAAAGCTCTGGGCATCTTGCTTTACAAGAAGGATTAATCAATTAATTAATTAATTAAACATACTAAAAAAAAGAGTTTAATAGACAGTTACCATTCCAATCCCAGGGCAATGTAATAAGGGAGTGGCTTAAGACCAAGGGCATTTTTTCCAGGCTGAGAGAAGCGGATCCACTCTGTGCCCTATCTCCATTCATTTGAACCACATCGGCTTGTGTGCACTCACATGAAGTAGAGCAGATATCTACCTAAAAATATTTCACATGTTTAGACTGTCCACCGCTTTGCTCCATGTGAGTGAACAGAAGCAGATCTTATTCAAATGAGCGGAGATGGGGGACATCCGTTTCTCTATACTACTTAGGCTGAGAGCTGCAGAGCCAAAGCTCCATCTGCCCTAGGCATAAGAACTAAATGTGAATTCCCTGCAGTTGCAGTCAAAGCTTTAATCTCGGTCCATCTGATAATCTCTGGGACAATCTGAAAAATTAAGGGGCAGATTTACTATTGGTCGAATTTCGAATTTAAAAAAATTAGAAATTCGAAGGATTTTACCGCAATTCGATCGAATAGGAAAAATTAGATTGATTGATTAATCGTTCGAATCGATCGATTGGAACTATTTTTTCAATCGAACTTTTTTTATTCAATCAAAAATAATGATACCCAATTTGGCAGCTTGGATATGGCGAACTAGGTGGTCAAATAAAATTTTAAAGGGAAAGTACTTCGACCATCGAATAGTCGAATATTCATATAAAATTTAATTTGAATATTCAAATTATTCGAATTCTAATATTCGATGGTCAAATTTGCCTAATTTGCATATTCGAAGATTCGAATTCGAATTTTTCATGTGAATTTTGTAAATCTGCCCCTAAGTGTCATCTCAATAACCTGAATAAATAAGAGAAAAATAAGTGAAAAAGGGCAAAATCAATTTCAATAGTGCAAATCGGATGCATTCTTACATTAATATAGGAAAAACTGTTATTGATGCAAAAGGTTTCTTTTAGGGGCAGATTTACTAAGGGCTGAATTGAAAAAATTCGAGTTTCGAAGTAATTTTTGGGTACTTCAACTATCAGATAGGCCAAAATTTGATTTGAACTGAAAACATTTGATTAAAATGTATAATTTCGACCATTCAAAAATCAAAGTACTATCTCTTTAAAAAGCTAGGATTTGACCCTTCACCACCTTAAACCTGCCAAATTGCTATTTTAGCCTATGGGGGACTGTTTTTGAACATTCTTGAAAATCCATTTTTTGGGGGGGAAATAATTTGAATCAAACCATTTTTTATGGTCAAATTTCGACATTTTTTAACTTCAAAATTCGACCCTTAGTAAATCTGCCCCATAAAATTCCAAAATGTGGGGACTGAATACTTTTTCAAACAGCAAAATTTTCTAATTTGGTTTTTGACATGATACATTTTGTCATTAAATAACAAAGTCAGATCTTTTCAGAGTTTCAAATCTTTGAAATAAATAAATGTCAAAGACTACATAATATCAGTGCAGGAATTACATTTTGGATAAAATAAGGTACAGTTTCAATTATCATTTCAAAATAGATAATGGTCCGCATAATGGTCCATCAGCATCCTAAGTCATAACAAGGTCACAATTTGAAACACTTATTTCTGAGCCCCCTAAAGCAAAAACATCCCTTTTAACAAATACTAAAGAAAACAAAAAAAAACTTGTTGCAAGGGTTTTTTCAAAAACGAATTCTTGATGCCTCAACTCAAACAGGACATTTTGTATCCCTGTAACAAGCTGCAGACCAGCTAATAATAGTTTGTATTGAATTTGTTTTCATATTTAAATTTTATTTTATACCTTCAACCTATTAGGGGGTCATTTAGTTATCCCCTAGGCGCTAGCTAAGAGAGTAATAAAGTCAGCTGACTTGTGTCAATTCAGAAATAGCAGAACGTACACTTGGTTCCTTTACTTAAATGACCCCTATTGTATTTAACATTTTCCTTTCAGTATTGTTCCAGGCTTAATAACATGTCACAACAACAAAGGCCATAAACGGGGAAAATCAGACACTAGCCAATGAAGCTATCATATAAATAATAAATAATTCAGGAGAAATATGGCCTTTTCAGAGACCCTATGATATAAAATAACAGATCCGTCATCTTGAAGAGAGTCATTTGTGTGGAATTTATACAAATGGCCTGCAGGTGGCACTGTGCATACATAGGACTTTCTGTACAACTTGAAAGTGAAAGTAAGACTTACTGCTGTTATGTAATGGCTGCATGAACCTGCTAATAAAGCATTGTTATACTCTCCTCATCCTCATCTACCAAACACAGCAAATGGCGACAAGGATGTCTTTTCTACCTCTGTAGCAGCCTGCACCTTTTCTACCAAACCCTGGTGAGCCTACCATACCTTTTACTGCTTGGATCCGTATGTTTGATAATTACATTATTGCTGCTGACCAAGGGGAGATTTCTGCAGCTAGAAAGCGTGCTTTACTTATTCACTGCCTGGGGGCAGAGGGACAGCGTATATTCTATACATTACCATTACCTGATGATACTTATGAAACTGCTCTTACTGCTATAAAGAACTTTTTTGTGCCAAAAGTAAATGTGGTTGCTGAAAGATATAAATTCCGCCAACGTGGACAGTGTAATGGTGCATCCACTGAACATTTTGTAGCAGCTTTAAGAGATCTGGTTGTTACCTGTGAGTTTGGGATTCTAACAGATGAAATGCTAAGAGACCAAATAGTGGAAAAAACAAACTCACCACGCAAACCTGCTAATAAAGCATTGTTATACTCTCCTCATCCTCGGCTACCAAACACAACAATTTGTTATTATGTATAGTTGTTTCTATAGGATACACTCCCAGATTTGATAAAGAATCTATAGAAACTATTGCAATCAATTCATAATTGCACTATTGTTTTTTTCATGTTATGCTCACAAACAAGCATTTAATTCCAAATTCTTCAGTATGTACTTTATGCAAATAGTATATTTAATTTTTTATTTTTCGTTTTACCTCCAACTTTTTTTTAGAGAAAAAGCTGAATACAGAAACTCACTAAACCCCTATCTTTTTATTTTTTGTGATACTAATGCTTTGCAAATTCGTTTTTTCTTATTTAGTTTCTTTTTGACCTGCTAAGCAGGAGTTTCCTGTTCAGTATGAGTAAGTCAGCTCTTTTTATTAGATAAATGTCACTTCTCTTCCTCTCCCATCAATAATATCAACTTTTTGACAAATAACAATCTCGGGGGCATTAGTTCTAAGCATCGCTACTAATCTTCATCTTTTGAAGTGTCCAAAGGATTATGTCAATACCAGTGACCTTTCACCTTTGGAAAGAAGGTACCAATATGTTACAATAGCAGAGTCTTAAAGGAATTTAAAAGCCTAGGAGGGATTTAAATTTACCAGAGCCACTGGTCTATGCACAGAGAAAAGCCAGATGAAAAAATTGTAATATCATTACTCAGCACACTTTTTGTATTGTGAATGTAAAAGAATATTTGTTACAAAAATATTTGCATTGATCTTATCTTAGCTAATATATAACATATAGTATAGTTTTACTGTAGAGTATAATATTTGAGTGAGAAATTAATATCACTCTAGATCATTCTGAAGATCATTTTGTTAATTTGTTCATGAAGATCATTTTGATCATTTTCAGATCCTGTTATTTTAATCCTCATTTATAGCTGTGATCCATACTTTTGCAGTTTACCCTTACATAAAAATAAAGTAACAGGAACATAATAAAATCACTTTAAGAACTTTAAGAGCGTTAAGGATACTGTATTTCTAAGAAGTCATACATAGGAAAACAGGAAATTTTAACTGATCAATCTAGTAACTAAACAAAAAACTATTTAAAAAAAAAAGATAAAGTAATAAGAAGAATAAAGCATATGTGTCATTTACACATATTACGGTTTCAATTTTGGATCAGATAATATCACTGCCCAATGCTTACTCATAACTAATAGAAATCAACTAATGTTGACCAAAAACATCTACTTCATCAATAAATGCATTTGAGATCTATGTGTAACTCAAAAACTCAATAGATTGAACTCGACTAGATTAAAAACCAATCAGCTATTTATTATCTTTAAGAAGCAGAGTGGTTTCAAGTCTTTCCTTAAAGGGATACTGACACTGTTTTAAAATTCCCACTTAGCTATTCCCAGAACCTAGTATCCATGAGATAACACTTTATCAATTCCAACCCCAGTATTTTTTTGCAAGAGGGGAAAAACCTAATCTAAATCCTACTAAAAATTTCTAAGGTGGACACAAGGAAGTTAGGCATTTGTATCCTCCCATATCATTATTATTACTATGATTATTATTATTATTATTATTAATAATAATAATAATAATAATAATGATAACACTTATAAAAACCCAAGCATATTTTGCAGCACTGTACAATAATAGCAAAAAGCATGCAGCTTCATAACTTACTCTCTTGGCCTTGAAGTTCAGTGGGTATGATGCTTTAGAATAAGGTATTTTGAAATAATGTCATCATTATCCCTATTATTGACTGCCAGGGGCAAAGAAACAGTCAAGAATAGGTTCCTACAGATGATCATAATAGGAGATCTGACTTCCATGAAAAGAGTCTCACAAAACTAGCCCTTTTATCAACTTGTGTATCCTATGTCAGCTATAAATGATTTTTCTGTTCTCCATGAAATGATCTGAGATATTGTTGGCCATGAGATATTTTGGTGCAGCCAAGCACCAATTATTTTGTGAATAATGGTAAAAATCTGAAGAAACCTAACTAACTTGACTACCATTATATAAGCACTCCACTTTTATAATTGACTAGACATTAAGCCCGTTAAATTAACGGGCGCTAGAACATATGTAGTCAAACATTTATAAAAACAGAATCGTTCTAGGCCTGTGCCTGCGCTACACAAATTCACTAACGTGCGAATTTACGCTCTGGTCAGTGAATGGTAACGTATTTACGTTTTTCAGACTATCAACCACAATGGTAAAACACGCAACAGCGTAAGGGTGCGAAGTCGCGCGTCTATCTACTTCGCTAGCGTAAATTCGCCAGAGACGGTCCATGCGGCACATGCGCAGTAGTGCAATTCCACGGATACAGGGACTGGACGAAGAGACACTTGAACTTTAATATATAGGATATATATAAATATATATATAGCTACACAAACAGCCAGCACTATAATATAAAGGCCTTAGAAGCTGTGTAGGGGGTGTGTGGGAGGGTGTAGCTTTGTGCGTGTAGCTTTGTGAAACTGTGTTGGGGTGTGTAGGTGTGTGTGTAGGTGTGTGTAGGTGTAGGTGTGTGTACGTGTTTGTGTAGATTTCCAGTAGGAAGCAGTCAGCAGGTGTATGCGTGAGCTGCAGGAATGCAGTAGTATTGGGCAGCACTGCTTAGTAGAGGTCTCCCAGGTGAACTGACAGCATCTAACCAAGGAAGGGCTTTTCCATGACTCAGGGCCCAGGGGAGTTATTGAGAGAGATCAGTCACACTTCTGGTTAAACTACAACATTTAGCCTTGGAGGCACAGTGCAAGTTGCAGCACAAACAGCAGTTACAACTATACACACAGCAATGTCTTTACACAATGCAACATTCAATCAAACACAGGAGGGCAGTCAAGTTATTTCTAAGACACGCCCTCCAAAAAAACCATCATAACAACAGACAAAAAAAACAATAGACACCCCATCTCCATTCTTACAAAGGCACCTTAAAAACAAACAAAAATTTAAAAAAACATGTGGGTGGATAGCCGGATACACGGGAAAAAATGTCATTTTGTGGTTTCTCCCAAACAAACCTGCAGGTGCTTCAGAAGTGGGACAGGCCCCCCCAGCCATGGTGACACGGGGGCAGCCAGGATTTGGGTGTGAGCACAATTATTATATTCGGTTTATTACGCTGTACTGGAGCAAGTAAAGGGCATGAATGGTGCCTATGAATAAATAAACCTCCTTTTCTTACACTCCCTTGTATTTGTAATCAGCCAGCTGCGAGGGGGTGGGTGGTGTGTGTGTGTGTAACTACAGAGGGAGTAGAAGCAACCCCACGGGCAGTTTAGATATGTAAGCTTTCACCTGCAATTGATTACTAATTAAAACTGAAAGCCCTACAGTTGGTCAAAACAAAACTTCATGTATGTAAACAGGTTTCAGAAAGAAAAAAAAAAAAACCTACAACTGTCCCATAAGTATAGAGGCAATAGTGGAGAACCACCCACTTTGCGTAGAGGTGGATTTCAGGCCAAAAACAGGTTGTCTGAAATCCCAACATGTGTACAGTGATGGGTAGACACTCATTCCAGTCATTAGCAGTGACTTAACACTACCAACTACATTCATATTGCAGGTACCAGAGATTTTTTTTTAATAGTAAACTACAGTTAAAGTCCAATCTGAAACCAAGTCTGAACCCCATTATGTATATTTAAAGAGGTGTGTGTGTGTGCCCGAGCGGCGTGACTCACAGCAACTGCTCCTTATTTCTATTCACGGCTTTCCCTTATTGCCGCCGATTCCTCCATCCCAGCATCAGATCAGGATTCCTGGTGAGTGATGTGCCGGTGCGTGAGGGGGAGGGACTGGCAGGTGCCTCTATATTGTGCACATGCACAGTAGCAAATTCCACGGACACAGGGACTGGACGCAGAGACACTTCAACTTTATTATATAGGATGGGCAATCTGGACCCATCATCTGATTAATATATATATATTATCAAAACAAACTTAAATACCAACTTTTGTGATTCTTATATGTAGGCATCTTTAGTATTCTCTATTGACATCAGTTTAGTCCTAAAGTAGGTTCAAGTACAATTGTCATTGGCAATTTATCTGCGTGAATTTTTACGTAGAGATAGTTAGAAATCCATTATGAATGGCATTACATACCTTTCAAACCAATTTAGGGTCACTTACTGGGAAGATGATTTCTTAAGTCTACTTAGAGGAAAAAAAACTTTCAAGAAGAGTTATCATACCCCATCTCAGACCTGAAGAGGTCCTGTAGTCAATGGAAGAGACACCTAGCATGATCATCAGATTGGGTTTTCAGGCAAAAACAGTTTGGGGAAAAAGTCTGAAAAATGTGAGCAATTTGGGAAAAAGACCAAAACATTAACAAGATTCCGGTTTTCGCTCCATTTTATTTTCCAAGGAAATCACGTTTTTTAATCAATAATTCAGCTAAAATCTGAAATTAGATAAATCCAGATTTTATTAAATAACCCCCATACTGTACTTTACACTTGTTTTATGCAATTGTGCACTGAACAACTGAACTTATTACTAATCACCTTGAAAGTATGTGCATTTGTTAAGAGTTGCATTTAAAGGACCAGTATCACCATGAATTGATTTTTTATTGTTGCCATTAAGGTTTGTAAAAGTTCATTCGGAAGCTACAAAGAAACACATTGATTTTAGAAAGCCAAGAATTACATTTGACCTTTGTTTATCTCCTGTTTAAGTACTAATACTATTGAATTCACATAGCTGATCTGTTTTCTGCAGTGCCAAAGTGTCTCTTAAAGCTCAATGCATACCTGCAGTTTATTTTTAAACAATATTTAAGCTTTTGAAGAAAGCACAGTTTTAACCAGTACAGGGTAACAGTACATTATATAAGAAATAAAGTTCCAGCTGTTGTAAAATATAACGTAGAAATTGCCTTGGAGTTCCATGAGCATGTAAAGACTCAAGATGTATGCCAGAAACATTTAAACAGATTTTTAAATACCTAGGCAACTTTTAAGATTCTTGAATATTATAATGTAGTAATTTCAGTTATATGACACATATTACATCACTGATTATAACTGACATCCCTGAATATAAAGATATATTTTACAGCGATGCATGGCTCTTGTATATTTAAATGCATACAAAACCACTGCTATTTGTGTGTTACTGGTCCCTTATATGAGACATTAGTGTAAAATACTGCATGTAGGCTGTGTGTGCAAATATAACCTTCTTTTTTTTAAAAAAAAACATAAGGGTCATTTAAGAATGTGTACCTCATTTTGGATTGTTTATCCAAATTGAGGTGTACAGTACAGCCACTCCCCTGGCCAGAAGTGTTCTTAGTATTCTTGAACTTCTGCCCAGAGAAATGGGCATTTTAATGTAAGAAGGCTAGAGAAACAATTTAACTGGGGACACACAAAATGTGTAGTGCAGTGATGGCAGCTAACTTGATTTCATTAGAAAGATAATTAAGGCATTTTAGAAGCATATATAGCTGCACACCAAATGGTATTTTGGAATAAGGTCTGCTACATTGTGTGTTTTTTATTGTTCCAAACAGTAATAATTATACTCAGTGCCAAACTTATTAATAAGGAAGACAGTTAAAAGATTAATAAGCAAACTGCTTGGCTTTAAAAGTTTTTCTAGAGCTACTCATAAAACCTACTGTAGACATAATAAAGCAGGCCGAGCAATAGATATGAACATTACATATGTCCCTGCACTAGACTTTTATATGTAAACATAAATGAAATTTATATAAATGTAATTCAAAAAACTGACTTTAATAAAATATAATGCATAGCGAAGCTACAGGAAATATTGCAGTATCCCCAGCTTTATTCACTACCCCCTTCCCGATGATGGTTGCCCTGCACTTCACAACATTCAAATCAATATGGCAATCAATAAAAATTGATTGACATCTGATTCGCTTGCAAACCCATGGTATTTGGAAAAGCTTTCATTGTTTTGATTAAGGAGAATCAATTTGCTATTTGAGACATGGTTGATTTGGTCCACGCTGGTTGTAATGCAATATCACAAATGAGTAAAGCCACAAAATAAAGGATCATTTTGCATCTTCTTATTGTCACTGTCAGCTAATAAAATACTTTTCTCTCCCTAAAGTTTGTGCTCCCTGAAAAAAATATTGTATATTAGTGCCATTTCAGCTCTGCACAAAAACCAATTCAAAAAATTAGCACATAAAATGGTTACAAGAAAATAAAGGGGGTAAATGGGGAAGAGTGATATTAAAGCGAGAGCGACTGGGATGATACAGAGGACAGAATGGCCTGGGGAGAGAGAACTGGAAGAGAGGGGAGTTAAAAATAAGAAAAGTAGGAAAAATGCCAGAGTAAATAATGTCCTTTGCAAAATAGTATGATGAATACACCTCAGCAACGGATAAGGCACTATAATCAGAGAGGGAAGAGGAAAATGGGGAAAATCATTGTAATAGAAAGGAAAGCTTATTTGAGAAATTAAATAAAGGGAAAGCGAGTTAAATAAAAAAGGAATCTGTAAAGTAAGCAATGAGAAATACAAATTTAAAAAACATTCGCATTTCACATTCACATTCGCAACAATAGTACCATGAAAACAACAAGCTAACATGAACTGAACTTCCACTACCAAATTTTTAAGTAAAAGCATCCCAAAAACAAAAGCTCACACTATAGAACATAAAGCTTGGGACAAATTCATTACACACCTTTATTTTGAAAAGGACAGAGTGAACAAATAATACATTTTCCCAGCAATTAAATGTGCATGCTTAACTCAACAAACATCCAGAAGGCAATTATTCCCAATTAATCAGGTATCACTCACAAAAAACAGAACTTGTTCACTTGAAACAATCATTTTAAAGCCTCTAACTTCACAAAGTGAAGGCAAAGGGGTAAAATTATGACATGTCCATGAGTGAACATACAAATGCAAAATACCGGGGTAAAACTTGGCTTTCTTTCCAGACTGGTTTGCATACAAATGAGATTATGTCATGTGAATGTCACATGAGTGGAAATTGCTTCTCTGTCTTTTGGCTTAGTTCAAGTGTAGGATGTTCTTAGGAGGGGAATCTGGCTCCTCCATATAAGACCCACTACCTTGATCCTCTGGCCAAAGGGCCGGCAGCAGGAAAGCACGAGGTGCACTGTACCCTGGGAGTAGCCCGAAATTGCACATTGAGATAGTGGCTCACCATGCAGTAGTACAGTACTTTAGCACAAGGCACCTTATGTTTTTATGCTTTTTTTTTTGTTTGTTTTTATACCGGTTCTCCTGCCCTGGCCTTTTGACTGATGCAGAGAAAATTCTTATAATTCCAGCTGCTGCTTGGTCCAAAATGATGGAATATTTTATCATCATAACTATTTATTTATTTATTGATTGATTGATTATACACTCCTGGGTGTCTCGTTTTTACTCTTTTTTGGTTTTTTTAAACTTTGGGTTTTGACCTAGGGCCGTGTTACAATTATTTTTTTGTTCCTAAAACAAGACTTCAGCCTTGGAAGATTCTCTGGGGGAGGTTTGGGTCTGAACTAGAAGGAAAGGAATTCTTCCTAGTCATAAGACAAAGGTGTGAACATAGTGTGAAGACCTTCTAGCCTCAGCGAAAGAAGGCCTTGTGTCTATCAGATTCGAGGGTCTCTCAAGGGTAAAGAATTCTCTTATGATTTTTATATCTATTTATTTTAATCCCTACTGTTTGTTACCTTGTACATTTGTATTTTACATGGAACTAGTCCAACAGAATGATAAGGATCTCATCATGGATCTGTGTGGTATTTGTGGCTGTCAGGTTTCTTTCCCCCTTGAACCTAGCTCATTTGTTCTTTTCCACTTCTGGCTGGAGGGTGGTGGATAAAGGGACCCAGAGTAGTCGTCAGAGAGGGTCTAAAGACTGGGGTATATTTATAAAAGAGTGTATTTATCAATGGGTGAAAGTTCATATTTTAACATATACGCCTTTCAAAATCCCACAGAAATTAATGGAGAGTGGTGGAATTTCACTCTAGAGGACTGTGCCAATCTCTAACTTCAAACTTTGATACATAAACCCCAAAGTATTTTATCAGGTGAGCCTACCTTAACCCTTTTTTTTTTTTTTGCACTGTGTTTTTAATGCATTTTCTTTTTGCATTTTTGGGTGAACTGAAGCACTGCTGGGCTTCAATAAAAATGAGTAGAAATCTATATAAGCAACATGTGCAAGATAAGTTTGGAACAATGGACCATCAAACAAGGACAGATTATGTTTGCAGTACAGCTATTTTCTTTAATTTTGTCTCTAATGACCAGAGGAAAAAAAGCATTGCTGAGGACTCTCAAAGTGGAAGGGTTCTGTCAAAATACTCACTCTAATATGTGAGCCCATCCATCAAGGGGTAAGGGTTATTTCTGGTGAATTCTCTCCTTTAGTCCTTGCTGCCTTATAATTGACTACATCTTATCCTGCCTCATCAAGCTATCACGCTAAAAAACTCCTGCCAACTTCATCCCAGACAGATTGTTGTTTATTAACTGGCCAATTTGATGAGTAAGCTGGGAGAATAAGATACATGATTGTAGAATGAAATTAAATAATATCCCTCCAGGTTATAACACAATTTAGCTAATTAATGGTTTTGTTTACATTATGCATTTTTATTAAGTTGTGGAGTATCATTATTGCTAATATGGGAAAAGGAATGGTTTCAGGCATTGTAAATTTGCAAAATGGCATTCATTGTTTCCGTTGCTTTAATCAAAAGGATTCAAAACCACAATGCACAAATAATAAGGTTTCATGCTGCTTTGTGTAAGGTCTGGAAAGATGAATTATAGCAAACAGCATAACTATAGTATTACTATAACTTCTGAAAATGTAACACATCCTTATAGGGAGCTAGAGAAAGAGCATGTACAGAACAGCAAAGAGGGTTCATCTACTGTAACCTGCTTACAACCTTTAGACTTATGGCAAAACAGGCATTTTGCCATTCATTTCCTGTGCAAATGTATAAAAGAAAAACTTTATTTATTTCAAAGGGATTTCCCCATGGGTACAGTACAAAGCATAGTTATCAAAAGCTCCTTTCAGTGTTACCCCCCCCCGTGTGCAGTACCCATAAATGATAATTTATGACTACAAATGAGTTTCTAGTAAAGTCACTTTCAATAAAGGTAGTTACATTAAATGCTCTCTTTGCACTTTCTTATAGCTGCTTTCAGTGCCATTCATGTCCTCCCTTTCCATTGCATCTACTTGACTATATAACATCATCTCCATTGTGGTTTGTCAATTGACCCACAAATCAGTGTGCACGCTTCATATTCCAGGGCTGCAACCTTAAGTGCCCTCCTTCCCAACATCCGAGCTGAAACACCCTCCCGGCATTAATTGTCCCCTCTCTGCGCACAGCATGTTTCTTTTACCTTCTTCCTCCATCACTGCAATTGGGGAAGAGGAGGCAGGTAAAGGTTTCCAGAGTCCAGGAGAACAGGCTTGGGTAGCTGGGGCCCATGATGTCCAAGGCCCATGGGTTATTTTCCTGGTGTCCAGCTGGCCCAGTTCCATTCTGTCTACTGCCTAATGCTCCAATCAGTAATGGACGATTTTGGCCCGTTTTGTGAATCTCGAATTTTAACACCCACGTCAATTTTGATGCCCATGTCAATTTTGACAAAGATGGCAACTTGACATGTGCCTATTTTGTCCAAATGCATTAAATTCAATGGGCATCTGAATAATTTTGACCTGAAACAGTTTGTATGCATCCAAATATTTTTTGCAGCTGCAAATTTTCACCACAGTTTCGCAAATTTATTTGCCTGTGACAAAATGCTGATAATTGCCGCAAAATCAGGCCTGGCGAATTTATTCACCCATCACTAGCGCCAACCCTAACCCACAGTTGGTTTATCTGTACATTTCTAGTTTAGAAAATGAATAGAAATTTGACTCTTAAATTGATCCATGGATGGTTATTTGCCACATATAGTAAATTATTATCTAACCTTCTCCTAGCCCCATGTACAGATTTTTTCCTAGTCCTATATTAGCAATATAGCAGTGTGATATTGTGCAAAATATTAAATAGTTAGATTTTCTATATACAAAGTTTCTTCTTTATTTTGTCATTTAAGTTTGACTTTTTTTATTTCCCATTTTGGGTCAAATTCTCATTGGCTGAAGTAGCATTTCTTCAGGTTTTTTGTCTCCTCAACAACCACCTTTCATCACAAATCTTGCTATTCTTTTTTTGCCTCTTGTAATTTCACCTTTCACATTTGAGCTTTTCACCTCCCAATTCACTTACAGACAGATTGTTTGAACACAACATCCTCCGTAGGGTATGCTGTTACTGGCTCACCCACAATAGGCAGATTGTGCTTTGGAAACCCGGCTTTAAACTCTCTCAGACCTGTGAGCAATTGAGAACCCTGCTAAAAGAATAAGAAGGGGATTTTGTATCCAGTTTAACTAATGTATCATTTTCAATCTGCTTGCAAATGCCATTCTCAAGGCAGAAGAAAAAGGTATTGTCTGCATAGGTTCTATATCCACAATTATTACAAGTCAAATAATGTTGCATTCCAAACATGATATATTTGTCTCTGCTACTGCTGACTTGCTTTGCTAATTGCCTGACAGCGTTTTCTTTGTTCCTCTTTAACTGTGATCATCACACTTTTGTTACAATGACAGTAGAAATATTCAGTAACAGATGCCCTAAATACATTATAAGCATCACTGTACTAATCTTTAATAATGGGTGTACTTTGGCACACTTGCTTACAGTCATTGTCAGGAGTCACAATGCTCCCAAAGGCATTCAGTGAAAGCTTTATCTGACAAAGCATTGCGCGGATCTGCATGACTAACTAAACAAAGAAAAATAATCTATTATTTCATTTTCTGTCAAACTGGAGCTTATTAAACAAGACTATGCAATAGGGACTGTTCTGCATCTGTGAAGAAACTGGATCAAACTGGTAATTATTTCACGTTGTCCCAGACAGGGATAACTGGCACTGTGTGGGTGCAAAAATGTTGCTTTGCTCTGGTGAGTAAGAGAATAGGTACAAAAAATGCTCATTATGCATGTTTCTGCTACTAAAGAGACTTACATAAACAATGATAACAGGGTTTCAACAAATATGGGATACTAGAAAACAATCACTGGGAGTGTTCGCTTATAGCATAAAATACTCAACAGCCTAGAGGCAAACTAACTGTGGAGTTTCACTTAGTGTTCAGAATTTAATAAATCTCTGGATATGTCTCAGACACGAGACAGATGAGAGAACTTTTTCTTTAGCCTCTATGACAATATCATGGTAGGATCATACATGCCCTATATAAGTAGGTGTCAGGGACATTCCCTTTTGTGCAATGTAAGGATGCAATAAAAATGTGGCAGGAATCTTCTTTCTAGAACTTGCCAGTTATGAAGTTGAGCTTAGGAAGAGGTCAGTTAGTGACAAAAGTCATTGTCGTATTAGAAATTCAAGGGGTTCATATTACAACAGCAGAGGTCATTGACTTTAACCATGGGACACAAATTACACCCCCTCAGCACTTATTTAAAACTACTCTTGTGTCCAGAGTGTGGCTACGCTCTGCAGCAAGCACCAGATTGGAAATCCAGCTTTAGGTGTTGAGTGCAGGACCAGAGGGTGTAAGTTTCCCTACTACCTTTAAGTACAGGGCTTCATTCCAAGTGAAGGGCTGTGGGGTGGTAGGGGCTAAGTTTATGTTTCACCTTGTAAAACAAAATATAAGTAGTTATCTGTCAGAAATACTCTCTTTTGTAAACTGTAGGGATACAATCAAAAATTGTTGCAGGAAGTTTCTAGGACTAGCCTGTTGTTTACTGTCCCTAAGTAGTCCCTGACAAGAAGATAGATCAGTAATATATTTGGGGTGTCAATATCATTTGCCTTTCACTGTATAATGTATTCAGGATCCGGATATATTGTTCTTTGAAGTCATTGCACCATTATTTACATCTAATTTAAATTTAATTAGGAATTCTAGTGGGTGCCTCCCCCTCCGCTCATAAATCTCAGCACTATTGTAAATATGTTTTGTACGTTGCACCCTGCTTTGCATGTAGTGCACATAGTAAATGACCCCCATTGCATGGCAAGGATATATTGGCAATCACGCACTACAAGAAGTTCTCTTTAGAGAATAGGAAAATTCATAGAGGAGGCCCACTAGCACAGGGGGTCTGGTCCCAACCTGCTGATTTGAGAGCCAAGGAGAGGTGATACCAATACCACTATTCATTTATTTGGCATTAAAGGGGTTGTTCACCTTTGAGTTTACTTTTAGTATAATGTAGAGAGTGATATTCTGAGACAATTTGCAATTGGTTTTCATTTTTTATTTTTTGTGGTTTTATAGTTATTTAGCTTTTTATTCAGCAGCTCTCTAGTTTGCAGTGTCAGCAATTTGGTTTCTAGGGTACAAATTACCCTAGCAACCCTGCATTGATTTGAATAAAAGACTGGAATATGAATAGGAAAGTGACTGAATAGAATTATAAGTAAAAAAATGTGGCAATAACAATATATGTGTAGCCTTACAGAGCATTTTAAGATGGTGTCAGTGACCATTTGAAAGCTGCAAAGAAACAGAAGAAAATTGCAAATCATTAAAAACCTATGAAAAATAAATAATGAAGACCGATTGAAAAGTTTCTTAGAATTGGCCCATCTACAATATACCAAAAGTTAGAACACAGCGAGCACCCTACTTATTGGCCTCATGTAGAATTGAGGAGTACACTAACACTTAATTGCAGGGTTTGTTATAAAGGATGTTCACCTTTAATTTTACTTTTACACAAACCATATATGCCCATAGCTATACTAACTGTAGAGTTTAGTATCAAAAT
>CM044437.1:39760993-39780149 GCA_024363595.1 Xenopus borealis
CCTAAGGACTGGAGTCCAAAACTGCACTGCATACTCCAGATGAGGCCTTACTAGGGATTGCTAGGTAAATTGAACCCTAGCAAACAGATAACTTCTAAAATTCCACCTGCAGAGCTGCTGAACAAAAATCCAAAATACACCTGAGAGCAGGTGGAGAGTGGGAGACATCATCGAGTAGGAAGGAGTGGGTCCCACCGAGTAGGCTTTGTGCACCAGGCCCAGTAGTTACGCCACTGTGATGACATCATGCTAAATGTTAATTTAACCTTATCTTGGGCAGGATTCAAACTAATTATGGGAGTTAGCATTGCAACTAAAAATCTGCTACTGAATGAATTATAAATTCATTTTAATTGGTCTTGTCTATTGTAGGATCACTTTCCACTGTATTGAGAAAATGACCATGACTCACCCAACTTGGCCCTAAGAGAAAGTTTTGTAAAAGGAGCAATACATTAATAACTTTGAGGGATTTGTTAGTTAGGTTCACCTGACGAACGGAGGTCTGTGTACCTTACACAGGTCTCAATAACTATGGTTGGGCGAATGTTTTTATATAGTGGGGTGAAAAATGAGACATATATTGAATGTGTGGGGATATTCTACACTCACACATTGGATCCTGAATCATGAGTTTACAACCACATTTTTAAGATGTTGCATCTGGGGAAATCTTATTTCCCCTATAATACATAAGACATCCTACTAGATGAGGATCTTATTAACAAGTGGCCCACAACCATATGGATTTTTATTCCTGCCCTATAGATATCTAGACAATTTTCCATATTATTCAGCAGGCCCCTTGATAGGCGCCATTCACTGGCCATAAGCTGCCTACTCAGATGGATGAAGCCGTCAGCTTTCGTTGGCCAGTGTATGCAAAGTTTAATTCTTCTTTGGGCCATACTTGGCAACCAGTTGTTTTTATTGTTTTACTTGGAACTGACTGAAGCTGATTGGTTGCTATAGGTTTTATCTCAGACACAAATATGACCAGAGCTGAATATTTATAATGACATATTGAGTTTGTAAAAATGATGAAAACAATGTGCTTGGTACATAAGGAATATTTCCTAGGAATTATTCATCACTAACTGATTAACAGTTATATGTACACTACCAGCATATAGAAAATTCATTGATTTAGAAACTGAAGAAACACCGTGTGGATATATAAGAGGCTGTTTTTTCACAATAAAAAAAGCCTTTACCCTTACCTGGATTAAATACATCACTGTGAGAACAGGTGGCATCATATTCCATAAAATATTAAGTGATTATGTGATATGTAACCATGTAAGATGGTCCCTGTTACATAACAGTTTCCCATTAATTTTAGTCAGAAACTTTGTGGCTCAGTGAAGCCAGTCTGTGTATTAGATGCTTTACAATAAAAGCCTGGTTCACTTCCAAGTTTTGACTCATCAGCATTCAACACCAAAAAACACCCATAAAACAGGAGAAAATGCACAACAAAAGAAATATGAGCACAGAAGATAAAAGTGGTGCTGTGAATAGGGGGAGCACATGCTGCTTCTTAATTGCACTGTCGGATTGTTGCACTCTGCCCCACCTCCTAACAAATCCAAACCAACTGCTACCATGGGCTGCGTGATGCAGATGGATGAACAGTGGCATATTTACAGCTGCAGCATGTATATGACACACAGGTGTTGCAAACACAGTGGGTTACTTGGCATAACAATGCTTATTTATTTATTTTTTAATTGTTATCTTGGGGTTTCTGGATGGTTTTTTACAGCATCTGCCTGCATTGTCCTAAACTAAAAGTTTTCAGAATCGTGATGTAGAAGCCAGATTTTGAAGGGATTAATCTGAACACTCAGAGTATATAGGGTGCTGTTTGTCCCAAATACATTCTGTATACAAAACTATCCCAAGTACAGATTAAGAATGTCTCTCATGGTACACAAATACTTACATATCATAAAGGACATTCTTTATCTTTTACCAGTAGTGATGGGCGAAACGACCAGAAAATTCGCGAAACGACCAGAAAAATTCGCCGGCAAAAATTAGCCACGCAAAAACGAGTCGCGCGTCGTTTTTGACGCGACGCGCCGAAAACGACGTGACGCGCGTCGGAAACGACGTGATGCGTCAAAAACGACGCGACGCGCGTCAAAAACGACGCGACGCACGTCAAAAACTACGCGACGCGCGTCAAAAACTACGCGACGCGCGTCAAAAACGACGGCCGTTTCGCCCATCACTATTTACCAGGGCTAGTTTTGTATACAGAATGTATTTGGGACAAATGGGACCCCATATGGGTAAAAGGAAGAAGCAAAATCCATTTCAAGCTTTATAACATTGATGATATAAACAAAGAATGGTTTAGCATTTAGATGCAGTGCAAAGGTTTTCTTATTACTTCCCCTGAAACAGAGGGCCTAGGCATCTGAATGCACATTTCTTCTGTGCATATGAGAAGGTGCCACCACATTTATTGACTTGTCTGAGATAGTCTCTTTATAGATTTTGGGTGTCTGAGTTCTTTACCAAAACTATAATGTGATATCTTGTGAATAATATCCCTTAAAATCACTGTTAGACCAACTGAGCACAAGGTGAACTCTGGATTTCATCATATTCAATAAATCTGAGCCCCATATTTCCCCCTTGTAATATTTAAATGCAATATCGGATTCATTAAAATATTTTGTCAATAACCAAACAAAAAAAATCAAACCTCAATAAACTAAATTACCACTTCTTGCTCTAATACAGCATATAAAAAAAAATTAAAATGCAAGTAGGTACTGAATACAGTATTATGGATTTGGTCGAACAGTGTACTTTGACTTGTGACGTGTGACATAAATTCACAAGTCAAAGTATTTGAATTTGTTTTGGCCAGACATGAGTGGCAGAATATCGAACCAAATCCTGGATTTGGTGTTTTCCTAAATACAAGTACACAAAGATTATTTTTTATTTATCGCCCATGTGAACTGTATTTGTTTAGAAGCTTACCTATAGCAATTTTCCGATGTAAATCAAGGGGGTCACATACTGTATAAGGTTGCCACCTTTTTTGGGAAAAACAGCCTTCCTATAGATTTTTTTTTTCTCCCTATTAATAACATTGGGGTTAAGTATAATTTTTACCAAATACTGGCCAGGTGGCAACCCTAGACACATATACAGTAAGCTCTAGTACATCTATAAATCTGCACTTCCAGTACACATGGTACTGTCGAACACAACCACCCTACCCAAGTTCAAATCCAGCATTTCCCAGCCCAAACTTAACTCACCCCCTGCCAGCTAATGTTAACCCACCCTGCAACCCGATCTTAACCTACCCCCTGCCAGCCCCAACTTAACCCAACTCCTCCGAGCAACAAATGTACCCACCCCCTCCCAGCCAAACTTAATCCACCTTCTCCCAGCCTGAACTTAAACCATCCTCTCCCAGCTGGAACCTAACCTACCATCTCCCAGCCTGAACTTAAGCCACCCTCTCCCAATTCAAAAGCAACCCACCCCCTCCTAGCCAGAAATTAACCACCACTCTTCCAAGCCAAAAACAAGCCACCCCCTCCTAGCCGAACATAACCCAGCCCCTCCAAATCCAAAAATAGGAAAACTTTTTGAAGGGTTAATAAAGGATAAAATATTGTACTTCATAGCAAATCATAATAATTTGCGTTTTTGCCAGCATGGTTTTATGCGTAATAGATCTTGCTAGACTAACTTAATTTCTTTTTATGAGAAAGTGAGCAGGGACCTCGATTCTGGGATGGCAGTGGATGTGATTTACTTAGACTTTGCTAAAACATTTGATACAGTGCCACACAGAAGGTTACTGGTTAAGGAATGTTGGCCTGGAATATAGTATTTGTACCTTGAGAACTGGCTAAAAGATTGTTGTTAGTGGAGTACGGCTCTATACTAGGTCCTTTGCTTTTCAACTAGTTTATTAATTATTAACTAGTTTATTAATGAACTGGTGATGGGCATTGAAAGTACTGTCTCTATTTTTGCAGATGATACTAAATTGTGTAGAACTAGAGGTTCCATGCAGGATGCTGCTACTTTACAGAGTGATTTGTCTAAGTTGGAAATCTGGGCAGCAAACTGGAAAATGAGGTTCAATGTTGCAATGTTATGCACTTTGGAAAAATAATAAAAATGCTAGTTATACACTAAATGGCAGTATATTGGGAATTTTCTTAAATTAGAAGGATTTAGGGGTTTTTGTAGATAACAAGTTGTTTAATTTTGGGCAGTGTCCTTCTGTGGCTACTAAAGCAAATAAAGTTCTGTCTTGCATAAAAAAGGGCATTGACTCAAGGGATGAAAACCTAATTACGCCTCTTGATTGGTCTCTGTTAAGGCCTCATCTTGAAAATGCAGTGCAGTTTTGAACTCCAGTCCTTATGAGGGATATAAATGAGCTGGAGAGAGTGCAGAGACGTGCATCTAAACTGGTTGGAGGGGTTATGAGTGTAGACTGTCAAGGTTGGGGTTGTTTTCTCTGGGAAAAAAGTGCTTGCGAGGGGATATGATTACACTTTAGAGGACATTATAGACAAATAGCAGGGGAATATAAAGAGGATCACCACACCAGAGGCCACCCCTTTAAAATAGAAGAAAAGAACTTTCAATTGAAGCAACGTAGGTGGTTCTTCACAGTGAGGACAGTGAGGTTGTAGAATGTACTGCCGGGTGATGTTGTGATTAGTGATGGGCAAATTTATTTGCCTGCGGTGAATTTGTGGTGAGTTCCCGTGATTCGCCGCGGGTGAATCAATTCACGAAATGCCAGGAATAATTTGCCTGGTGAAAATTGACGCCTGGGTCCAAATATGAATTTCCTGAGAAATTTGCGAAAAATTCAGCGAAGTGAATTCGCCCATCACTAGTTGAGATGGCTGATTCTGTTAATGCCTTTAGGAGTGGCTTGGATGATTTCTTGAACAGACATAATATCAAAGGCTATTGTGATACTAAACTTTTTTAGTGATATTAATGAACTGAGAAAAGGACATGCAAATAGACTGTTAAATGGAGAGGAACGATTATTCAGTGACAAAAGACAATCAAGTCTGGGGATGTTTTCTCTCATAGAGAAATGAGCAAACTATTTTGTGGCAAAAAAAAGTTCAGATATTAATGTATAGTAAAGAAAAAAGCCCATTGACAATTGGTGATAATTCTTTTGCTGTTTCGTGAATTTTCAGGAAAGCAAAACGGGTCAGATTCACCCATCACTGGACTATTACAGTTGAGAATTACATTAAAATTTCGTTAGAGAACATTAAAACTACATAGCAAGAACAAAAGGCAAGAACAAAAAGGCTACCCCTTTAGGCTTGAGGAATAGGGATGGGCAAATTTATTCGCCAGCAGCGAATTTGCGGCGAATTCCTGCGATTCGCCGCCCGTGAATAAATTCGCGAAAAACCCGAAAAAATTTGCCTGGTGAAAAATCCCCCCCAAAAAAAACAAGTCGCACATCGTAAATGACGCTACGTGCGTCAAAAACGAGACGCGTGTCGTTTCGCAAATTTTACGGTGAAGCAAATCTGCCTAGATTCGCCCATCATTATTGAGGAACTAAACATATACTTGAATCAGTAAAACTGTCTGTTCCCAATGAGGGTGGTGATGTTGTAATAGCAGATTCCATAAATGTCTTTAAGAGTAGCCTGGATGATTTCTTGGACAAGCCTAATATCTGAGGCTAAAATAAATACTTTTGGGGATAATTTTAATGGATTTTAATGTTTCCTTTATTAACCCAAATTAGCTAATTTACTGCATCTTTTGGGGCTAAATTATAATAAAATCATGTCATCCAAAAAGGGTCAAAAGAGGTTTTAAAAAGTCTGGGACCACAAATCTCTTGGAGGGCTGTATCTGGTCCATGGGCCTTCAGCTGATCTAGACCATATTACAACTACCATGCACTTTTAATAAAATGCACAATTTCCACTATGCAGTATTTGCTCCACAGGTCTAGGTGGGAAAGCACCTTTGAAATCCTGTTTCTTCTGGGAATATTTAATATGCCTCAATTCTCCTGGTCTCCAAAGGCTTAAGGATGTCAAGCTTCATAACGCAAGAACTAGTTTTCTGCCTTCCCTCTTAAATTGCTTGTAATTTAAAACATACAGTACAAATGTTGCCACTTTATCAAGCTATGGCACTAAACATTATTGTTACAACCTGCATGGTTTATAGCTCTCTAAATGGAGCTTTATTAAAATTGTCTTTAGAGTGGCTTAGCTGATTATACTCTGTCTGCGAAACGAACATGTAAATTTATTATAACAAGTTAACCTCTTTTTTTTTCAAGGGGAAAACATTGAAACTTTCAGCACCGTCTTTTTTGATTGTTATAGTGCTGTTTTATTAGTGTTAAGCAAGCAACAAAGGCAATATTTATTGAATAATTCACTGTTTGTTTCAAAAGTTAAATTACAGAAGCAGATATATTTAATAGGCAAAGCAAATGCTTTCTTATTTCATCTAATTTTTTTTTTTAAAACCATATATTTTTGCAATGTTTCTCCCCATTATCTGGCTTATTAAACACAATCCAAGGCTCCGGTTTAATTGTATTTCGATTGTTGTCTAAAGTCAGTGTTGGTATAGCAGCATTGGTCACAATGAAGGAGGATGTAAATTTGTTACTGTATCTGTATGCTACAGCTCATTTTTTTTGGATGTTGCATAAATCATATACTGTTATATTGTACTGAAATGGAAGGCAAGTTCCAATTGGATTGTGATCCAAACCATCAAGATGCCATAGGACTTCAGAATGTGACAGCTTTCTTTGTGCAGACGGATGTCTGCAGGTCAGTTAATTTTTCTGAGAATTAACTGACCTGTAGACATGTCAATCACAAGAAAAGAGCTCCCTGCTGCCGTGGCTGAAGACAGAAGGGAGTGCTTCAAGAGTCAGGATACTGCCTGCTTAAAAAGCTAAATTGTGATTTTTGGATAACAAAAAATAATGTTGGAAAAATGTGGCTGACAAAAAAAATCATTATTTCTCTTTTTTATGCCAATATGCATTCCCTCCATTTCAGGACTGGACACCCACATGGATATAGAAAGAATACTTTAATGATCTCATTACCCAGTTTTTAATGATTTCAGTTATTTTTTTATTACAAAATATAATCATCATGTATTGTTTTTTGTCACATTGTGCAGAAGTTTATATATGACTTGGAGCAAATGCTCACATATAAACTGGCTCACAGAATCAAACAGAAACAGTGCTATTTTGTATTTATACTTCTCTGGTACAAGTGAAAATATTGGGCCTTGTTTACTACTATCAGATACAGAGCAAAGTACAAAACTATGTTCAAGTTTGCGCATGATATACTTGCAGAATTGTCCTATGCTTTGCTTGCCCTATACTTCACACTGCATAATGATGTGGAACCACCAGTTTAAAGTCCTCAAAATGGTCCACTGAAACGTGATGATCTAAAGACTAAGGGGCAGATTCACTAAAGCGCGAAGCATCTAACGCTAGCGCTAATTCGCCAGCGTGACGTCATTTAGCAACTTCGCAAATTCACTAACACTGGTGAATTTTCGCTAGCAAAGTAGATAGAGTTACGCAACTTCGCACCCTTACACCAGGCAAAGTTGCGCACTGACGAAGGATCGTAAATTTGCAAATTCACTAAGATGAGCATTTTCCTCTACGTTAGCACTTACGCTAGACGTTACTTCGCCTGGTCAGACCAGGCAAAGTTCAATTCAACAGATAGGAGGTTGAAAAAAAAATATGGCAACACAACTATACAGGGGGCACATGTAGGGCAATAGGACAACTTTATTAAAGGTTTCCTGGGCTTGTGTAGTGGAATGTAGTATCTGTAACATATACTTCTATTATAAGTTAAAGTTCCCACCGTATGCAAATTAGACTTCACTAGCGTAACAGCGCTCTGCCTAGCGAAGTAACACTAGCGCAACTACACTACCGTTCGACGAACTGAGTGTAAATTCGCACTTTAGTGAATTTGCGTAGTGCTGGCAAAAATTCGGCGGCGAACGCTAGCGAAGCCAACACTAGCGAATTTGCGCATCTTAGTGAATTGGCCCCTAAGGGTTTTTTTTACTTAAACTTGATTTAATCACATTTTTCTTTTATCAAAACAAAGTCGTCCAAACTCCCATCCACAAATTCAACTAATTTATCAATCATTTCTCTCTAAAAAATTGGAGCGACATACTGCTGACTCTCTGAAAACTCCACTTCATTGAATTGTCGCTTCAAAAACTCAACTTTATTGTGTTGTCTGACTAAAACCTCAACTTTATTGGATTATCAAGCTCAGATCACGATGTCACAAAACAACTTCAGCAACCATCTGCCATTGGCTTCTACGTGACCTCGATAGGTCTTAGGTTATCACAAAAATTTGAATTTTCCCCTTAAAAACCTCAACCAGATAAATTCAAGGTTTAATAACAAAAAAGTAGGACCCCCAAAAGCATTTAGCAGTGTGATATTCTTTGTTAATCAGTTATTAGAGTGCAAAGTTTAATAGCATATTTTAAGGGTGGCATATTTTTGGTGCACAAATAGCAGCTTTTCCCATAAAAAATGTTATTAAATACACTGAGAAAAATATGAAATATTGTTTTTTTTTGCCACTGACAATGAGTGATTTTGAGAACCTTACAAAACCAAACACAAAGGGAATATTTTCCATACAAATTTCCATGCAAAAATTGTACACATTGCATGCATTCTTTCCCTTATCAACTTTTATTACATTTCTTACATATGCATATTCCACTCATGCAATTTTTCTGTCAATTGAGGTGATATTTTGCCAAGTTTCTAGCAGAAAATGTAAAGCTGACATTTGATTTTTATAAAATAGCTTCTTGTTTTTCTAGGATCCTAGATAACAATTATCCTTGTTCCAGTTATGGGACCCGTAATCTAGAATGCTTTGTACCTGACCGTATAATGGATCTTTTCATAATTTGGATCTTCATACCTTAAGTCTACTAGAAAATCATGTAAACATTAAATAAACCCAATAGGCTGGTTTAGCTTCTACTAAGGATTCATACGCCTATATGTAATATAAGGCACTAAGTTTGCCCAGGGGCAGTAACACATGGCAACCAATAAGATGCTTGCATTTAAACAGATGACTAGTGAACGCTACCTGCTGATTGGTTGCTATAGGTTACTGCCCTTGGGCAAACTTAGTGCCTTTTATTACATAACCCCAATTATGTTTTAGTTTGGATCAAGTACAAGGTATTGATGTATTATTACAGAGAAAAAGGAAATACATTTTTAAAATTTGGATGTTTTGGATGTTTTGGGAGACAGCATTTCTGTAATTTTGAGTTTTCTGGATAATAGGTTTAGGGATAATGGATCTAATACCTGTATATTTTTATTATATGATTATTGTCTTCAATAATGGGCCAACATTATTGAAGTGCCTGCAGTGATAAAACTACCCCAAATGGTCACAGATTATAGGGTGTGGAGGAGCAGTCAAAATAAAATGCTAACAGGCTTATCTATACAAAATCTAACAATATAGGTAAATGCTATGTTATTACATTGGAAGTTTTAATGTGCACATAGCAAATTAAAACTTGCTTTAAGGTGGCATATTTTTGGCATAAAAAAGCTTTCTTCAGTTTTATTGCAGAAGTTTTATGGGCCATTTCTTGTGTCATTCTTCCTTGACATTTTTTGTCAAATATTGCTTGAACACTCTAGGGTTGCTTTAGGGTTAAAATGATTAAAATTCACTACAACCCATGAGAACCTTGATTAAGTAGAGGGATAGAAAGATTTTCATTCACGCAAACAATTTTATGCTTTGAATGCTCCCAAATTTTTTAGTAACTGAAAAAAATTGAAAAACATACTGTAAAAAGTAAAGAGTGAAAAATAAACTATGGGACAAAAATAATTGTTTGATTTGTTAATAACCGTTTTTCATATCAATGTTTCTTAGAGAGAGAAAGAGAAAATTGTTCACACATATTTCATCTGTTAAATACTTTTATTACATTCCACTATTACAGCTAGAGGGGCAAGGTGGCTAACTGATTTCATTCTATATTCCTATGTTATGTATGAGCCATTATTTCATGTAAGTGTTATGCACATACCTTTCTGCCAATATTCATGCAGCCCTTGCAATTATACCATCGTCATTTTCCAATTAGTTTCAAGCACGTTTCGGAAAATTGGTCATGAAAGGGTCATGGAGGTGATAACAAGTTGTAAAATGACCTTACCACTGCCTGTTCAAGCATAAATAATGCTCTGCAATTGCCCCCAAGCCAGAAGTGCCAATTTCAAACTGATTGTAATGAATCAGGTTCTTCTATAGAAAATAATGTGATCAATTTCTCATTTCACTGAATAAATAAGTTTAAGGATAGGAAACTGTCTCTGACCCTGTGTTAACCTTTTAGCCTCATTATTCATATCAAACGGATGACATGCAAGAAACTACTGGTGGTTCAATCTTAGTTAATTATTTGTCAGGAATGAAAGCTCTGTGAAGTGTTTCTGAGTGTACATGTATCAAGGGACATTAAGAAATCTCAGGGAAATAATCCTATGAAAGTCAGCCGTCTGCTTAATGTCTGGCAATAATTATAACACAGGGTAGGGCAGATTAGTTTAATGATGCTTTAGTGGGCATTGGCATACAGTAGCTAGTATTCATTGATGTGCAATAAATGACAAGAAAAAAATAGAAGGTAGAATTTTCATCAGCTGAATTTGTTTTTTATTTTATGCATTCTGAATTAAATGTTTTTTTTTAAATGATCTCATGTAAATTCCAAGCGGCAGGATACTTTATAACCATGTATATATAATCTATCTCTGATATTAGAATATATGAATGCAAATTTGAAACTTCAAGCATGTTTTTACCCACAATTCAAGTGGCAGATATGACATAACTCACATCATTGACATTGCATTTTGATGCAAATCAGATGAAATTGTGCTCAAAATTATTATATTTGAGATGGTGCCATTTCTACCGCTCTGCATCAAAATGACGTTTGCAACTTACTCTTTAGGCGCAAGTGTGCTGCATGTATTGATGCAACCCGCACCTTCAAGGTAGCAGTATTTCCAGGGATCCCCTGCATCAATAGGTGCACTTGCATGCAATTCAGTTGCAAATATAGTATTCATTATATAACTCCAACAAATTCTTAATTCATCCATTCTGTGATCCAGATCTTAGGCTGTAACATCATTCTAACCATCCAATGAATGGTACATGGTGATGTTATCCCTGAGCTTTATTTCAAAACAATTAAAAACATTATATATATATATATATATATATACATAGCAAGTTGAACCAAGTTGAACCAAAATGGTCAGTAGAGAAGAAATCTAACAATCTGACATCTAACACGAAAACCACCAAATAAGTAACATATTCTTTGAGCAAAATATATATCAAAACCTGTGAAAATAAAATTGTATGTGTTGCATAAAAGAATTAAACAAACACCACTAGAAAATGTATTCCAGGATTTTTTTTTTTTTTTAAAGTGTGAACTGAAAAATACATTTTCATTTATGGATAAATATTATCATGCTTCTGTGAAATATACATTTTTACAATGATAAAAATTGCATAATCTGCCTATGACTACTTAGCCTTATCTTGACTAATGTAGTTAATTGTGTTTAATATTTTTAAATGTTTTAATACACACATATACATAATATGTGTAGGGTCCCATAGGAGTAACAATGCTTATGGTATTTAGGCTTTGTATTCTACTCCCTGAACAGATTCCACTGGAGCAGATTCAGAGCACTAGCTGGTAACCTAAAGGTGTATCTTAAAGGGAAAATCAACCTCGAAATAAAAATGTGTCTAATAACAGAAAACATAAGTCTGAGCAACTTTGCAATATACCTTCATTGCAAATTTCCTATGTTTTTTAAGTTATTTATACAGTGTTGGACTGGCCCACAGGGATACCAGTGGGTCCTCTTGCTTCTAACGGTTTGGCCTATTTCATGTTCATTCCCTTTTACATGTGTAAAAAGAGGCTTAATAATGGAAGAATAGAGTATAGTAAGTAGATCTAAAAGAATAGGAGAATAAAGAGGTTAAGTGAAGAGAGAAGGAATAATAGTTTGGAGAGTTGGGCCCCTGGTCTAAGGTTTTCTGGTGGGCCCCTGGTCTAAGGTTTTCTGGTGGGAACCTGGTCTACGGTTTTCTGTTGGGCCCCTGGTCTAAGGTTTTCTGGTGGGCCCCTGGTCTAAGGTTTTCTGGTGGGCCCCTGGCATCCCAATTCAACACTGTATATATATATATATATGTATTGCTATTGAAAAGCAGTGTTTGTCTGTCCCTTTTTATTCTCTGCCCTTGAGGGCTGAGACTGTTGATACAATGTTAGGGCTGAACTTAACAGGCATCTATCTTTGGACCATCTGGCAACAAAATACAGGAGACAAATTGGATCTAGTCGCAGGCATCAAAAAATTATGGGACTGGACGAATATATTGGAGATTTTCTTAAAATTATAATTTCTTTGGGCAAATTTTTTTATTTTGGGGTTGACTTTCCCTTTTGAATCAACCAAGTTTTTCCACATTCATGTCACATAGCTAAGGTCTTCCTTAATTCTATCTAATAACAAATCCTTGAGTAAGATCCTTGAGTAAAACCCTGTCGTGTTTCACAATCATCTTTTGTTCAAGAACCTCTGGTCATCTATTTGTTTATTCAATGCAACAGAGAGGTTTATTTGTACAACACCTTCCCCCTTCCTCCTCCACTTAGTGATGTGTCATCAGTTTGACCCATGTTCAGCTGGTAAAGTACATATTGGGACAAGAAAATGTTACAGGTGCTAACTTGCACACACACAGTTCCAAAGCAACCAATCAGGTCTCGGCTTTCATTTTCTAACTTGAAAACTAATTTTTCAACTGCACTTGATTAATTTAGTAAAACGTCCACTTTCAATTAAAATAGGTGAAGTTGAAGGTGAAGTCTAATCCCTAGAAGGATACCTCCTAGTTTTGGAAAACACCACTATCTTTCTTAAAGTTTACATTTTCGAAGAAGTAATATGTAGGCTATCCTTGTTCTTTGAAATCACTAGCATAGGGAAAAAGCACTTTTACATTGAAAAGGGAGATTTAGTTATTTCACGAGTCATCAAAAGAGTAGAGGATGTAAAACCTAGGCTGTAAAAGAAAAGCAGATCTCACAGCAGGACTCCTAATACTGGTGAAGAGGAGAGTCGTGCCTGTTTCTGAAAGCTTTAAAGGCTTTTAGATGGCAAAAAGGAAGTTTGTACCTTAGATCATTATGTCATATGGTAATAAAGTAAAAGGTTTGAATTTCTCAATCACAAAATTACAAATTATTGGTGTGTTTGGCTCATGCCAGCTTAAATCCTGCACTATACATGGTCACTGCATGCATGCTAATCTCTTTCAGGGCTGGAAGGACATATTTTATGTTAATCTAACTCTGTAGTTTACACAGTCAAAATGCAAAAGTATAAATTCTTCCAAATTGGCATATTGTAAGTCGAAAGGTTCTGCTAGCACGGAAACATTTTGTAGTAATAATGATTTGCAAGTGTTTTTAGTAAAGTTCTTTTGGGAGACATAACTATGTTGTATAAAGGATGAATGTCTCCACTGAAATATAAACGATATCAAATGCAACATTTTTAACAACACTCATTTTTTGCTGTTTTCGCTCATAGAAATATAGCATACTTAGGATTTGTGTGGCTGTTTTGTAGTAGACTGAAAGTGTGCAAAGGGCTTCTTGTTTTAAAGAAGATCTCTTTCGGGCTGTTCACAAACTGAACATGTCAGTATTGAATTCTGTAAGATATCTGATTTCATGTAATGTATGTAATTATTTTCCTGCCTGCAGACAGCTGGGTCTTGTAAAGCATATTCTCTAGGTTTTGTTCATAGAAATGAAAAGACTATTATGTGTTTCTAATTTAAGGTCTTTTTAAGCTGCACACTTATGTAATTTCATACATGTTTGGTATTTGTTCATTTTTAAATGGATATTGTTGTCCCTTTAAAAAAAGGATCTAAGGTACAAACTTCCTTTTTGCCATCCAAAAGCCTTTAAAGCTCTCAGAAAAAGGCACAATTCTCCTCTATAAGCCTGATCTGTTTTAAATGAGCACAAACCTTTAGCTTTGGTAGTCCATTTCCGTGTAGTAATTTCCATGTACACCCCCAAAGTCAAAGCCTGGTCCCTCTAGATATGATCCCCCAATTTCATTGTGACATAACATGAGTCCCTTCACCTTGTGAACTAATGTGGTGGAGATAAGCAACAGATCTGAAGTCAAGTAGTCAGAATTACTTTTCTGCCATTTATCTATGTGATTTAGTTACAATCCCTGAGGAACATGAAGAATGACAGTTGCTGAAACTGACTACTAGGTAGTATATAGTAGGGCTCATTAATGTAGAGCATTAATGTGGTTGTGCAACATTTGCCACAGTCTTTGCATGAACTGATGCCATCCATTAAATCTGCTTGCATCCAAAACTGTTTGTTGCACTTGCACATTGCGTGGCAATGCAACCCACCAATCTGCTTGGATGTCAGTGTACCAACAGACATAGGTTAGTCCCCTGAAAGGCTGCAGTAGCTCCAGGGTTTCACTTTGCATAAAAGCTGAAGTTTTCATTATGATTGTTTTCCAGTTAGCATTAAAGCACATGCACATATAGGGGACTGATAAATGTATCCCCATTTACTTTGCATTCCTGTAAGGATTGGGCACAAAGGGAACCCTTAGTATAAGGAAGGGAGTAATTCCCCATGTCCTCAATCACAGTATGACACCTAGCAATCCCAGGTTTGGCCTCTAGGTGTGTAATGATTTAATATATTATGACTGCGCAATGTAATCTCAGGGCTTTTTGCAAGATGTTTCTGTCAGAGAAACTCCTAAGTGAATTGGAGTCTCCAGTGGAGCCATCATTAGTGCAGGACTAGTAAGGGGTAGCTAGAGCCTGTAATAATCTCTCTAGGAGCGAAAGCCAGATTTAGGCTACCTATATTGAGCAGTTTTGGCTCCACTGAGGACTTATAGAAGGGATTATATCCCACGGTCATTGTTGCCTATTCAGGGAACCAGTGACAGTTTATAGTGATTGCACCTGGGTTCCACTATGGTTGTCTTCTGTATCATTGCTCTATTCTTCCATGTGGATCTGTATTAATAAATCAGTTCAGTTATTGTTCAAGAACCACTGGCATCCCAATTATTGTGCTCTGTATACAGTTACAGTTGGGCAACACCCTGCCTCCACACAGTTGCAAGGGCTCACCCCCTGATGAATATAGGTCTCATCCGAGCCATTATTGGGGTAAAGCTACAAGTTACAGTAATGGATTCACTCAATGTACTATAGCCTTATATACATTTAATGAATCAGATGCAGTTGCATCAATATATAGCTGCATGAATGCTGAAATTGTTGGAAAAATGCTGCATTGTCAGTAAAAACAAGATAACATACTCAAAATTGCTCTTTTCCAATCGCACTTCAGTAAATAAATGAGCAATATTGTTGGCACAATAAACTCATGTACATATATATTTATAGCAGGTTTATAGTTTGAATGATAGGTTTTAATTAATTAATTTAGGATGTGGCATCCTTACAAGAGGTGACAGATAAGATTCAGGGGGTTATTTACTAAAACTCATATTTATCTCATTGTTTTAAGAAAATAAAGTTAACCTAACTCACATCCATGATTTTAACTTATTTATCAATAAAATAACTCGAACAATCGAACAAAATTGAAATCATATAAATGGATTTGACACTGAAATCGCTCAGTATTTACGGGTTAAAGCCTTCAAATAGTAAAAGGGTCATCTGCCATTGATTTCTACATGACAGTATTTTCAGATTTGGAATTTTAGAAGCTTTGCGGTATAATAATTCTCAAAAAAATCAAGTTGTATTTTTACTCCAAAAAATTGAGTTTCCCCTTTAAAACGACCAGAAAAAACTTTGTTTTAGTAAATAACCCACTCAGTGTTGATTAATGTTAAGTCAAGCATTTGGAATACAAATATATGTAAGGCATTCTTAATATTTTCCTAACCCTCTGCAGTCTCAGCATTTGTGGTAAAAGATGGGCAACACTTACTTCATGTAATATGTAATGTGAAAAATAAATACAATTAAAAAATCAAAATTATAAAGTTAAAAGAAAATCTCATGATCACAGAAATTACATGTTTTATTTTCACATATTGAATATGATTGCAGTAGAAGCTGCTCAGCCACTGGATACACAACATCAGTGTGCAAGCTGTTGAATTAATACAATTATGACACCAGTGCTATTAGTTTAATATTCCTTGGAGTAAGTCCTCAGTGTCAAGCAGTGCACTTAACCTCCAAGCTAATACCAACGCTAGTCAAAAGGAAGTATTCTGAAGCTAATATTAATAAACTGTACATGATAGATGTTTTATCTCCTGTCTAATCCCATATTTCTTTAAAGGATAAACAGATCTTCAGATGTGTAGCAAATGTAGATTAAACAGATTTAATATTATGCACAGTATATAAAGGAAAAAGATTGATGGCAGATTTATATCCGTTTTGGACCCTCCTATTGTACTACATGATGGAACATGTGGGCACAATAAGCATTATGCTTGATTAGAGAGTCAGCTAATAATTCACTCTTCAGCATTACTGCAAAATACGATCACAAGTAAAATACTATGAAAAATTGAAACCATCTGTCCATCTTTTTATTTTCCATGATAGTTTATTGTATGGAATATTACTCATAATTCCTGCACACTGAAGTAATTTTTTTACAATGCTCTTCTTCTTGGTAATATTTCTGATACACAAGACAATTTTACTTATAATCAGACAAAAATGTCTTTGTGTTCCATATTCTTTTAGTAATGTTTAGCAATCAGGAGATCTTTGTGGTTTAAGAGGTAAATATTTTGCATACTATAATATTTAGTCTCAAAATAAGGAATATAGGGAAACAAATGTGTTTCATTACTGTGTACATATTTCCTGTAGACTCGCATGTCATTCAGTTTACAGTAAGTCATTAAATGCTTGGCATAGGTTAGCTCAACCTAGTTAAAGGCATCAGTCTTAATTAAAGGTTCACTTCTGCCTTTATATAATGTGCAATAAAAAGCAATTTTTAAAGGAAAACTATACCTTCAGAATGAATGTGTAACTAATAGATAATCTATATCAGAATAACTGACCTATTAAATAATGTTACCAGATTGGCATTTAGATCAGTAAATATTGCCCTTTTACCCTGGGTGACTGTGATGGTCTGCGTGCTCCCGCAAAGATCACCTGACAGGAAATGCTGCAGCTTTCATTGTAACAGGAAATAATATGGAAACAAAGAAAAGACTTCAGTCCATTCATGATCTAATGCAAGTGCTGTCCAACTGGTAGTTGTTCTGGGGGTTTGTTATTATTTGAAAATTGTTGTTAGGTGCTGGGGGGGGTGCTTTTTTATCCACAGGGGAGGATGAGGCATAAGGATTTAAGGGTATGTTTACTATGACAACTTTTTTCACATGTGAGTGATATCCCTGCAGTGAGCACCAACCATTTAGCTTTTTGGTGTGGTGTGGTCTTGTGGTAACATGGGTGTAGTTTAAAATAGGTGTAGTTTAAAAACAGGAAGAGGTCAACACTGACTTCCATTATCGGCCCTCCACCATATGGGCCAGAAAAATTCCGTCCCTTGGTACTACAGAAGTTGGACATCATTGTTCTAATGAGATCTAGCATGTATATGTGCCCTTGGTTAGTGTGTGAACACAGTGAATCATATAAGCCAAGGCGTAGCCCTTAAGCACTTAACATTTAGAATAATCCAAATGCCACATACTGATAGATAAGTATTTTTTTTTAAATGGTGTATATAGACAGAACAGTTTTTACAGATGTTTTATGCCAACAAATATAAAGGGTTACAGTGTCCAGTCTGTGGCCATAACTTTTTGCCCAAACAAACAGATGAAGCAAAGAAACCATTCTGTTGATGTTCATTTACAGAGACACTACGTGATCATTGGCTAATACATTTGCCAATGCATCTGTTCTGAATACGTATCCAGCTTTATTTAAATGGAGCAGTGTAACAAGTGGGAAACTTATGATAGGTTTCTCTCTATTATTACCGAATATATACATATATGTACATTGTATTCAAGTTGCATTTATATAGTTTATTAGTATTGCAACTGAAGGAGTGAATTCTGGTTCATGGCTGGGATTGCCACCATTTTGCTTGGCAGATTGAAGAGACAGGATTACATGGAAGTCAAAACTCTGTTGGGCATGGGGCACAGACATCAGGGCAGGGACATCAATAGTGGCCAAAGGCACAAATGGAATTAGGAAGCAGCGGTGGCTTCCCCCTCTGCTTTAAAACAAGTTGGACGTAGGAATAAAAGGTTTACTGTTAATGTGCATGGTCCTTCAGCAAACTAATGGGCACAACATTCCAGTGGAAATGTTCTGAATCACTCTATGATACAAACATTAGGCAATATTTCTGCCTGACCCAACCATTCATGTATGTGTTATTCATGTATGTGTTCTGTGTAAAGCTGGCTATACACTCAAATCAAATGATTTCTACCCCATTGTACTGTCCACTCTCTCTACCAAACTGGGCTGATCCAATCGTTCCCCTGAGAAATCACAATCAGATCCTCCTATGGAGTCCTATTACATGAGCAGCACATCAATGTGTGAGGTTAAAAGGTTGCGTATCAATGTGTTGACAAGGGATGGAAAAGTATGAGGCATTAATTATTTATTATTGTGCATTTCTGCTTATTTACTTTTAGACACTTTAAGAGAAGAGTAGGTGCTGAAATACTGTTTGCCTAAACTGATGCACTCTCCGAAGACCTATAGATCTTGTTTTACTGCTGTCAGTACATGATGGTTAAGCTCTGCCAGCTAATGCACACATAGGGGCCGATTTACGAAATTCACGTGAAATGATTGAAGTTCGATCGAATTCAATCGAATAACGATCATATGAATTTTTCGTGAAATCGGATATGCAAATTTGGCCTCTTCGA
>CM044437.1:39781269-39832273 GCA_024363595.1 Xenopus borealis
TATAGTTTCTCTTTAAATGCAAGGGCATCCGAGCAGTAAATGTTTTAGCTACCTTTAAGCACAGATGTTGCACAGTACCTAGGAAAACGCCTTTCTAAATCGAGAAGCAATTAGATTAAATATTTTCCAGCAATACAATAAAATGCTAAATGTGGCTGTTGTGATTTTCCCACAAGTTTATCATTCACTGATAGTTAAAGACAAAGGCAGCTTTTCACGATGACAGAATTATCTTGGTAAATGGGAGAAAACATAGTTGGACTAAGCCAGAAAATTATTTTTGATTCTTTACAGCACAAAAGGCTGTCTACTACAAAACAGAGCTAAAACATTAAAATGTTTTTTTTGTAACTGCTTTTATTCACTTTTTGTATTATATTGAAAGAGGCAAGCCAGTAACTAATATACAAAATGCTTGCATCCTGCTTCTTTATCTATATATATATATATATATATATATATATTTCTAGTTTATGTTAAGCTTTCCACTAACGACTCTTTGCAAGAAATAGGCAAAATGTTTAAAAGTCCAAATCTACCCTACAACTCATTTTTGCATATTCTAGCAGGGACTACTTGCACTACCATGTACCAGTGATCTCCAACCAGTGCTTTGTGAGCAACATGTTGTTCAGTGACCCCTTGGATTATGCCCCCAGTGGTCGCAAAGCAGGTGTTTCTTTTTGAATTAATGGCTTGAAGGCAAGCTTTAGTTGCACAAAAATCACAAGTACTGCCAAACAGAGCCTCTGTAGGTGCAAGTCCATATAGGAGCTACAATAGCCAATCATGGCCCATATTTGGCACCCCCAGGAACTTTTTGCATGCTTGTGTTTTTTTACATTTGAATGTTGTTCACAAGTAAAAAAGGTCGGGGACCCCTGATCCATCTACCATGTAAAGTGAATAATTATGGGTAACCTTTATCCTGCTGCTGTCAGTCTCTCAGTTGGGCTCTTCCATTATGTATACTACCTGTAGCCATGTTATGAGGATGTTTTCTTCTTTTTGTTTACTAGCTCCTGCTTGGAGCTCAGCTGGCCAATTATGATCATGGAGGTGTTTGATACCCTGGGAGGGGAGTAGGGGCCCCCACTACCCTACATTGGCAAACATTCTAAGTAACAGCAAGGTGGCATGCATTAAAATAATAACTAATCTGAATGCCAATATGTAAACCTCAAAAGCCTCTAATTTATCTCCAATGCTCTAATTTACAAACAAACAAAAAAACTAAAAAAAAAAATTTTACAGTTGGAAAAAGACAAATCCCATTGACTTCTACATGACCAATAAGTGTTTTCTATGTTTTATTTTTCATTTAACTATGTGTTAAATTATGTGGTTTAACGTAATAAATATAATCTAAAATTTTTAGAACTAAAAAATATGATCCTTAAAACATTTACTAAATTCACATGAATGATTCGAATTTCGATCGAATTTTCAAAAAGATTTGAATTCGAATTTTCGAATGTTTTTGAAGACCACTTCGACCATCGAACTTTGATGCAATCGAATGATTTGAATAAAAATCTATTCAAATATTCAACAGTGAATAACTTACCCTTTAAATTTTTATTCTATTGCCTAGTTCACCAGTTTCAACCTATCGAATTGGTTTTCTTTATTTGTGATCAAATAAAAAAATTAGATCAAATGGTTAAAATAGTTCGAATCATTTGATTCAAACGATTTTATCATTCTATCCAATATTACCTATTCAATTGTTTGAATAGCGGCAATTTGAATTCGAAGGATTTTTATTCCCATACAATTCCCATGGTCGAATTCGAGGGTTTTTTAACCCTCGAATTCGACCCTTAGTAAATCTGCCCCTTCGTGTCCATATAGTAAATTGACCTCTAGAAAAACCCTGCTTCCCACCTTCTTGTTTTTTTATTCATAGTTACTGCTTTATAAATATGTATTCCTCCGGAAAATAACATTTAATAGTTATTTAGGAATATGACTAAATATATAAGCACTAGTGTATGAGCAGCCATATGTTAATTTTAGTTTACATGTATGATGTCACAGTTTGGAAAAATTTCTGAATGATATCTGCAGGAGCAATCTCTGTGTTTGTTCTTGGTTGATCACATAAACGTTTTTTTTTTATTTAAACTGAATTCGGTCTGGAAGTAATATTATTTAGGTAGTCTTGTGTCAGCGTCGTGTTTTGATATACATAATGCTGGATGGAAAGGATAAGCCTTGTGCTTGCCAAACCTGGTGGAAAAATGTATACCGCATGCTTGGCAAAACTTATGCAGCTAACGTTGGTCAGGTGAAAACCTCCTTCTGAAGCTGCTATTTATGCTTTCGGTACTATTTATTTTTTGAGTTTCCTTTTTTAACTTAACTCTTCCATGCCAGAGTCCTATCCCACATTATTAGAGAATCCAAATATCCAGGCAGAAAAATGTTATGTGGTTCAGAACTAAGACACCCTTTTCTAGCTTATTACCAGTATTTCATTAATTTTGTTAAACTATGACTTGATAAATAGTACTGTACAACTACTGCATGGTAAAAGCACCAAAATTTAAACAAAGAAGGATTATAGGAAGTCAACCCTCCCAGTGCAAAACCTTTAGGCCCTCCTCCCCTTCGGCCTACCTCCTCCCTGCGCTATTGCCCCAAACCTGTTAATTACCCCAAACCTGTTAATTACCCCAATGTCCAGGTCCGCTGCAGGCAAGTTCACAGGCAGCATCTTGTCCTGCACCCTCCTTGAATTTGCCCGTTGGTACTACTGCGTCCAAATTTCACAAAGTTTCTGAAAAAAGAAATTGGAAAACTTTGTGAAGTTCGGGCTCATGTGCAGTACTAGCAACTGGCAAATGCATCCTACTGCGCATGTGCCCGTGAACTTGCCTGCAGGGGACCTGGACTTTGGGGTAATTAACAAGTTAGGGGCAATAGCCTGGGGGGAGGTAGGCTGTGGGGAGGAGGGAGGGGTCCTATGGGGGGGAGGGGTTTTAGTGCCAGGGGTTGACTTCCCCTTTAAGAAGAGCATAGAAATCAGGAAATCTTCATTTTTACCCACAATGCAACATCCTTTACAATGATTCATATGTATCTGTGTCTGCAATAAAAAAATTGCCTTGGTTAGGAAACTACATGGAACTAAGTGTAAAGGGGCTGTGCCTGGACAGGCATGACTTTGCTTTTACAAAACCAAGAGGCCTGTTTATGAAAGGTAAAATTTTAGTGGTTTTCAAGGTTTTTAAAACTATGACTAAACTCACAAACTCTAAAACTACAAATGTCATTCCGTGACATTTATTTAAAATTTTGAATAAAAAAGGTACAAATGATGTTTGTAGCTAGTACTGCACCTAGTGATCAGAAAAGAGCTCTGAGGTTTGCAATGGGGCATAACATAAACCCACTGGGATCCAGATGATCTGTCCAATCTTGGCTAACCCACCCAATTATTACCATATACCTCAACCAGTTCATGCCACAGAAATATAACAGCTTATCCATTCTGGTGTTTTTTCTTGAGGCTGTTTTAAATGGTTTTTAATACCAAAACCCCCTAAGAACAGTTACATAGTTGGGGTGCCATTTGTTTTCCATTCAAGCACAGATGGGATTGAATATGTAAAAGTACAGTTTCATGAAACTGGATGCTTTGATTTTCTCTACACCTTCTACTGTTTAATTCTTCACATTTATCAAAAGCAATTAAACATACTAAATAATCATTCTTTAAAGGGGACCTGTCACCCCAAAAAATATTCAATATCATATTTTATCACATTAGTCAAGCCAAATGGACTTTATTATTTGGATCTTGTTTCCTTCAGTCTGGGAATTCATAATTATAGCAAACAGGCAGGAGCCATTTTGTGGACACTGTTATTAAGACAAGCCTTGCATCATTTCAAAATCTTGTTTGAGCACCAGAATGGGGGACCCAATGTCCATCTTACAGAGATACAACCCAACCAACCAATGAAATCACATAAAGCAAAGAAAATAGTGAAATGAAGACGAGAATAACAGTTTTAGGTTAACAGCATTCATGGTAATTATGCAAATTTCTAATTGCCACAACGTTTCTTGCAGAGTGGCCAGTTGGTGCATTGAGTAAAATAGACCTAGATTCCTATTGTAGACAATAGGTAGCATGGGTATAACACATGCAAAATAAGAAAATAGATTTAATAGTACATATTTTAATGCTTCCTTTAGATCATGAATTTTTAACTTATGAGTTGCAATCCATTTATAGCTGGTGTGCTTATGGAGGGTCTCCATTGCCCCCTTAATACAGTTAAAGGAAAACTATAACCCGCAAACAATGTAGGTAAAAATATATTGAATAAAACAGCTCATATGTAAAACCCTGGTAATAATATACCTTTTTAGTTGTACATGCCATTGGGTAATCATAAATAGAAAATTGCCATTTTAAAAAATAAGGGCTGCCCCTTGGGATCCTAGGATTCACAGTGCACACAAATAAACCATGCATGTTAGGTCACAGGAGCCAATTAACAGATTGAGTTCTGTCTTTTGCTTCCACAATTCTTCTGTTACAGTTAGAGTAGTATTTCTGGTCAGGTGATCTCTGAGGCAGCACACCGACCATCATAAAATGGTGGTTCAAGGCAAAAGATGTAAAAGAGCAATTTTATTTAAATATGTATACCAGTTAACCAGGTAAGATTCTTTAATAGGGGTTCCTACATTAGACATTAGTAATTAGATAATAAAATATAAATAAGCAAAACAATGAGTTCTAAACTAATTTGTGGAACACCAAGCTGATTTACAAATCTGTCTGAAAAGAATTGCTTAGAGGTGGTCATCCACGGGCAGATAATATCTGACGATAGTTGGCAGCTTATCGGCCCGTGCGTGGGGCCCTCCAACGGACTTACCCGATTGGTATCTGGCCAAAAGTTGGCCAGATGTCAATCGGACTGGACTAAAAATCCCGTTGGATTGCAGCCACATCTGTTTGTTGATGCGGTTCTGTATCTGCTCCGTTGTGATCCGATCGTTGGGCTCTAGGGCCCATGACTGGATCACCTGATATTGCCCACCTCAAGGTGGGCATATCAGGAAGAGATTCGCTTGTTTGGCGATATCACCAACCGAGCAGATCTCACCATGTATGGCCACCTTTAGATAAATACATACATCACATTCAAACATACTATGGGCGTTTTTTTTGTAATCAGCAGCCTACTAATCTGCATGTACATTTTTAGAGTGTGCCATGAAATTGGGGTATCTGAGGAGGAAATCCACCTAGACACAGGGAGAACATACAAATATATGTCTGGAATCAACATGAAGAAATATTAGCTTTTTAAAATCAGTTATAAAGTCATGTTTTCTTCAAAGTGTATGCAAACTGTAGGCCTTTGTGCTTAAAAACTAAACGTTTTCTATCTTTCTGCTGTCAACAAACCTTTTACTGCTCTGTCGTACAGCGCTGGCACATGTATGAAGATATGTGTGCACTTGTAGACTAGGACCATTCATCTCAAGACTTTAATAACTGCTACTGTTGGAGCCAAGAATCTATAGACCTCTACGTTCTAGCATACCCTTTCACTATTCACTTTCATACAATCTTCTAGTTTTTCAATGCTAGCTAACGTAAGTGAAAGCATAAGTTCATCATAACACGGTATCTGTTTAATGCAGTAACCTTTAATTGGTTTTCTAAATAGTCTGAGCCCTCTAATATGGAAACTGGTTAATTGATCTAATAAATCTTAATTATTAAACGTGGTTTCGTGTTACCTCAAGATGCTAGGCAATCAATGCAATTACACGTTTCTAAATATAGTTGTTTGTTGGAATGAGCAGGTAAAATGGGAGAAAATGGTTTTGGTTAAACATTAAAAGAAGCAAAACCCTGAAAATTAAACAAAAAACAGCTGTTTTCTCCAAAATGTTGCTGTTGATAGTCATAATGATAGTTATTTTTCATTAAATTTGGACCAACACCTCTAAAGAAAGGGCCTGTCTGTTCTGGAAAAACTAAATGGATCACCTTTCCATGAGGGTAAATATTTAGAAAAAAAGTACTTCAGTGGCCTTCATTGAGTAAGCCCTTTTATTATCTATAAATTAGCCAATTAGCCATTTTTATTTACGTATCTATATATATATATATTCCTATGTTTATCTGATTTTAAAACTATATAAAAAAGCAATTATAAGGAATTATAGAATACTTGTGGCTCAATTTATCTACAAAAAGGTGGGAGTTTCATTAAAATGCACATAGCTTTGAGAGCTAGGTTGATGGCATCAGTTAAATTCTGTGTAATGATACAAGGGAGGGGGGGTTCTACCACTGTATAATCTACAGCTGTGACTCGTATATGAATAAAAGTGTGTATTGTTGGTAAAATTACTAATATTTGTATGTTCCTTCCAGTATTAACAGTAGTCTAGCATAGGGCCCTAAAGGGACACCAAAACCTGCTCCACTGTACTGCTCAACCACTGCTGGACTACAAAACAAAGCATACTTTAAAATCTTATTAAGGTTAAGGCATGCTGGGAACTGTAGTCAGCAACATCAGGGTTTTATTCTTAAATCAATATTTCCAGGGCTGCATTGAAATTCAAAATAATCCTCCAATGAGAATCCCATCTTGCTCATCTGTAATTTGCCATTTTTGCCAGCAGAATTTTCATTGGTTAATTGGTTTACATGTGTAAATATTTTTTTTGTTCTCAATGAACTAAGGGGTGCAGTGGAAGCAGCATTGACTTACATTACTGATATGAGTTTCTTTTACCTACATGCTTTTTAGTTTATTTTTTACAATTGTGCTCATTTGCCCCAGTGCAGTTATACATAACATCAAAACATAGATTTGTTTTTATTATTAAATCTGCTGAAGACATTACTTGCCAAACTGTGACATTTCTGCTCTTTCAATTAAATCCAGGGTCGTTAACCTCTTATATGACTCCTTATACAAAATCCATCAATCCAGCGTTACAGGTAGGAATGCACCAAATTCATTATTATGGATTCGACCGAACCCCCGAATCGATTGTGAAAGATTCGGCCGAATACCGAACTGAATCCTAACCTAATTTGCAAATGCAAATTAGCGAGGGGGAGGGCAAAAGCATGGCGTGCATGAAGTGCGTGGCAAAAAAAAAATTTAACTTCCATGCTTTGAGATGAAAAATCACATGACTTTTTGGATTCGGATTCGCCCAGGCACAAGGATTCGGCCGAATCCGAATCCTGCTGAAAATGGCCGAATCCTGGCCGAATACCGAACCGAATCTTGGTTTCGGTGCATCCCTAGTTTAAGGGGCTGCTGCCGCCTGAGGCAGCAGCTCCGATACCGCCCCCCTCCCGCTCAACGATTCTAACTTTTAGCGTCAGAGTGGGTAGAGGAGGGGCGGCATTGCTAGTGCAGCAAGCGCTATTGCTCTTGCTGCAATAGAAAAGCCGAATTTCCATTTAAAAAAAACTGAAATTTGGCTCTTAGTTACCAGAGGTTTCTTTTTGCTGCCCCTGGTAACTGGCCACTCAGTGCCGCCTGAGGCAAGGTTCTCACCTCGCCTCATGGCCAGAGCAGCCCTGAATCCAGTACCCATTGGAGGAACACCATAACATCTGATGTATGTTGCCATCCAGTGACATCAAGATATAATTTCTTTTTTTCTATAGTAGACAAAAGGTAATTTAAAAAGCATTTAAATCCAGGGTCTTGCAGCACTCTGCAAATTAAATATTTAACCCAAGGCACAGAACAACACTAGCAACCGCAGGACAGGTGGTAAGTACTAGGCTATGAACTTTGTCCACTTGTGCTTCCTAACTTGCATGTCTGAATTACACATACTGTACATGCCTTCTCCAAATCCATCTTACTTTTATGACTGCTTACCCATGGGGCAGGGTAAAAAGTGTGAAAAACATAGCAGCTTGCACCAATTCTTTGCACTTTGCACCCTGCCTGGTGAGGAATAAATGGTCTTAAAGGAGCAGTTCAGTGTAAAAATAAAAACTGGATAAATGGATAGGCTGTGCAAAATAAAAAATGTTTCTAATATAATTAGTTAGCCAAAAATGTACTGTATAACGGCTGGAGTGACTGGATGTCTAATATAATAGTCAGAATCCAACTTCCTGCTATTCAGCTCTTTAACTTTGAGTAAGTCAGCGACTTGCAGGGGGCCATATGGGACATGAATGTTCAGTGAGTTTGCAATTATACCTCAGCATTCAGCTCAGATTCAAAAGCAACAGTAATGGCCCGTGTGGCCCTCCCTCAAGTCATTGATTGGTTACTGCCTGGTCACCAGGGTAACCAGTCAGTGGGAAAACAAGAGAGCTGGAAAGCAAGAGGTAGTATTCTGGCTATTATGTTACACATCCAGTCACTCCAGCCTTTATACATTACATTTTTGGCTAACTAAATATATTAGAAACATTTTTTATTTTGCACTGCCTACCTATTTCCCCAGTGTTTATTTTTATACTGAACAATTCCTTTAATGGTGTATGTAGATGGAAGGACCCATAGATTTAGGTCCCTATGGCTTTACATTCCAACACTTCCGTATCTTCCTAGTTGCTGGGCGATTGCGTATGTATCTACTTACTTAATTTACATATTTGTATTTTATTGGCCCATAGGATTATGACCACATCCTGCCACACTTTAACCTATTTTCTGGTTAGGGGGTGGATCTTTCTCTGTGGCCTTTGGTTGCTGACCCTGTTGCAACTGTTTCATTGAGCTTGGGTCAGCTAGTCCCTGTACAGCTGTTCTGCCCTAGAGGGGCCTTTATCTATAGTGAAAGTGGAGGAGCAGGGACCTTGCAAATGAGGCTTGGGGGCAGATTCACTAAAGAGTAAAGTGACTAATGCTAGCAAAAATTCGCCAGCGTGACGTCATTTTGTTATTTATCTGATTCATTAATGAGTGCCGGCGCCTCTTCATTAGGTAAGTAGAGGTCCGCTAGCGTTGCTTTGCACTCTAATGAAATACTCTAATGAATTTTCGATGTGGCGAAAGAGCGTTACTACGCTATTCACTAAGATGCGTATTTTACTGAACCTTACCTCTTGCACCAGACTTGCCTTCTCCCCCTCAGACCAGGTGAAGTGCAGTAGAGCAGTTCATCAAAAAATAGTTGAAAATTTTTCTAAGTCCCAAAAAAATGCTAGCATCTTCATTTTTACAGGGTGATAGGCTGCAAAAGATTGTACATTTTTTTTGGGGTACCCGGCTTCCCTCCTACATTTCCTAACATATGGAAATTATTCAGTGGGCACATGTATAGGGCAATATAACAACTCTATTTTATTTTATATAGGATTCCCGGGCTTGTGTAATGTAATGTATTTGCTGCAACATATACGTCCACTAAACCATGTGCATATTAGGCAATGCTAGCGCAACTTCAGCGTTCAGCGCCCTGGACGAAACATCACACTTTAGTGTATTAGCGTTGTCTGAGCAAATTTTTGCCTGCCGAAGTGTTGCGATGGCTGTGAAGCAGACACTGGCGAAGTTGCACTCTTTAGTGAAATTGCCCCTTAGGATTGACAGGTTATATAATTAATAGCACTCTCTAGGAGAGTGAAATAGAGAGGTTACATAGAATGAGCACCCTGTGCTCCAACAAGGATTTGTAGTAGGGAGTAGCTCTCCCCTACTCTCCCCTAGGCTCTGAGTTTGCCAGAAGTTAAGGGACTGCAATTCAATAGTTATGTAACAGTGGCATAACTACATTAGTACATTAGACCCGTGGGGACAGGAGGGCCTGGACCACGGGGTCTGCTAAAGTAAAAGTGGAGTGGTGTAGCCAAGGCTTTCTGACAGGGGCTGAAGGAGAGGAGAGTTTGGCATGCAAGCATGCGTGTGGCTAACCTGGGCCCTCTGAAAATATTTTCACCAGGGGGCCTGGTTGGCTGTAGTTACTGCACTGATTTCCACTGTATGGGATTTGGATCATGAAAGGGCATTCCATCCCCCGATTAACTTGCCCCAAATAATTCTATAAAGCACTGCGCCGGCGTTCGCACTTACGCACCATGCGTCGCCATTCACACATTTGCACAGGGGGCGACGGTGCTCCAGTACAACTCTGATACATGGTGTCACAGTGTGCTGCCTTTCATTGACTGTCCTGGCCTTGTAACATAATGCTATACATTTCCTCTGTGGATTTTTGAAAATAGTCCTGCGGATCCTTGTGTTGTCAATAAACTTTGTTATATTTGCTTGCTGAAAGAATAGTCTGCCATCCTTTTATTTTAAGCACAGTAACCAGTGGGGGATGTAGTTTCACTACAACTTTTCTCCATAAAACTTTCCTTCATAAAACTTTCCTTCATAAAACTTTCCTTCATAGCTTTCACATAGCAAAGGGCCTGCCTTTCTTGTTAGAGGAGCATGGCATAGCCTATTTTATTTTTTGTCTATTCCTGTCACATGCACAAATGGTGCGAAAGTGTGAAATGTTATTTATTGTGAGGCTGGATCTATGGGCAGTACTTTGTAACAGGGTTTGAAAGTGCACACATGGAAAGGGCTGTCTATGTGTTTTTATTTCTTAATTGATTACAGAAATTGAATAGGTGCTGAGAAAAAGATTGTGAGAGGCAACTGAGAAGGTGCTTAATGAAAAAAATAAGCAGAGAAACAAGTACCTAGAAAATGTGGTAAGGTAGCAATAAACAATATATTTTCTTTTTTTGCAGAGAGCTACGTGACTTATCAGAAATGCATTTCCAGGGATTCAGCAACTGTGCCACAGACATGATGCAATGTTGTATATACTTGAAATGATTCATAATTAGAAAAATGGCACATTTCACTCTTTCCCTCGCTTGGTTATGGAGCCAGACACAGAGCACATCATATTAAAATGCAAACAGTCTGTGGAGATCTGGTAACGTTTCTGAAGTTAGGGAATCGGGAAATAAATATTGCTTTTAAATGTTCCATTTCATTTACCAAAATAAATCCAGTGTTTCATGTAAAAAAAAACAACTTGTCTGCCCTAGTCTCTTTGCTGTTAATGACAGATTTTACAGTCTTACTTCTACCTGTGTTAAAGGAACAACAGCATTAAGAAATGCAATTTTTTGCTCAATAGTACCATGTGTAGAGTATTTGTGCTTGGGGCAATAGGGTAAGCAGGTTTCACTCTGTATCATGTGCCAGATAAAAATTCTGGCTCAAGGTGCAGATTATATTGCTGTAAGGCAGCTTTCTTCTTAATGCCTACCAATCATAGGCAGGTGCTTAGTACAGAACTCTTCTGCACCTTATTTTATTGACATAAGCACTCTTGATACTGATAGCAAGAACAAGACAAAACAGATCACACACTCAAGCATCACACCCCATGTCCAGGGATGCCTCCAATCTACCAAAAACCCCTCACAAGTTCTTCCTCTATTGAATTCCAGGATTTGAGACTCTCCCACCTCACAACAGGACAATAGGGAGGTATGTGTACACAAAAGTGTGCGTTTGCAGACAGCTAGCTTTGCATATTCTACAGTCTCCATCTCTAAGTAAAAATCAGTAAAACATTAGAATGTTTATTTTTTATTTTTCAAAGATTGTATTGTGGCCAAAGTGAATAATCATAATACTTGAAAGAAATGTCTTGTAAGTAAACTTTAATGTCATCTAAGCAGTATATGAATACACAGTGAGTCGATAGGACGTGGCTCCAGCTAGTACAGATCACAAAAAGGCACATAAAATACACAATATAATATATACAGTTCAGGTGTGTCTGGAATGTAGTGGGAGGGCAGGCAGTGAGTTGAGGAGTCTAATGGCTTGTGGAAAAAAGTTTTCGCCACAGCCTGGTTGATCGGGCTTTAATGTTGCAAAAGCATCTGCCAGATGTGAACAGTGTGAGGGGTGTGTGGAGTCCAATGAAATGCAAGAGGCCTTTCTTGCACAGTGCTTGTGGAAGATGTCATTCTGGATGTAAGTGCCGCTCCAATGATGTTGCTAGCTGCTCTGACAGTCCGCTGTAGACTTTTCTGGTCAGCAGCGCTCGCACTACTGTACCAGACGGAGATGCAGTTCGCAGTACACTCTCTATGGTGCCCCTGTAGAACACTGTGAGGGTGGAAGGTGGAAGGCTGGCCCCTTTCAGTCATCTCAGGAAGTGAAGACAATGCTGAGCCTTTTTGGTGATGGATTCGGTATTGGTGGTCCAGGTGAGGTCACCTGAGATGTGGACTCCCAGTAATTTGGTCTTTTTTACTATCTCTACCGTGGAGCCATTGACGGTGAGTGTTGTGTGAGCCGGACGAGTTCTCCTGAAGTCGACTATCATCTCTTTCGTTATATCCACATTCAGTAACAGGTTGTTCTTTTGGTGGCGTTTCGCGAATTTATTTGCCGGCGGCGAATCAATCGCCCATCCCTAATCCTCAGTTGACATCACAAGTTTCTCAAAGCATTTCATGATGACTGGGGTTAGTGCAACAGGGCAATAGTCATTCACAGGGCCAAAACTAAGGGTAGGCATAATAGGCATGTGCCTAGGGCGAAAAACTTGAGGGGCGCTAGGCACATACCTTTCACTGCTGCCTACCCCAGTCTGGTCTGCAGTCCTGTTTGTTGCTCTCATTTTCACGCTTATGCTAGAGATGATGTGCCCAGATAGTGCGCATGCTCAGGTTTGAGTGCACTTGCCTGTGGCGGAGGGCCTGGCTTGGAAATCTGTGGGGTCTGGCTATTGCCAGAGGAGCTACTATAATGTGAAATTCAGTATTGAGTGGGCTGGTGGGTGCTGTTTGTGCCTCTGTGTGGGCTGAATGGGCCTCAGTTTACCTGAAATTCCAGGACCTATTTTGACTCTCAGTCCAAGCCTAGATGGAGCCGTTGTGGTTATCAGGCTCCCTGAACATGTTCCAATCTGGGCAGTCAAAACAGTCCATACTGTGATGGCTGATTTTGTGTGTTTGACCAGCGATGTGTATGCAGGTAATAACATCAATGTCCGGTGGTCAGAAGAACTGATGTGGGCGTGCAAAAGTCTTTGTAGGTGCCGTGCACATTTGTGTAGACTTTTGTCCAAACAGTTCTCTCCCCTCTGTGTATTAAGATCTCCCTCTCTGCTGCATCTACTGTAATCAGACACAATGTCTTTAAGTGAACAACACCATATCATCAGGTACTGGTAAAAAAACATATCTTGAGCTACATTACCTCCCTTCCCAGCCCCTCCCTTCCCCCTTCCCAATAATGAAAGAACATGGAAATTATTAGAACTGTATTGATGCTTTTATATAATGATTTATGTATGACTTTGGTCATGGAAGCAGTAGGAAGTTTGCAGTTGGGGGTCTTGAGTAGTAAATTAGCTAATTGGCTAGTCTGTGCATTTCCCATGGTCTCCAAATGTCTACAGAATGTGTTGTGCTGTTATTAAGAATGTCTATTCTAAGTTCAAATATACCATTAGAATTTACCCAGTTATTATTTCCGCCAAATTGGGCATATTTGAAGATTTCCAATTTGACACAATCGCCAAGCGAGTAACTGTGAGTATTTGATTAATCAAGGTCTCTGTACTTTTGCATATTTTGGAAAGGATCAAGAGCACTTTGAGTAGAAAAAAATATGGCTAAGGAGACTACCTACCTCCTCCCACATGGGTCGAATGATGGGACAGTCCCAAAATATATCAGAGTGTTTAGTTCTCCACAGTTTCTCCAACAAGATGGGGATTGTCAGGAAAGAGTTTATGGAACTTGTCTAGGGTATGATACCAAAACATTAAAATTTGTTCTTTTTTGTCTGACACATGCTGCCATTTTCCTGGCATTTTCCCAAATGCTTGACCAATCAGCCTGGACACTGGGCACAGAAGAATTGTGTCCCTTTTTTTGAATGGTTGTGTCTAATTTGTAAGCCTCCTGGTTTGGCTGTAAGAATGATATTTCTTACCTTTCTTTTCAGGCCCCCTCCTATTCATCTTCCAGTCCCTCATTCAAACTACTTATTGATAGGGTAATTTGGACTCTAGCAACCACAAAGCTGCTGATATTCCAAACTGGAGAGCTGCTGAACAGAAAAGCTAAAATCCAAAAAAACTAAATTGAGATAAATCATCTTATAAAATGACTGTCTACCCTATTTAATCCAGCACAACAATACTTGTAATGACAGCACAAGAAGTACATTGTCTTTTTAAAACCTATAAATTAGTAAATCTAGACTCCTTATTCAGAAAACCCAAAAGCCTGAGCACTACATCATACACATATCTACATCTAACTTCCTTCAGTCATATCTTCACAGTCTCCCATCTGCAAGATAAATAAAAACAGAGTTTTGTTAGACTATATTAAGCACATGCTATAAAACAACATAGCCCTTATTAATGCTTACATGCATTTTTTCTTCACAGATTCCATTATAACCCACTGGAAATCTTTAAAATGCTGCAAAGTAAAATGGGAGCATTAGAAAGCAGTGCTGTGCCTATCCCTTGTTGCGCTGAAAGCTAAACATTCTGCATAGATCACTGATATTTCTTAGGGCAACGACAAAACATTCATAATATCAACTACCCTCTGCTTTTCAACAGTAAATTATTGCCATTATTATCATGTCTGTATTACTGCAATTATAAAGTGGCCTTTGTGTAAAGGTTTTGACAATGAAGAAGCTGGGCTGAAATTAAGATGATATACTCTGGTAATATATGTCCAGTTGAGACAAAGGAATAGTCTGGATATGATTCCCAACCATGCATCATAGAGGCTCCTAGAATACAGCAGCTTTTAAACATTTCAATTAGTCCTGACACAGGCTGGCTTAGCCCACAGATTATCTAAGCACTATGCTGTTAAATTTTATTAGCCCTTTCCCACAAATTACACATTTGTGTAACCATCTATAAATCCAGCTGGGTAATCGCATATGTAATGGCAACCTGTACATTCATTATTTTTATTTATATTTCTCTTTTAAATTGTTTTATTCTCATGTACGTGAGAAACCCTGTTTTCTTTTTTTTATCTTTGCCAATTAATTAAATGTTTTACATAAACCCTATACAAAGAATCAGTTCTGGGAAAAAAAATCAATTTGCTGCACTAATTCATCCCACACTTTCATAAAGAGTAAATGAATATCATTATAATATACAGTAGTAATTCAGAATGTAATGATTAGACAAAACACCCATCTAAAAAATAACCTTCTCTCAAATAATCCTGTTGCTGCTATTCTTGAATGTTTTTATTGCTAAGATGGCCCAAAACCTTACTTAAATTATCTTTTGCATCTGCCAGGGGAGCCATTTCATAAAATTCCTTTCTTCCAACAGCTATCTCCACTATTTCAAAATTATTCAACTATGAGATAGGAAGAATTTTCTGGGACAAAAAGGTTGAATGTATTTTTTCAACCACAGCTACTATGATACAAACTCACCAATCATTTTACTGAAAAACAGGGTTGTAACTATAGAGGAAACAGTAACTGCAACTGCTGGGGGCCCAGGAACTATAGGGGGCTCATGGTAAATGTCTTATTCCTAATGATGTTGCTGTGGGACCCATTAAGCAGTCATTCCCCTGCTGAAGAGTGCATGCAGGTCATATAAGTCAGTAAATAGATCCCAGGAAAAGGTCTAGTTGTCCAAAAAAAAGAAATTTGTTTTAAAATAAGTGATCAATAAAGCTACATGTTTGTAGAACTGTCCTTGATTTTTTTGTCTGTATTTTACCATTTTATTATCACCATTACAGAGGGAAAGACCAGTTTACTTGCTAAATATCTATATAGTGTTATTGGTAGGGTGGCCTTAGAAAGTAGTCCCACACAGCATGGACTATTGGCCTGACTTTCCTAAAAAAAAAACACCCTATTCTCATTCTCTGACTCTGTATTTTTTATTTGTGCTATTAGCACTGAAATGTAGGGTTGGCCAAGTCTTACTATTTCAATTCATAATTTGTTGTATTTTATCTTGCCATATGGAGCAGGGCTAACTTTCTGAGCAACTGAGTAACATTAACCCCTAAACTTTTGGTGGCAGTGATGGATTCTGGGACATAAAAGTTCTCTGCCTTTTAATACAGGGTGGTGCACAGATTCTCTCTCTATCTCTATTGTATAGCACTCCTTGAGAGCAAAGCACTGTACAGCAACAATAAATTAGTAGTAACAAACAAGGGTTCACTGCATTAACAAGTAACAATAAGTGCATTATTAGAAATACAATTCAAATAAATATAAAATATAATTACACAGTGTCAAGGAGATGGAGGACCCTACCCTGTGGGGCTTACAGTCTAAATGGGAGGGTAACTTACGGACACAATTCGGAGGAGTATTAAAGTGCTGTAATTAACAGCGGGTGACACTGTCATATAAGTGCCAGTTCCCAGTTCAGGTGTTATCCAGCTGCTCCCATAGGTAGTTTCAGTTTCATTTTAAAAACATTGAAGGAGGATTCTCTTCAAAGAGATTCAGGAATGACATTCCAAATATAAGGAGCCGCAAGAGAGAAGGGTTTGACACAGGAAACAGCAGTAGTAGTGGGGTGTGCAACCAAGTGCTTACTCTGAGAGGAGCGGAGGCTTTGGCCAGGAACATATAGAGAAATAAGAGATGAGATGTAGTTAGGTGCAAAGGAATGAAGGGCTTTAGTTATTCAACATTTTGGTCCAATACAGACCTTTCTCAAGATAAAAAATATATACATTTATTTCTGGAGTTCAGATAGTGTTTATATACCTTTCATAAATTAGCTGAATGAGCTCAAGTGAAAAGGGGGGTATATATGTTCTAATTGGCTATTTTTGTTACTTTGCTCAATGTTTATTGAAAGTTCTACCTCAACTGTACACCAAGTCACTCTAGGCCAGTCTCTCTGCTGATTCCCAACTTGTGTCTAGTGAAGGGCAATGTTGGTAGTTGAGTCAGTACTATACATCAGGACATGTCCAATCCACCTCGATCACCTTTACATAATGATGGTGGCCATACCCTATAGAAGACATTGAGTAAGAAGGTTATAGCATGAATTCTTCTGTGGTCAGAAAATGCAAGAACTCCTTTTGAGATTTGTGGTATTGAAAGCTGACCGCTTGGCAAATTTACTATCTTATTAATTGAGCAAAGCCAACAAAAATCCTTCAGAAACCATCAAATGTTTAAAGGGACCTCTGCCATGTGACAAGACTGTGACAAGACTGTGACAAGACCTCAACAGATTTTAACTGGAGTATTTTTGAATTAGAGCTATTTCCAGGTGCTGCATAAAATAAATCTAGAAAAATTCAAGTTTCTTTTTAACCTGAAAATTCTAGTTCAGTCTTAAAAATATCCTCAAAAAACTCAAAAAATTTTCAAGTAAAATTCAACTCGACCTTCGGCCCCCTGAGTAACCCCCTTAGTTCTGTATTGCATGGACTTCCAAACATTTTTCAAAGCACTCAAGATGTTTCTGGCCTTGCTGACCTAGTTTCTGATGTCATCTTCCACTCCACCATCATTTCATTATAATTTACAATTGTGCCATAGTGATTGGCGAATCTGTGGCGTTTCGCTTTGCCGAAAAATTCGCGAATTTTCTGCGAAATTCGCGAACGAGTCGCGCTGATGTTTTGTCATGCGCCCAAGTTGACGCGCGCCAAGTTTTGCACAGTGCAATGCGATAAAACTGCCATGTGAAATGCATACCCCCAACGGTCCCTTTTTTGGAGGGACATTCCCTCTTTTGACAGCGCAACCTGCAGTCCCTCATTTCAATTGTATTGGAATGTCCCTCTTTTCTCAGAAAAAGAAAGAAGTTTCTAACTTAATTGGCTTTTGGCAGAGAGCCTAGAAGAACAGCTAACAGGTGCAAAAAAGATGCTTTTTAACAATCTTGATATAATAAAATAAGTAATTGATTGTATTTGTAACAGTTTGGATAAGGAGAAATATTTTCAACCTTTCATAACCTGCCAAATTTGGTAAAACAAACATGTTAATTAGTGGGTGTGACCACAAAAATGGGTGTGGTCAAAATGTTGCAGCGCTACGTATGGGAAAAAAAAATTTTTTTACTTCCAAAATGTTGGGAGGTATGGAAATGTGAAAAAAAAATGGTAAAATATGTCATCTTTTGCTTTGTGTCTGAATGTGCTGAATAGCATTGGAGTCAATGAGAAGAGCAATTTACACTCGTGTTTCACTTAGTATACACACATGCCTTGCATTGTTAGTGGACTCTTATCTTTTCAAAAGAAAAAAAGGCCTCCCATTTTGCCAGCTTCTTAAAAACATCTGTGATTATTATTTAAATTGGGAAAAATTAAAAAGGCATATTTTAATATATATTCAATTATTTTTAAAAATAGTTTTCACTGCACAGAATGTGCTGTTTTGAAGTGAAGCGACGAGCTCGACGTGCTTCCTTTCCTTTCATAGTGGAGATCGCTATAGCCACACTGCAAGTAAGGTCTTTGTAGAAGATTTTAATAAGCTGTACCAAATACTTTGTATGTCATAAATTTTCAGGATGCACCATAGACTGTCCATATGAATTTTATCAAATGCTTTAAAGTCAACAAAGTTTATATAAAGTTGCCTTGCTCTATTATGTTACACAAAGTCAAGATCTGTCCCATCTGCTTCAATAGCCTTCCATGTTTTTGTTGTGATCCACTCCTTGGTTTTCTATTATCTTGAAAAAGCATTATTTCTGTGTCCAGCTCTCAAGGCTCTCAAGGTTCTGAGAGAAGAATGTCATTATTACCATTTTGAATTGTATTTAAAGGACAGTGTCCAGCTGTACTTTCTAGATATTAATTAAGTTCTTGCAATTCTCACAGTTCCAATTTCAAAGTCATGCATTTTAGTTTTAACCATTGGATATTCATTCCAGTGTAAAGTCCTGTCCTTCTTCAACTTGTCATTGATACAAATTTATATTGCTTACATCTTGCTGCCATTGGGAAGTTGCTTTTGTTGTGTTGAATGGATGACGTTTATACTTTGTTTATACTATGCTGTTATTTTCTTGTTAGGAAAGAATATGCACCCTCCAGAAAGCATGGGACATTGGGTGACATCAGCTTTCATACAGTGGCAGTGTAAGTTGATCTGGTTCTCTTTATATTTGCATTCATAGCAAATAATAGGCTAAACAGCTTTTAAATACAGTATGTCTTATTGTTGAATAAAGGTTTGTATTAGCCCTTAAATATTTAACCAGCAAGTATTCACCCTTTGTGTTTACAGTGGAAGCTCCTTTTTGTTATTCAGATATACCTTTAATCACTTTCAGGAGACGCATTCCACACATTAAACATGACATGAGACTGCACGTTCCTTTTGACATCTGTCAGCGTGGATAAGTATAATTTCCTCTGAGGCCTTTACAAGTTCAGTAACAGGTAAGAGGTGCCGCAAACAGCATCGTTATACAGCTGATTGAGTTATGACAGCTGAAATCAGCAGGGAGAGAGAAGCGAGGAAGGGCTAGGGCAGAGGAGCAGACAAATGATGATTAACTGATCACTTTAAGGAACAATCTCCATGATATTTCATGCACAGTCCGGAGTATAAAGCCTGTGCTCCTAACTGCTCCATCAATTGAATTGATTTAGTACAGTTGCTTCTCCCAGTCATAATATTTCATAGAAATGGTAGCGTAGACAGAAATAATATCTACATCAATATTAACCCTGAAAGAACTAATGGACACAAGCCATAATTTCCTGAACATTCATAAAAAGCCTTTTGCCTGTGTTTGGCAATGTTAAGTGATTTGTCTTTTTATTTTAACCCCCCCCCCCCGTCCCCGTCCCCTTATTTACTACATCAGAGCAAAGTTCCTTCACCCCTGACACTCTTTCATTACTGTTGGCACACTCCATTTTAGATTCTAAAATAAGAGCTTACTGGCCACTTACCATCTGAAGGTTTAAAAGCTATAAAATACAGCAGCCATAAATTCATAAGAGGTTCAGGTTATCATAGGTAGAAGCAAATTACTTCTTTGCATGCAAATACAAGTTCTTCATTTGCATGCAATTAACAGAATATCTGTGTGTGTGTGTGTGTGTGTATGTGTGTGTGTGTGTGTGTATGTGTGTGTGTGTGTATTTGTGTGTCAATGTACAATTCCTGAATATACAGCATATTGATTTTTTGATGTGGTTGCAAGCTTAATAACCTGTGATCAAACTGAAAAACTATAAGTATTGCACTACAATCAGCACTGAAATACATTTCTAATGAAAATGAATACTAAAACTGGATGTGTTATTGATGCTTTGCACTTGTACCTGTACCAGAAGATACAACATATTTACAGTTTGAACATAAGTGGCCTCTGCTCACACTTATGTTGGAGAGAATTAGTCATTATATTTTTTTGGAATGTTGGGGTAGCATACTAAGCAAGGGTGCATCCCATCTAATTAAAGCGTTCACCATTGTGAACAATTGTGCTTTGGTTAAATGTGTTAATATGACTTTAGATAACACAGTTTCTTCAATTAATCCTGAGTCATAATGCATTTAACACACAAATTCAAGTGGCTGCATTAAATTAAATTAGATTAAAATTGAGATACCGGGACTGTCAGGGTTAAAGGGGTTGTCCACCGACCAACACTTTTTTCAGTGTTTTCAGATGGTTCACCAGAAATAAAGAATGTTTTAATTACTTTCTATTTGCTATTTGTGACAGTTTGTCGAATATTGCAATTTCAAATTTAACTTTTTACTGGAAGGGGGGTCACGGACTACGTAAACTAGTTGATTCATTTCTTATCTGTAGCCCTGCTGAGCAAAATCCCTGAGTTTGATTAAAGGCAGCTGAGAAAATCAACATATGCAGCAACAGTTTAGATTCTGCACCTGCATTTTTGAGCTGCCACACTGAACACCAGAGACAGGAACATTAAACTTTAAACTTCAATGTTGGGAAAAAGTCAAAAATAAAAAATGGAAAGCAACTGAAACATGTCTTTATTTCTGGTGAGCTATCTGAAAACAACTGAACAAAATAAAGTGTTGAAAGGTGATGATTTATTGTGAGAGTCATGGTATTTGCATTAAATGTCAGTAGCTATAGAGCAGTGAGATAAGATTAAATACGTATATAGATATCAAAATGAAGCACAGAAGTTGGAATAATAAAAAAGTGGATCTTTGTGGGACTTGCACTGCTGGGCTCCAGTGAATACCTGATGCACCAGAAGGATGTTATTAAAGCAAAGTGGGAAATAGCAGATAGATACCTTATAAAGCTAAAGAAACACTTGTGCATGTATGCATCCAATCACACAGTGTGCAAAATATGTTTGTGTGTCATTTTCTCATTCTGTAAAACGATATTACCCCATTGGAACTGCACTAAAACAAAACATGCAGTGTATACTTGTCTATAATTTGAAAGCCAATAACTGAAGCATCCTTAATTCAACAATAAATCACATGGTTAGATGTAATTTGCCTTCCAATAGACTGACTGCTGTTGATTTATTCAAAGGTGAAGGCAAGACTTCTCTCTAATTTACTAACGGATTTCAATAATTTTGAATCCACTAAATCATCAATTCCTGGCTCATTCAATAAATGCATGTGCACTTTCAGATTTAATCAACTGTAATGAGGCCCCCTGAGTTTAGGAGCAAGTGAGAAAAACTTTTTGGTGCTGTTCTATTAACAAGAGTACTATTTATAAAGCTGCAACTATGCAGTTTAGCCTGAAACAGTTCAATAGTAAGTGAGTTCCCAACTTGGGCTTCTACCCTCCTTCTTTTATGTGGGTTCAGGGTCAGCATTATGTTTAATTAAACTAATAAAATAAATATATATGTTTTTAAATTTTAATTTTGTTTCAAATTGCAGCCCTTAGTGCTCATTTAAGAATCACCCATAGTTGTGTTGTGCTTTGATAATTAGTAGGTGATAGGAATGGGGTGAGAGTGGGCTCTAGAATGCAATAATCTAGGCCACTAGCACTGGTAGGGGGCAAGGTGCAAAGAGTAAAAAATGCACATTAAAATGACACCCATGATGTGTCAAGATCTCACATTTGCAAGTAATGATGATCGGTGATATTATAGTCGCCAAAATAGCATTTGTATTTTGGCACCAACCTCAAGCAATATGGGGGAGGGTGTCCTAGGTGAGGTTTAACAAAAGTGTCTTTATGTTATAAGGGGGGCATAGGTAGGCCTTGGGGACTTAAATATTTACAGAACAATCCTCATAATGTATGAGGGATTACGGGAATGAGAATTTAAAATTAAGTAATCATCGATTTTCCAGGGTTACTTTTAATAACAATCTATTTCCGATATTAGAGATTATCTTTGCCTCTGAAGTAGCTCCATCATCATTAAGTGTGCCTAGCAAAAGAAAGTTGCAATTGGCCTTGCTAATTAAGTTGCAACACAGCCCAGGATAGAATGGCAGAAAGCTGCATGTCATTTGCATGTCAATGGGTAATATAACTTCCTTCTTCATAAACCGCATCTTCCAAATCCCTTATGCTGTTAAAGTGGTTAGCTCTGTTTTAAAAGATGATTAGTGAAGCTTACTAATGTGATAACACTTTCTTTAATGAGTATGATTATACTTCTCGTTAAAAAAGAAATGATAAGTGATATTTTAATGAAATATGTTTTTATCATCTGCTAATTATGTTTTCATCATTGCTTTCACAGTCATGGTTAACAAATTAATTAATATTTGAATTACAGAAATGTGAGAATAATTGCCACTTTAATAACTAACATCGAGCAATGTCATACTTGTGTGCCTGTTTTGCTTGTGTGTATAGTACTGCATTTTGTAAAACATATTGTTGTCATTATGTATCATGTAGTTGAGCCACAGATTTCTTATATAGTGGCGTATGCCTATGAATAGCAATTAGTTATGCTGATGAGTGCCAATAAGATTTACCCTATGGAAAGGGGATTTGGGGTGACTGCATGTAGCATTATCATAGTGGGAAAAAAATGTTGTTTCCATTTAGTGAGTAAGACCGTCCAGGTATAACGCCAAACATCTTCTGATACATTTCTATAAAAGCCAAAATTAGCTTCTTTCTAAATTATACAAGACAAATTATATTTTATAAAATAATAGAAGCATAAAGTATGATAGTAGAAAAAGGGAAGCTTTGTTGTTGGTATTCATGAAAATCCCAGCTGTACAGTACTGCTTTGAGCATTAAAAATATTCATTTGTTTTTCCAAGTTGGCAGCTTTTGCTTCATTATCGAACCCAATTTCCGACTTGTATTTTAAGCAGTCACTACATTACTGTACCACCCCTAAACCGACTCTTGCTATGAATTCAAAAAATCTGTCTTTCTTTTGCATAAATGATTTCCATTAAGGCCAAGACACATGTTGTGGGGGGAGAGAGCCAGGAAACATACTGTATTAATACAGGGTTTATCAAAACCATTGCAGCCATAGCTAACTCCATATATACTGGTCATTATCCTCTACTTCTCATTTCATTAATTTCATTCTCAATAATAAATTGATGTTTTGTTTAAATCAGTTTAACTTGGCTATGGATAATCTGTGCAAGAAAATAACTTACCTAGCCAGCTTCACTTGTATTTAGGTGCCCTATATGTATCTCTTATACAAGTTTGCATAAAATGTAACCAACCTGTTTCTGCAGAGCTGATTTGCAACAGGAATATATGTGCATCTAACAGTGTTCAGGTAAGACCCCTATCAAATATATGGCAAGACAGTTCTAGTATAAGCAAGTGTGGGTGTATTTGTTCTTGGGGGTTGTCAAACAAGCCACATCATTTCTTCCAAGTGATTAAGTTCCATTTCTGCCATTCTATTCGGCTGCTCCATTGGTTGGTGGGCAGTGGTACAGTATGTACAAGCCATTGGGTGGCAAGAATCCTTATACATCAGGTATGGGCTTGAACATTAAGTTACATGTAAGTCCTGGAGGCTGCTATTGAATATAACAAATCATAGTTGAAGTAGAATAAAAAAGTTGCAGTTGACTTGGATAACCCATTGGTCTATGATTCAGTAATGCTTCTGCTTCAATTGTTAAGGCCCAGGTCTTTTGACTACTCTTTATTACTCCTTCAGCACCATGTTTAAGGTGGCTATACATGCACAGATATTATAAACAAATTTTTGTACGATATTTGGTACATGTATGGCAGGAGATGAGCAGACCAATATTTGCAAAAGTTTTTGATAATTGTCGGTTCATCGATCGGGCTGGTTGTAAAATTTTGATGGGGTGCATTTGAAGGCACCAGAACATTGGCAACTGTTAGTGCTAAATCGTCAGATACAGGTACAAATCAATTGTTTCTACCGGTATATCTGCAAATTCAGCTCTGCATATGTGTTTTGAAATGAACGATCTGTCCTGGAAAAATCTTTTCCAGGAAAGATCATAAGTGTAGCTTGTATGGTCACCTTTAGAAATGTATGCAAGTTAATCCTGTTCATGCTAATGCTGTCGTTCTGTCTGCTGTAGATTTGTGGCCATCTTCTGTGTCAGTAGGGACTAGGATAGAATGTGATTTCAACATGAAAATATTTCCCAATGAAAGCCAGTGAAATACTTCTCCACAGGTCAATACAGTCAGCCTACCAAAGTTTTGGTTTTGGACTCATCAAATAGTCCCAATGCAGGAAGGAACACTTCAGCAGTGAATATGAATTCCATACAAATTAAACAGACGATAAAAACAAGTATAATACAATAAATTAAAAGGGTTTACATACTGAATACAGGAAATCGGTGCCTTCATATAAACCAATATGAATTCTTAAATGTGTCCAGATGCTAACAACAGACAGCCATAAAATGTTTTGAGTTAAAACCCCAAATCCAATATGTTTCTGCTCTAATGATGCAATGTATGTTCATAGTATAAAAATGTAATTTCAAGACTTTTGGATTTTGTGTGCCTTTCTACAAACAAATAAATATCTAGAACTTGGGAAACTTCTTACTTATTAAAACAACCTCAAAATCAAGGTATGTACATAAGTTTTAAAGTGACAAGTAAGGCCCACCCCCATCCCTAGAATAGCGTAACATATTGCTGTGAATTACAAGCACTAGTGGCAATGACATTGTTAATATTTATTACAGACATATGCCATTACATTAAAGGGATGTTATTAAGTCGGAAGAAAGTAAAGATTTCCTTTCTGTGAGCTAGGTCTAGAAATGATTAATGTGGAACTCTGCATAAGTTATGCTGGATCATACCTTGGAGATAAAGCAGAAAGGTACGATGGAATGTTGTGCCATAAAACTGCAAAACTACGTGCTTTTAACTCTTCTGTTGTTGGCCCTTTCTAACAGTCAGAACAGGGTTGCAATGAATTTTCTATTAAAAAAACACATCTGTCCCCTCCTTATAGTAATATGAAGTTTAGTTTCTCCAATTATGAATTTTCACAGCCTCAGCAAAAATATGATGGAATTGCTCTCTGTGCCCAGATCATTCCAGAGCTGCACCTCTGCATAATTTATAATAGCGAAAGCAAACATATAAATCACCTCATTAGGTACTTATACATAACCCCAATAAAATGTTATAACCTCTTTGTGTTAACTAACTGCCAATATTATTTACATAGTTCAAATTAGAATGCATCAGCAGAGGCAAATAGCATGATAGCTCCCATTCATGTGCATCTGTGTAATCTGTAGAGGAATGTTGTTACATGGCATTGGTTAAAGTTCAGCATTCTGCCTAATGTAAAAGGAAACAACACATAAACAGTTATCCATTATGTTGGGTGATCATCTGTAATCGAATTATCCACAGTACCACACAAGGGCCAAACTGAGTAGCTTCAGTTTCCAATTTGCCTTGGTAGACAAGAAATTCAAAAACACAGATTTTTTTTTGTGATTAAAACAATTCAGAAAAAGTACAGTATGTTCAGCACAAACACTCTTCATTGCTCCCATGTTAAACATTGTGCTATACTGTCATTTACTGCCCTGTGATTCACCTACCTAGGCAATAGTCACATTTTGTGCATTGACGCTCAGTGGGAAATTAACCAACAAAACCAAAGCCAACACTTTGTGCCATTTTGGTTTCTGCAACAATGTAAAAAAACCTATATTTACTGCTAACCTTGAACATGGAGACCTCAAATTATGCTGATTCATAGTCTAAGTCAAAAGGCCAGCTGGCACACTAGGGTAGATGGTCAAACTTTATGTTTCATAGCAAAGCAACATTAATGTGATCTATTTATTGGCAAGCTCAGATTTATGGAGAGGCCACCAAGGCCCGGGCCTAGGAAAGCAGGATTTTAGGGGGCAGCATGCTGCTCAACCACACCCACAATGGTTCAGAAACACTGGGGATACACAGGAGATGCAATTGTTTTGTAAATTTCCTGTGTGCCAATCTCCATTGCTTCAGTCCCGATGAAACTTTGAGCAAATAAAAGGGGGGTGACTAACAACAGCAGGCCTAGGGGTGCCCACTATGTAAATCCAGCTCTGTTTATTGGGCAAGAAACTAACTGCCTTTTGGCATAAACAAGCTTTGATGTAAGAAGTGACAAATTATTAATAGGAAAATGAATTTTAGACCTTAAGAAATGCCATTTTACAAGAGCTTGGAAAACAATCTAAGCAAATGTCAAAAAGATTTTATGAAAACGGTCTCATTATGCAACATAATTCAATTTGTGTAATGTTTTATATTACAAACTGGCCAATTAAGAAAATCAGCATATAGATTTACACACGATAAACTACTGCATGCCAACAAAGCAACAAACAATAACAATATGCAGCTTATAGTGTGCCTTTTGCATTCTGCATGTACAGGCCAACTATGCTTATAAGCAATGCTTATTGTTTCATAATGGTAAATAAAGTTAAACTGAAAGATATTATAAGGTCTCCCCTTTATATTTTGTTTTGTGTAAGACTAGGTTACAGTTTCTCACAGTGCACTGCAATGTTAATAAATGGGATCTGTATCTAAAGATGGGCTGTACTTAATGAGTCAGCCAAGAAATACAATAGGATATTGACTAAGTGTGAGTTACCAAGGTAAGTATCCGAAGCTGAAATGTTCCATTAAGGACAAAGTTTTCAATAGAGTGCTTTTACCCATCAAGTACATATTAGTTAACCTGATGTTTGCAAAGACATCTGTGAAGGAATCAATGATTGCAACCTCCTTGTGGAACCCATACATCGATGTAATCATGTGAAGAATAATATAGCAGGAAGAAAAATATGGCCTGCTTATGCCTCTAATGTGTGTTTTGTCATGTGACCTCTTATAAATATTTTTGTGTAGGTAAAGGCACATGAATGCTTAAGATCAGACCTCCTTTATGAAGAAAATTATATATTAGTAACATATACTAGTTATTAGAGATGCACCAAATCCAGGATTTATTCATGGACAAAATCAGAGTTGTTTATTCTTTGCACTCAGCCAAATTCTTACATGTCATATGGTGTAATGTAAACTAGTGGGCAATGATTGCCACAGTTCATATCACTTAAAGAAGCCATAGTTACATAGATAAATTGGTTTGAAAAAAGACAAATGCCATCAAGTTCAACCCCTCCAAATTAAAACCCAGCATCCACTCACACACACACACACTCCTCCACACTTTCACACAAAACATATTGGAATGCCTGCCCTTGGCACCTTGAAAATGTCTGATCTTGGAAGCTAAGCAGGGCCAGGCCTGGTTAGTACCTGAATGGAAGACCGCCTGGGAATACCAGGTGTTGTAGGTTTTTTATACCAGTATACTTAGGTGTTATGATATCTAATTTGGGCGCCTAGCTTCCTATTGGTTCCTGATGTGTCTGTACGTCCTCAGCCTCCTGATTGGTTCCTGGTCCCTTAAATACCTTCCTCTTCCTCCTCACATTGCCCAAGCAATTGCCTGACATCTGATTCCTGGTTTTCGATTCCTGGCCTGTTTATTGACCTCTGATCCTCTGCCGCCTGCACCGACTCTTTTGCCTGTTTTGACCTTGCTTCTGTTTCAATCCTTGACGGTACCTCGATCTCGGCTATTCCCTGCTCCTTTGCCTTCTCCACCGCAGAAAGCCCAGGGCCCCAAAAGGGCGTCGGTGAAGACCAGAGCCGTAAAGGAGTATCCATGTCCACCAGTCTTCCTTGCACCAGTGGCTCTCCTTCGGGATCCAAGCTATCCATAGGATTCAAGGTAACAGATTGTTACACATATATGCCCACAGCTATACTAACTAAAGAGTTTAGTATCACAATAGCCTTTGATATTATGTCTGTCCAAAAAATCATCCAAGCCCATCTTAAAACCATCAAGCATCAAAAGCACAACATCCCCTGGCAGTGCATTCCACAACCTCACTGTCCTGGCTGTGAAGAACACCTACGCTGCTTCAAATGAAAGTCCTTTTCTTCTAGTCTGAAGGGGTGGCCTCTGGTGTGGTGATCCTCATTATGGGTAAAAAGGTCCCCTGCTATTTGACTATAATGTCCTCTAATGTACTTCTAAAGTGTAATCATGTCCCCTTGCAAGCGCCCTTTTTCCAGAGAAAACAACCCAAACATGGACAGTCTAGCTTCAAAATTTAAGTTTTCCATCCCTCTAACCAGTTTAGCTGCATGTCTCTGCACTTTCTCCAGCTCATTTATATCCCTCTTATGGACTGGAGTCCAAAACTGCACTGCATACTCGAGATGAGGTCTTACTAGGGATCTATAAAGAGGTATAATTATGTTTTCATTCCTTGAGTTTATGCCCTTTTTTATGCAAGACAGAACTTTATTTGCTTTAGTAGCTATTGAATGACACTGCCCAGAGTAACTTGTTATCTATAAAAACTCCAAGATCCTTCTCATTGACGGAAACTCCCAACACACTCCATTTAGTGTATAACTTGCAATTATATTATTTTTGCCAAAGTGCATAACTTGCATTTATCAACATTGAACCTCATTTTCCAGATTGCTGCCCAGTTTCCCAACTTAGACAAATCGCTCTGCAGAGTGACAGCATCCTGCATGGAACCTATAGTTCTGCACAATTTAGTATCATCTGCAAAAATAGAAACAGTTCTTGTAATGCCCCACCATACATCAAGGTCAGCGCTGAAAAGCTAGTGGAAAAATGTAGCTACATTTGCTACATTTTCCCCTAGCTTTACAGCGCTGACCTTGATGTATGGTGGTGTTTTTTTACTGTTACACTCGAGGAGAATGAGTTTTTTAGGTCAGATTAAAAGGGGAATTTCCAGTGAATTTGGACAATTTTTTGTTTTTGTTCTGTTTTCAGCAAAACAATTTTTTTTATTTGGTTGATTACTTTTTCAATGCCCACCTTCAGGTCATTAATAAAAAAGTTGAAAAGCAAGGGACCCAGTACAGAGCCCTGCGGAATCCCACTAACAACACTGGTCCAATTAAAAAATGTTCCATTTACCATCACTCTTTGTAGGCTATATTTTAGTCAGTTCTCTATCCAGGTACAAATACTATGTTCCCGGCCAACATTCCTGAATTTAACCAGTAACCTTCTGTGTGGCACTGTATCGAATGTTTTAGCAAAGTCTAAGTAAATCACATCCACTGCCATCCCAGAATCGACGTCTTTGCTTACCTTCCCATAAAAAGAAATTAAGTTAGTCTGGCAAGATTTATTATGCATAAAACAATGCTAGCACAAACTCATAGTATTGTTATTTGCTATGAAGTCGAGTATCCTATCCTTTATTAATCCTTCAAAAAGCTTTCCTACCACTGATGTCAGACTAACTGGCCTATAGTTTTGAAGCTGAGAATGGGATCCATTTTTGAATAGCGGCACCACATTAACAATTCACCAGTCTCTTGGCACTATGCCAGACTTCAATGAATCCTGAAAAATTAAGTAAGAGGTTTGGCAATTACAGAGCTAAGATAGCTAAATACCCTGGGATGGATACAATCTGGCCCTGGATCTTTGTTTATCTTAACATGTTTAAGTCTCTTTTGAATTTCTTCATGAGTGAACCATGCATCATTAGATGTTTTACTAGAATTGGGACTATTAATAAGGAAACCTTAATTAGCTTATTTCTCATTTGTGTAGAAAGATGAACTCAGAATCTGAACTTTTTGCTTGTTCTCATCAACCAGCTGACCCCCTCTGATAATAAAGGTCCCACCCTTCTTACTTCATTTTTTTACTAACAAATTTAAAAAATAATTTTGATTCTTTTTACTGCTTACTGTAATATCCTTTTGCATATGTAGCTTGCCTGATTTGCATGATTTAGTGGCTACCTTATTATTATTATTATTATTATTATTAACATGTATTTCTATAGCGCCAACATATTTCATAGCGCTGTAAAGTGAATGTGATTATGCAACTAAATCATATGAATTACATCCATAGAACATAAGGAGTTACATACATCACAATAAATATGGAGTTACATACATCACCATAACTTACAATCTAAAGGGAAGGGAATGATACACAAGGTGTGGGAGTGGGCAAGATCAGAGTAAAGTGGGTGAGAGATGTAGTACTGTAAGCGGTATTGCATTGGGTAGTTAACAGTGAGGGTAGACTTCTCTAAAAAAATGGTTTTTAAGAGATTTCCTGAAAGCTGAAAGATTGGGAGTAAGTCAGACAGACCATGGGAGAGAATTCCAGAGGAGGGGTGCAGCCCTTGCAAAGTCTTGAATGCGAGCATGTGAGGAGGTAATGAGAGAAGAGTTGAGTAGCAGGTCAGTAGAGGAGCGTAGTAAGCGGTTGGGTGAGTATATGGAGATTAGTTCAGAGATGTAGGGAGGGGCAGAGTTATGAAGTGCTTTGAATGTCAGGGTCAATAATTTGAATTTAATTCTGAAGGGCAGTGGAAGACAGTGCAGGGATTGGCAGAATGGCATGGCAGAGGAAGAGCGGTTGCAGAGGTGTATAAGCCTAGCAGCACTGTTCATTATGGACTGGAGAGATGATAGTTTCTGGAGAGGAAGGCCAATTGAAAGAGAGTTACAATAGTCTAGACGCGATTTGACAAGAGAGTGAATAAGAATATATCAATTATAAATTATTTGGCTGTCCCAGCTTACTTGAAAGTCTTAAAAGAACGTCTTTTCTTGCCCACATAAACACCAAAACTTCTATTGAACCAAAAAGGTTTTGCTTTGTAACAATGTTCCTTGCTTAGAAGCGGAATATACTTCCCATTTTTGTTCTGTGTTTAACCCGGTGAAAAGCATTTCCCACTTAATATGTTGCAGAGATGCCATTATACTGTCAAAGTTTGCATGTCTGAAATTCAGTGTTTTAGTTACTTATAGAATTGCCTCTGCAACAGAATCTCAAAGTAGACCATGTTATGATCACTGTTACCTAAATGCTCACCCACACAAATGCTAGAGCTGATTCAGTATTATTAGCTATTACAAGATCCGAAAGACAGTTATTCCTAGTAGGTTCTTGAACTAGCTGGGATAAAAAGCTCTCATTCAGCATATTTACAAACCAACTACTGTAGCTTTATCTGTCTTGGCAACCCCATTACACCACTCAATGTCCAGATAATTGAAGTCACCCATAGTAATAACCTGACCTAGCTGTGAAGCCGCTTCTATTTGTTAAAGTAGCTTATACAAGGTGGTTTATAGCATACACCAATGATAATTTTCTTTGTAACCTTTTGCCCAGTCAGTAGGTAACATTTACCCTTCACATGTTATTAACCTGCTATATGGTTTAATATACCTGAGAAAACTTTGTGTGTTTTGTTATATATCAAAAGACAAAGAATTAGAGGAAAAAAGAGAAATCATTATCCTTCAAGGATAATTAAACCGCAAACATTGGCGTAGCTAAAGTAAAGCATAAATGAAAGATGAAAAAGTGTTCAGAGATGCACCCTGTGGATGATCAATTAATTTTTTGGGTTTAGGTCCCTTTTAAGATTTTGTAAATGCTCGTGGTCATGGTGATTTGCATCTTTCTGTAGCTTTAAGCTTCACATATACATGTAAAGATATATTTGTTGGTACAGTCGGTCACTAAATGAGCAGAACTGTGCCTTTTGTTGGCCATCTTTTTAGTAAGTTGGGTTCATCTGATAACTATTCATGGGACAAAATGATTGGATCAGTTGGATTTCACCTACCAATTAAGTGGCCAACTATGGCAAAGCCATACTTGTGCGGTGCACTTAACAAATGAGCAGATTTTATGCATATAAACATAGTGTAAAAGAGAGTTATGCAAAGCCATTGAGAGAGGACCAGAAAGGAACAATGCAAAAATTTCTAAAATGTCCAATACCTGGCTGCAGGGCCACCATCGGGGGGGGCAAGTGGGTTGTAACATGATTGGAAAGGTAAGGGGAGGCTGGCCGTGCTGCACTTATTTGATTAGCTGGTCCCCCCTGCTTTCAGAGAGCTGCCAACTTCCGAATTCAGGGCAGGAGCACAGGTGGAGGCATCCTAGGTCCATTCCCTTCCCTAATTGGTCACAGAGCAAAGGGGCTAACGCTGGCGACGATTTGCCAATGTTACCACCTGCAGAGACTACGCCAATTTATTAACGGGTGCAGGTGTCACTTTGCTATTGAAAGAGATAGACGCTAGTGGTCATTCACACTCTATCACAGGCAACTGGATATCACATGGACGTTATGGACGTTATGCCGCAAATTCACAAAAATTTGGATTTTACTGAACATTACCTCTTTCGCCAGACTTGACTTCGCCAGCTCAAACCAGGTGAAGTGCAATGGAGTGCATATGTAGATCTTCCTCAATCTTACTTACGTTATATTCTGTGAGTGGAAAAACGTCTAAGTTCAAAAAACACTGGCGTCTTTTCCTTTTTTCAGGGTGAAAGCCTGCAAAAATCCTAAAAATTTTTTTTATGTTTCCCCCATACATTTTCGGACATATTGAATATTATTTTACAGTAATATGAATATTATTTTACATGAATGTAACAACTCTACTGACTTCATTAAGGTTCCCTGAAAATGTCTACTTATCAGTGTAAATGTAATGTATTTGATACAACATGTAACATAAAGACATCCATTCAACTTTAAATCTCCCACCTTATGCAAATTAGCCTGAGCACAAGGCTTCTAATGAATTTGCACTAGGTAGAATTGAACACTAGCACATCTTTGCTTTGATTTGCTTGCATTGACAAGGTAATGCTAGCAAAAATTTGTCATCGTCCGATGGCCAGGACGAAACTTCCCATTTTAGTAAATTAGCATTGTCCCAGCGAAAGTTCGCCTGGCGAAGCGTTGTGAAGGGTGCGAATCGGTTGCTGGTGAATTTTCAACAGTTAGTACAGTATATCTGCCCCCAAGTCCCAGTTGAGCTGCTCAGGGATTGGATAGCTGTGGTTTGAACTTCCCCTCCAGCTCATCCAATCGCTATGCAGATTTACTGGGACTTAAAATTCTGTGACCAATAAGGAAAGAAAATGCTGTCACTGGAAGATGATGCAGCCACCTGAGCTTCCCCTTACAAAGTTGGCAGCTCACAGCAGGTGGGCCTTACTAATCAAGTAAGTGTAATATGAAGTTGCCCCCTAAATTTAACCCTTTGGGTTCCCTGCAATTGTATGGGGGGGCCCTGGCCACCAATTTATTTTTAAACTTCTTGAGGGGCTGACCACAATTTTTTACATGGACATTTAAAAGGGTCCGTGGCCACTAGTGATGGGCAAATTTATTCGCCAGGGGCGAATTCCCACGATTCGCCGCTGGCGAATAAATACGCGAAACACCAGCAAAAATTCACCAAAAAAAAAAACGACGCTCGTCGGATTGACACGAAGCGCGTCAAAAACGCAAATTTTTTCGCTGAAGCGAAACGGGTGAGATTCGCCCATCACTAGGGCCCTGGCCACCAATTATTTTTTTACTGTGTGAGGTCCTAGCGACCAATATTTTTTAATGGGGAGCCCTGACCACCAAATTTTTTTTATGGGGGCCCTGTCCACCAATACTACTTTTATGGGGAGCCCTGACCAACAATTTTTTTTTTCTTAACATGTGGGGGCCCTAGCCACCCAGACATGTGGGTGGGGCTTGTGGTGGGTTGGGGGGGCAGAACTGTGAGTGGGGCTTGTGGTGGGGTGGGCGCAGACCAGATGGCCCAGGATATTTTGTTGTATGGGGCCCTGTGATTTCTGATGGCGGCCCTGCCTGGCTGGCAATGATAACACAATTTTCTTTTACTCTTTACTAATGGATTTAAAGAAAGGAATATTAAGGGGGTCATTTACCTAATGTAGCACAGGGTGCAAAATTAATGACCCTTAAGAGTAACAAAATTTAATCCCCCCATTACAAAAAGGTATGGATCTGGCTCTCTAGTAATAACCCTAGACATGATATTAACTACTTATACGAAGGTCCATATAACAAAATCATAGGTTTTTTGCCTTTGTACATTTGTGGAAATGGGTTTACTATCACCAGCGTACCTTTATTTCCTAATAAAAAAAAATCCAAATAGCGCTTTACAAAGACACTAAATTAAACATGAATGCAACAATGCCCTTCTCTGACATTTGTAAAATAATTAAGTAGATTTCTGATAAATACTGTCTCAGAGCAAAGTGGCATAAACATACATTTAACCATGGCTAGGTTAAACATCAATAATGCTAGAATATAAAATAGTTTTAAAATGCAAATTGATGAGAACTGAAAAGAAGTCCAGTCTAAATGAAGCTTTGGGTATGTTGTTTATAAATGCCTGAAACCACATTTACAGCTAATGTAGTCTTCCCTCTTGGCAGAAGTTGCAGTATCACAAAATACTAATTCCATTTTTCTTAAAACTTTCTTTTGGCAAAATGTGTTTTAAAAAAATGTTTAAAAAAAATGTGAAATAAATATAGATAACAATTTGTTCCCTGAAGAAAGTTTAGCAGTTCTTATTAGGTACTCATCAATAAAACAAGATTTGACCTTAATAATATTTTACAAGGTTCTGTATTTTAAGTTAAACACTGCATATTTAATTAACTAGATGACGCCTGAAGAAACTTAAATTAATTACTTCTTGGATTCTCTATTAGATGTGTGGCTTGTGTATTTTCTTTAGCATATACAAAATGTGATACTCATTTGATAATCACTTTTTACAGTTGGAAGGAGTATTTTCCAATATGTATACATTTATAATGTTTTATGTGGTGTTAACATCCTTAAAGAATACTACAGACTTCAGAAACTTTTTAAGGAATGTGTCCGGTTGTGTTCCAGGCTTTCCATACTTCCCAAAAGAAGCAATGATTACATGGCATGTTGAGTGCTGCTGCTAAATGATCATGAGCCATGTTTTGAGAAGTTCCACACTAGTTATAAGAATCATAGGGGGAAACAATATTTTGCTTGATAAGTCATACGATCCTGCTAGCAGCACAAATTTAAATACCAAATATATACTGACAGTTTATATTATGGAAAGCAGGCATGAAACGATTTCTAACCGCTGTTCAAAAACAATGTGGTATAAAAGACTGAATGTGGAAAGCAAAAAGAGTGTTCTTTCACAATTCATTCTTACAAGGAAAAGTATACAACATTTTAAATTAAAGTACTGTCTTGCAAAAAGGTTCATTTACACCTAAAACATACTATAAAGGCCTAAAAGGACTTTAATTTGAAGCAACGTAGGTGGTTCTTCACAGTGAGGACAGTGAGGACAGTGAGGACAGTGAGGTTGTGGAATGTACTGCCGGGTGATGTTGTGATGGCTGATTCTGTTAATGCTTTTAAGAGGGGCTTGGATGATTTCTTGGACAGACATAATATCAAAGGCTACTGTGATACTAAACTCTATAGTTAGGGGCAGATTTACTATTGGTCGAATTTCGAATGAAAAAAAAATTCAAAATTCGACCAGGGAATAGTGGGGAGGTAAAATCCTACAAATTCGACTATCGAATTCGAAGGATTTTACCGCAATTCAAATGATCGAACGATCGAATATAGAAAATTCGATCGTTCGTTCGGATATTCAAATCGAATTCGAATATTCAAACGATTTTTTAGCGATCAATCAAATTTTTTATATTCGATCTTAGGGAATGATCCCCATTTTGGTAGGTTTAATCTGGCGGTAGGTGATCGAATTAAAATTTAAAGGGGAAGAATTCGACCATCGAATTTTCTAATATTCGAATAAAATTAAATTCGAATATTCAAATTATTCGAATTCGACTATTCGATGGTCGAATTTGCCTAATTGGCATATTCGAAATTAGAATTTGAATCTTTTTGAAAATTCGATCGAATATTCGAATCACTCATGTGAATTTATGTGAATTTAGTAAATCTGCCCCTTCGTATATGCCATATATAGTTTAAGGTATGGAGGGGTGTGTGTGTGGATGCTGGGTTTTCATTTGGAGGGGTAAAACTTGATGAATTTTGTCTTTTTTCAACCCAGTTTAACTATGTTACTATGCAGTAACATCACAATTGAAAGTAAAAGTGATAAAGCAAAAAAAAGCAATCAAAACAAGAAATTAAGAATTATAATTTGACAAGAGCTGCCCCACTGTATACATATAAAGTGCCCTCATAAACTGTAGCTATGCAGCAGGATTTGTGTGCAAGTTAGCATGCTCATCACTTTACTTTGTTGTTCTGTGACTATTATTTGCTTTTTTAGGTGGGATAAAGCTTTTGTGTTGCAGTTTCAACAAACTAAAAGCAAATTGATTTGTATCTTTCTTCCAATCGAACCTTGTGCATAGGTATATTTTTGTGGTGTAAGCAAAATTTGGACTCAATTGGTTGCTGTATGTTCCCTTTAGATGAAAGGTGTCAACACAGCTTGTGCTCATTAAGTCAATGTACTGAATAGAGAACCTAATGAGTTCCATTTGGTCTAAGTATTGAAAATATAATGCAATGGTTATTTCCGCTGACCATTAGTTTTAGAAGGTTTCTAGTTGCCTCAGGTTATATTTATGTTTGAATGAAACAGCTTATACTGTCATTTCATTGTTTAGAATATGTTTGTTGTGCTGTTAATTGTTTCTGTTTTAATAACGTTGTAGGCTTTTACATTCCAGCACATACGTTTAATCTCATGCGGTGGGCTCATTTAGATTTTTAAGTTAAAGGAAGTAAGCAGGGCTAGTAAAACAGACACTTCCCCCAACCCTGGCATGAGCAAATTGTATGCAGCATAACAAAATGGCTGCCTGAAGCACAACTCAAGTCAAGAGCCTAAGAAAGGAAATTAGGCTTCTGGTGACTTTGCAATCAGTTTCTTCACTTACCAGCCAAACTTATTAAAGAATAAACTTTCATCTCATCACCCTACGTATCTTTATTTCTTTTCTCCTCTCTCAGTGTAATTGCTTTCCCTCTCTTAAAACCGCATGTAATTCCAGATCAAGAAATATTCCTTTGAATTACATCTGCAGCAACAGAAGTATTAGTATCTTGGGCATGACAGTGATGTCCTAACAAATCTATACATATTGATTTAGGCTGATAATAAACAATTTGATTAGCCTCTATCTATTGTGTGTCATTTCAATCACTGTCACAAGGCCAATAGAGTGGAAGGGAAGCTTTACACACGCAGAGGCTGAGATTTCTCAAAATAAGAAACTCTGTCCTGATTAGAGGCCTGAATTCAGTGAATTGGACAAGACAGTTCAACTGCCAGGTTATTAACTCTCTCAGAAAATACTCTGCCTTTTTCCCCCAAGGCCAAGCTGAATATTCTGATCTGGATCGATAAGCAATCTCCGCTGTGCAGAAAATGCCAAGCAGAATCATTTGTCTCGATGTATCTTTCCTACAAAGGATAAAACACCTGCAACGGGGGAAAAGAAAATACATGTCCTCGCTGCCCCCTCATCTCTGCACATTTTAAATAATGACCCGCCACCTCCAGTGTAGTAACTGAATCCATTTTATCATTGAGAACGTTTTCTCTAAGGTTTGTGTCTGCTGATACGCAACAGTAAACTCTCAATCTGATAAAAATGATATCAGTGTTTGTATCCCGATGGCATATTTATGGGAATAATGTGAGCATCGTTGTAATGACAAGTGTACAGATGTCACACTAACTGCGCCCTTGGCTACGAGATATTTCCAGAATGTCACTTTTTTTTATTAAACAGTCATACTCTCCGTACAGTTTGTGGATATTAAGTTTTCAGCCATGGTTGCGGGAGATGCTTTATCTTGTTGGCCAACAAAGATTATTGAAGGAGCATGATTGTTCCAATGATACATTTTTCAAGACATTATTGCGAAGTATAAATTGTTTCCCAGAGTGTAGATCTATCAAAATTATGTTTTGCTTTCTTGAAGATTTCATGCCCGGCTCATGTCTCAAAGATAAAGCAAATTTACAGCTAAAAAAATGAGAATTAAATCAAATAGATTTACTGAAAGTTAATTACGTCTCACACTTTAACCCATTTAGTTCTGGAAGAATCTGTAACTATTGTTAGGACAAATTACAAGTCCAACAAAGGGATATGTGCAAGTCATCTTTTGTTGCACAGGGTTGTGCACCTATACATACAGGATAGAAGAGGAGCTAATTGCAAATTAGCTTATTTAAGCATAATTGGAACAGATCTCTTATTAATAATAATAGTAATAATAGACATTTATAGAAATAAAGAACTCAAAGTAATATTCTCAACACAAATGGATTGTAACAGATACAGAAAAGACACAAAATCAAAGTCAGTATAAAACAACTTTTTCTGACACTATTTAGGACTGAGCTCATAAGCTGTTATAATTTTCGCAATTTAGTTTTTGCACATTGAGTGCCATTTTTTTTCTCTAAAGTATGTTTAAAAAGGGTAAAATATACCTGAACTGGAAAAAAAACTTGATAGCACATGTGAAACGTAATTGCGTAATTTATTCATTTTTACAAATTTAGCTGTTTAAAAAAAAAAAACTTGAAACCTAAAATACCTTGAATGATTAAAATAATGTTTCTCATTGACTTGTATAGAAGCCCACTGGGTTTTGGCTGCTGCAATATTTGAATTAAACATTTTTATGTTTGCACGGAGGCACTGCATCATGGTTTATGTTTTGTACATTACATAGAACTGTCAGTACTTTGCGGGTTGAACTAAAAGAAAGCCGTTGCTGAGGTCTTACATGGAGCTATGGGAGCTTTACCCCAAATGCAATCATTTATCTGTGTCACGTCCTTGCTAAAAAGATTACAATACAATTACAATTACAATATTGTAAATCTTTTCTTTCTGCCCTCGCTGAGTCTCGCAATGTATGGATCAACATGCATTTGTGTAACATGTATAGGTCTTAGCTCAGCCTCCTTACCTGAAGACTGTGAATTTTGTTTATATTCTGGAAGTAGCATTATACAGCTATGGGACCTGTTATCTAGGATGCTCAGGCCCTGGGGTTTTAACGGATAATGGTTCTTTCTGTAATTTGGATCTTCCTAACTTAAGTTTAATAGAAAATCATGTAAACATTAAATAAGTCAAATAGGCTGATTTTGATTCCAATAAGGAGTAATTATATCTTCATTGGGATTGATTACAAGATCAAAATTTGGATTTTTTGATTATAATGGAGTCAATAGGAGATGACCTTCCCATAATTCTGAGCTGTGTAAATGTTTTGATTTTGCTTTGTTTTCTGTACTTCTATGTAGAGGTTACTGTTACAGTCTTGGTTATACCTTCACTGTATTCAGACAGTGTATCGCTGTGTGTTTTTATGTAAAACTGAACACAAGGACATGCGATGTTAATATTCAAATGCATCTTTCTGACGTATCACTTTTTTCAAGATGGTAAGGTCAGTTGCGTTAGTGTTATTCGGAGTGACAAAGCATTTTGTTAATCGCTGAGGATAGGATAGAACAGTGGGAACTATAGAGGGTGTAAAGAGGAAGATGTACTTGAACAGAGAGCAAGTGGAAAATGGACAGCAAAGTGAAAGAAAAGACAGAAATACTTATGTTACTGCATAAGTTCATATCATTTTATGTCTTTATATTATATTTATATATCCTGAACACAGCAATGTTCAAAACCTATTTTGGAGGAAGATATCTTCTTCTTGTGGTTGGGATTTTGACACACAGCATGAATGTAGATACATTTCACCAGAAAGTTGGTTCATTACAGAATGCAGGCCTTACAAAAGGATCAGGTCAGACATTTTAAACCATAATGGTACATCCCAATTGTTGCCAGACATTGAGCAGAGAAACCTATGATACATTTGTTTATGGAAATGGGAAACTCAAGTCATAATATGACTATGAAGATTTTAATTCATCCAGGTCATAGTATAGCTAATATAAATAATTGAAAAAACAAAAAAACAACTGGACTTGCTGAATAATTTTAATGAAGACGTTTCACTGCTCATCCGAACAGCTGACTGGTAGTTTTCGGCATATAGACTCTTCCAACTGTCCAATCACATGGCACATGGTAACTCTTCAGAGAGGTGACAAGTCAGAATGAGAAATTGTAATTTTATGAAGCATACATGGTACTAGTAATTAGACTTATCATGCACACTTTATTCTTCAATAACAGTTTGTCTTTACTATATATCCCCTATATTGCTTTTTCCTGAAGAACCAATTACATTTGCTTCTTCTTAGAACCCTGTAGTGGAGGTACCTTTTATATTAAAAAGGTCCTGTTGCTCACTACATGCACAACTGACTCCATACTTTTAAGCATCCTTGGACTATTTGAAAAAACACACAGCTAACTTACAATAATGTGCATCCATAGCCCATGGTCTCTAGTCATTTTGGAGTGGAGCAAAGTATTGTGAGGTTTGGATACCTAAAATTACTGAGATCTGAATTGTGTGGAATGGTAATATATGGGGGTTTCAAACCTTAAAAAAGTATTAAATAAATGCTGTTGGTAACATTTGATTGACAATCTCTTAGACAGCACTGAGTGTTTCCATGATTAATGATTGTGAATTACTAGGACCTCATATTTTCCCAAGTGACTATATCATTTGCTTTGCGTACATCTTTTTTTTATTAAAAACTAAATGCGTTGACTAAAAGTAATTTTTATTTTTGTGCTTGTGCAACATCATAGCAGATATCCCTGGAAATATTATAGGTGGGGATATATCATATTGTGGAAGGATCCTGTATATGTTTAAAGGGTTAAAATAAAACAGTTTAATTTCTTTCTATTTTTACATATTTGACCCTTTACAAAACAGCAATCTGCTAAAATTTGAGACGAAAAAGAAGACAATTATTTTTGCTTGTCCTCATTCATGTAGATCATGAAAAGTCTGTGTATAAAATATGCTTAATGAACATTGAAAATGCATTTCCCCTAAAAAAGCCCTATAAATCTTTAGAGAAGTGGTAGGTAGTTATAACAACATAACTGATGTTATGGTAATTTTCACTATTATACATGAAGGTTATGGGTAGAGAAGTGCCTTTAAACCAAAGCATAGTCATTCTTTCTGCTTTGTTACAGTTTTATTGAAGTGAAATATGGTCATTTTAGCAGAGGAAAATCAACTTAAGTCAACAATATAATAGCAGCAGAATGCCATACTATAGAGAGCAATTTTCAGATGATATGCTACTGAAATAAAGCTTCTGTTTTATGTATTAGAACATCCCACAAATCTGATTGAAAACAGATCCGCTGAATGATATTTCTGTTTTTATACAGCATTAGAGTGGATTTATCTCCTGCTGCTCATTGTAGCTATTGATTGATTTTTAAATTACATGAAAGCAATCAGTAAATACCACCCAATCAACTCTGAAAAAAACATACCGGAGATTAGACAATTTAGGGTAATCAATGAGAATATTCCGTGATTTGTTTTCACTTCTTTCTGCCCATAAATTACAAGCATAACTTGCAACTTACTAAGACATAAAACAAGACCGTCACGGGAAAAACTATAAGAAATAGATTAACGAGATGAAGGGAACTCAGTGGTGTTTCAGCTAAATGAAGCAAAATGACGCCTTATACACATCTCTGCATTACCAGAGATAATGACGTGGGATTGTCTAGCTTCTAGATTAATTGCTTGTCAGAAATGCTCCTGCTGACCACAAGATGCTAGAGCAGGTAGAAAGCAAGTCATCATTTCAGTAATGGGAAAGTACAAAATGTTTGATTATTCTTGATCTTTACAGATTTTTCACTCAAGAACTTTGGAATATGTTCATATATAGATTGAAATGGCCAAATTAAAACTAAAAAAAAAAATTATTCATGGGGCACAATTTTGATTAGTAGTTTCATTCTCTAAATCTGGTTTGCTGACTTGATAATGAAACGTTTGCCCAGGAATGACCTTGGACCATAAGCAGTTTTAAAGGACAACTATACCTACAAAATGAACATTTAAGTAACCGCTAGTTTAGATTAAGTGGCTTATTAAAGAATCTTACCAAGCTGGTATATGTATTTACAGTAAGTAAATGTTGCCATTTTTACATCTCTTGAGTTGAAGTCACCATTTTGTGATGGTCTGATCAGAATTACTGCAACACGGGCTTTGTATGGTCTTGTAGCTGAACCACGTTAGCAGGATGGCGCACGTGTAAGAATGATTGCTGAAAAACTGACCACTAGCAACACATTTTACTTTATCATGGTAAATAACTAAAAGGGCAAAACAATTAATCAAACAACTTACTAAAAGTGCTTTTTATTTCACCATTTAGCATGCCAGAAAGATCATTGTCTTTAATGTATATAGCCAGTAGTTACATGATTTCATCTATCTTGTATTATGAAATTAGATTCAGTTTGATCTAGCTGAAGACCATTAACCTCAGCTGTTATCAATGCCATTCATCATGTGGCAATATTACCTCATGTTATAGAAATAAAGCACTTTCTTCTAAACATCCTCATGGATATTCCATTTTTTTTCTTCCAGGGGAGCGGACACTCTCAGTTGCTCTTTTTACATAGCGAATCATTCAGCATCGGGGTGAGAGTTTAACCACAGAGATTTCCATGGGCCAAACAGTACAACTCGCTCTCAGCTGGGTCAATTCCCATTTACATTCTTTGTTCAACAATTTCTCCTTGAGACACACAGTCTGGAGGCAATGGGTTTCAATATGTTTGAGACAATAATCTGTCTTGCTAATGTCATTCCGCTCCTTTTACAGCACAAATAAGCAATCAGTTCTGTTTGCTCTAGTACATTTTTAAATCACTGTATTATTTTAACTCTGTCAGAACAAAAAAAAAAAAGATTATATCTGAACCACATAAAGTCAATGAGAAGAGGAGATATCTATCAGCTATATCAGGGGCATCGTTTTAAGGGACATCTGAATATGCAGTCGGTCTCTTGACTAGCAAACTGTTCTGAATTTTGCTTCAGGGGACTGTATAGCTATACTGGGTTTTTCGAGAGGTGAAGACAATGGCACCTGAAGTGCTGAAAAAGGTAACTGACAGGTGACTGATAGTTGACAGCAGTGCACTATGGTGGTAAAGAAGAATGTAGTAGGGTAGAATTAAAAGGTGGTTATTAGAAAACAAAAGCATTTTGGTCAGTGTGAAGAAAATTTAAAATGAGAGACGCCATACTGTGGTCAAGGGAAAAGAATGTGGGGGAGGAGAAGGTAACGTTAAATTTGGTGGGATAGAAAAGCGAGAAAAGGAGCAGAGTGTAAAACATGGTGGGGGAAAGGTTATGGCAGTAGAGGCTACTATGGGTTACTACACTTCAGCTAATGTATTCTCTGTTATTATGCTATATGATACTACACTATGCTATGTAAGATATAGGGTTTATGTTACATTAGAGTTTCAGCTTTCATCTACAATTGCTGCCACAAAGCAAAAAAGAAACACTGTAAATACCTGGAAATAAATATAGACCACACGTGTAAACAAAAAAAGTGACAAAACAATTGTCAAAAACAATACTAAATTAAGCAGAATTGCACATTTATTTAATAGATAGTATACCTTTAAAGTGACTTTTATATGTTAATATCGCCATAACCTCCTCATTATTGGTGCACCTTTGCAAGTGTTAGTTGGCAAAGAATGTTAGCTTTGTTGAAAGTTACTCGCAGGAAGATATACTGTATGGAAAGCATAACATATAAGAAATAAAAATAATTCCAGAGGTGGAGCCAACTCTGGGGCAAAATTTTTTTTTTATTAGAAATCCTATCATCAAATAAACCCTCTCTCTATATCAACCATATACTACTTCAGGGGTTATACTAACATCCCTTCTTCCCTAATATGAGGCTTTGGAATAAGCCCCACCAGGGTCATGGTGGTTGCCCTGTACAGTACACTAAGGTCAGTCTCATTAGGAGTCAATTTGTCTGTTTGTTTTTGAAGTGGGGGAGGAAAGCAAAACAGGAAAAAGGAAACACATGCAGACACGAGAACAATATACAAACAGTAAAAATTTTTTGTTAGGTGGGCGATTAAAGGCATATCTCCCTATGCAAACCTGCCAAGGTGTTAGTACATTGACTCTACACTGGCTTTGAATGATATATGCAAACAGGAAACAAAGTAATCACATAGCAGTAAATAAGTTAATTTTAGGAAATGTATCTGGAATGTAAAAACAAGGTAGCTACATTTATGGTTAATGGGAAATATTTAGAGGATCCCATAATCAAAATGCACACAGACAACAGTTCCCCAAATAGAAAAAAATTGCATCCTCATAAGCCATTTCAGCTCACCCATGAATCTCATAAAAATGTATAAACAGTAAAAGATTCATGGTCAGGATCAAATCTTTATAAAGTCTGCTCACTAGATCTTAAAAAGTACTGGCCTAACTAATTATATACCCCCCTTTCACCAGCCTTTGTTTTACTACAAAAGCCCAATGTAACTATTACCAAATATAAAAGAAATCATAGACTGACTTTATATCAAAGCTGAAGTATTGATCACTAGGAGTTGGTATTCCAGAACACCTCCAACCAACCTTCCTGGAATGGATGCTTAATGATAATTTTATTAGAGGGAATTCTAAGAATCAGACGCATATAATGGTTTATTGCCTAGTGAATCTTAATTGCAGTACTGAAACATATTAGAATAACAAAGATGTTTATTATTATTCTTTACTTATATAGTGCCTACATTTCACAAAGTACTTTACATAGGTCATTCATCATTCACACTCATTGGAAGAAGGTGTAGGAAACCCACGCAGAACATATAAACTCCAGGTACATGGTTCCCTGGTCGATAGCAAACTTAAATCGAAATTAATCTTAACTTGATATAAATCTTTACCAACTCCAACCCAGTGTTCATAAATGAACCTCCCCACACTACAATTGTAACTTATGAAATTGTATTGTATATTACATTTTTCACAATTTTTCCCTGTATTATTATTATGTACTATGTATATTTTATTTTTATAGCGCAGATACATTTATACAGTGCTCTACAGAGGTCATACATCTTTGATATCAGTCCCTTCCCCAGTGGAGCTTACAGTATAATATCCTTATAAAAGGATACATTTTAGCAGGGAGGAAAGCAGAGAACCTAAAGGAAACCCACCCAGACATGGGAAAAACAAACACTTTGCAAATATCGCCCTTGCTGGAATCCAACTCAAGACCCCAGTGTTACAAGGATGAATGTGATCACAAAAACATAATATAGCACCCTCCTGTTTTTTACAATTATATGATTGCCACTGGCGTATATTGTTTGTTTAGTGTCAATATATTGCTGCTGCATAAGCAGGGGGCTTGGGAGGATCTAGCCCACAGATCAAGACCAAGTTTTAGGAGATTTATACTCCAAGTAATGCTGTTAAGCAGACCGGTATTTGACCATTTATATTTCAACCACAGGTAAACAAGTTAGGGACCACCGTGTGGGGTTTACCTTGACGTGGTATGGTGGCTTATCAATTTTATGATCATAACTTTGTAACAAAAAACCCTGTTTTTCCTTTTTAAATATATGCACTTGCAAATTCATTGGAATATTTACACAGGGGATTATTGTACTTAATTATATTTTTATATGGCCTTAGGAGTGCACCCACAACCCTTTTTTTTTGTATTTTAAATTTCTCTTTACCTACACTTCAACCCTGAGAGGCTAAGCTAAAAGTTGTGAGACCTTAAGTCTCTCTAGTTTGCTGATATTCTAGATCAATATACACCGTTTTTTAATAGCTGCCAAGGGTATAAAATGAGATAAAGGATAGCCTATGCGAGGGTTAGTCTGGTCTATCTCCAGGCTTCTGATTTTCTGGTGTCTCTTCTGCCTTCTTTAGTATGGGCCTTCCATAGGCATGCACCCACTGATGCTTTGCATGTCTGGATGATGCACAAATTAAGGGACAGGAGGGTTTATGCTTAGGTGCCAACCTCAGCACACCCCTCATAAATACAGCACTGATGCTATGCTCCATTTTGGAGTGCAGAGACCTGATAAAATACAAAGCAGTGATGAATTGCACCCGTTTTTTACTTTGCACCTTTTGTTGCACATGGTAATCCCACATTTCTTATACCCTTACTGGTCAATGCCATGTGTTTTGGTATATAATACCAGATATTAATATGTTATCAGCACTATAGACATGACCTTGTATTTGTTGCTATTTGTATAAATGTGCCCAGGCCTATGCACCTTTAGGGTTAAACAAAAGAGCAATATTGTGTTTTGTCTGAATTTGTAATAAGTTCACAGGCCCAGAGTGAAAGTAATACCCTTCTCATAACCAGGTGTGAGGCAGGGTTGTAATTCAGCTGCCCGGATGCATTGCACACATCCGTTCAGAAAAGCATTCAGCGGTGACAATAATCAAACCATTCTACAAGTCATTTCATTAAGTAGTGCACAGCGGAGAAGGTGACTGGCTCTTCTCACCCTGCCAGGCATCTGCTACCTGCACTAGTTCAAAGAAACACTCAGTTTAGTTTACAACATGAAAAGGGCATTTGAAAGCATATGCAGGGAGGGGGATACCCATTCCCTCTCAACATATGTTACATTACCTGGCTGTGCAGGGGGAAAACAAGAAAGAAATAGTTGTACAGACAAAGGTTTTAAGGTCTAGCTCTTCCCCCCACTCAATGTTACACTCTATTTCCCATTCACAATAATGCTTGCAGAAGTCCTTGGCTTGAATACAGTGAGCTGTTCCCTTTTGTGTGCTGACTCCTTGCCTGCGACGGAGACACACAAAGCACTTCAAAGTCTTATTCAGCTGCTGTTCTGGCAATTAATCGGCAAAGTCCCACTTGGTTTGTTAAATAAGAATATGAAATTCCAACTGACAATGTGTTGTGTTGCGAGTCTCAGTGGCTTTTACATTTAAAGAACCCACACGCTCTTCCTCTTCACGTGCACTTAAACAGCCTCGTGATGAGAGCCCACCATTCTCGAGCAGAGAATGCAAGAAAAAAAAAGTAATGTAACTATTTTAGTGATTGATAGTTAGAATATATAAAATCTGCTATAATTTTGAGTTGCAGGTAAAGTCCCTAAACTACCGCAGGTGTCCACAGTTTGGCCCAGTGTTGGACTGGAGACACCAGGGAAAAGTGGGCCCAGTCTTTATGGGCCCAGGCCCACCCTCTTACCCAGACAATCCCCTTTTCTTTGCCCTGAACCAGATCAGGATAAGAGGGAAGTGCGCACCACTGTCACCCATGCGCGGGGGTGGGGGTCTGGGAGGGAAGCAAGGTTCTGTGCCAATAGGAAGGCCATTTGGTTTTCATGGAGGGCCCTGGCAGTCAAGCTTCCAGCCCTTGGGCCCTGGACTTACCAGTCTGACCCTGGTTTATCCCTTCTACTGCAGCAGATTAATTTAAAATGTTTTTAAAGGTATCTGCCTTCTGTAACTATCCTAAAAATGGTCGCAGCTGACTTTTGCTGTTCACTGGGATAGCATCCATGATAATAAAAACAATAATAAATAAAAACACTGCATGTAGGAGAATAACTCACTGGGGATCATTCATTTTTCCCAAAATGCTACAGCATGGAGGACTCTGTCTTTACTACCCTTCATGGATACAACACTATATTCTTGGTGGGCCCTACCAGGCCTCCAAAACAAGCACATATTCCTGCTTAAAATGAATAATGGTGTAAAGGCAGTGTACAGAATGCAAAAAACAGACACATGGCACCAATGCTTACCCATCAGTAGAGAGCTACAACAAAGGGTACATGTGACCCTCACTTGATCAAACGTTTTATTTTGCCCAACATATTTTGTCTCTGTAATTTTTGTCCATTTATCAGTTGGGCAAGCCACATACCATGGTCAGTAAAGCTGGCCATAAACGCAATGAGCTGATCGTTCGAATACTCTACTTGTACAATTTTCGGATTGTGCGTGGAGTGTCCCGATATTTATCTTGCCATTCCGATCGGTCGTTCAGTCGATCGGACAGGTTAAAAGATTTCTGATGGCTGCCGATAATATCTCTGCATGTATTGGCGATCTGACGATTTCCAGCTTTTGTTGGATATAAACTTTCATATGATTGCTTTCAGGGCAGAACATTGTCTGATTAGTGATGGGCGAATTTATTCGCCAGGGGCGAATTCGCAGCAAATTCCCGCGATTCGCCGCTGGCTAATAAATTCGCGAAACGGCAGGAAAAATTCGCTGACAAAAACGAGTCGCGCGTCGTTTTTGACGCGACGCGCCGAAAACGACTCGCGACTCGTTTTGCAAATTTTTCGCCAATTGCGAATTTTTCGGCGAAGCGAAACGCGGCCGTTTCGCCCATCACTATGTCTGATCTGTTGTCACTATGTCTGATTGCTGGCGAATAAATTAGCAGGCAGGAAAAATTCGCCGACAAAAATTCGCCGACAAAAACGAGTCGCGCGTCGTTTTTGACGCGACGCGCGACTCGTTTCGCGAATTTTTCACCAATTCGCGAATTTCTCTGGAAATTCGCGAATTTTTCGGCAAAGCGAAACGCGGCCGTTTCGCCCATCACTATGTCTGATCTGTTCTTTTACTGCCTTATCTGATCTGAATGGTTAGTGGTAGGTCGGGAGATGAGGACATACAATCGGTTGTCTGATATTGAAGGAAAACTTTGCGTCTATGGCCAGCTTCAGGAGGGGAGTCAGCAGCTTATACTGACCCCTTAATAGCCAAACTGAATTTTCTTCTTAAGGTTAGAGGTCAAAGCATTTATAAAACAATTTATTTATTTTATTTATCGTGCCTAAAATACATCAAAAAGAATATAATTTTGTTGTTAATGAAAATACCAATATCATGTAGACATACTTCCATTTCTTCTTTAGAGAAAGCATAACTTAAATAATCTTTTCTAAACCCAGTAACTTAAAAGAAAGGGGTTGATTTACTCACTCCTCACTGCAGTCAAATGCTACGGGACATTCTTTTTAATAGTAAATACTAAGATAAAAAAAGTATATTGGTACTTTTACAAGTGATGTGTTATGTGATCTAAGCCTTTGGTTTTGTTCTAAGGTCGCTATATTTTGCTAGTTTTGACTGCTAACAGTTCCAAAATGCTCATCAGAGTTTGTATGGTCCCTAGCAGTCTCCATTACCCTGGAAAAGTAAAATGCACATTTTTTTTATCATACTCACAGAATAATGTATTACAACTATTTTTAGTGCTACATTAATATGCAGAGCTATTCAATTTTATAAACATACACTTGTTTTCAACTCTACTTGTACCTTTGTATATCTCACATAGCTGTCAAGCCCTCAACTTTTGGATTAGCATCCATCCATTTTTCCCTATTCAGCAGTGGCAGGACCTACTGAAATACAACAGGTCATCATTAGGTTCCCAGGTCATGGCCTAGCCTTGAATGAGCACATAGAGTTGGGGAGGGTGAATTATTGTAAACACACATGAATAGTGAGCACATTTGCAAGAATGCACACAAGCTTGAATTGCCTGATGATGTGCAATGCCTTTCTGTGGGGCAAATTTCATTCTGCTGAAAAAGTTATTCTTGAACAAACCTTTCAATTCCAGGTGGACTTCTTCATATATATATATATATATATATTGCAAACATCACAAATTAAATAAAATGTTACCTACATTTCATTAACATAGAAACAGTGACCCATTACAAACCAAAAAAAAATACACAAACAACTGCAGGAAAACTATCGCAGGGAAACTTTAATTTATAATATTGACTAACCAGGGGTACTAAAATAACATTGTTTACAGATCAAAAAGCAGAAGGAAAAGTCTTGTTATCGCTCTCTCCCACATTAGATTTGGTCACTTTTATACATATATCCTATTAAATACTCTAAGTGCTTTTTGAAAATTGTGCTTTGTAGTTTTTAAAGCACTCCAGCCTATTCCCAGTCCAATCTCTCCTTTTATCTGATGTTTGAAATATTGATTTCTGACAGATAAAAGCAAACATTATTATCTCTATGGTATACAATAAGAAAGCGCAGCCGAGGTTCCTGGTGCTCTTGGGATCAGTCATATTAGAAAAACCCTTTGTTTTATTACATTTCGTCAACAGTTGCTGATATTTATGTAAAAAGGGAACGCTGTAATTGCTCCGTGATATTACCAATTGTACAAACAGTTTTGCATTTAGTCAGATAAAAGGAGGATCTCCCATGATGGCTTTAGTGTTTGTCATGGGTTTCACGTCTGTCAGCTGGCCTCACATAAGTGTGATTTATCTCCCTGGATTCTCTGTATTGAAGCTTTGAGAGTTTTTATTCAAATTCAAGATTTTATCAGTGGCTAATCTTTCCATTACATTCAGTGCATTTTATTGTTATGCACAAATGCAATCCTTCCATTATATTCCATACATTCTTGTAATGTAAAAACATTACAGTACTAGCACTAGTATTATACAATATTTAGCGCATTTGAAAGCACTTTAAACATAATTAAATAAATTTGTGTCTTCCATACCTGAAGTATTATAGATAAGGCAAAACCCAATTAACCTATGATTAAGGGGCAGATTTACTAAATTCACATG
>CM044437.1:39867605-39909817 GCA_024363595.1 Xenopus borealis
AAATCATTTAAAGGTGGCACTTTTTCTTAGATGGTACATGGTATATTTAGAAGTACCAGCTTGATTACCATTCCTGGCAACCAGCCCTTCTTCTATCCTCTGCAAAGTCTTATCTACTGTCATCTACGTTATCCTTCATTCTTAGGCGCCTGTATAAAATAAATGTTGAATTTATCAAGGTGTGTTTTTTTTTTTTTTACAGATTTGACGCTGTTATTTTACACCACTTCAGACCTTATGTAATCCATTAAAATCAATGGGAAAAATTCAAGCGCCAAGTTCCAGCAAAGAAAATAAACAAAAAAGCTTGTATGGCTGCACGCCATATTTTTCCATAGCATTTTCAAATGGCTGCTGTCATTTACAGCACATTTTATGGGATCACTGAAAATCAACCCTAGCCCTCAATGTGACTAGTCCTGCCTGAAAGATCTTTTTACTACAACAGGTATGGGACCTGTTATACAGAATGCTTGGGACCTGGAGGTTTCCAGATAATCGATCTTTTCATAATTTGGATATTCATACCTTAAGTCTACTAGAAAATTCTGTAAACATTAAATAAACCCAATAGGCTGTTTTGCTTCCAGTAAGGATTAATTGTATCTTAGTTTGGATCAAGTACAATATAATGTTTTACTATTATAGTTAGATTAGTAAGAATGGCATCCTTCCATAATTCAAAGCTTTCTGGATAACATGTTTCCGGATAATGGATGCTCAACACAGACTGCTCAACACATCCAACCCCCCCCCCCCAGCAAGTAGCCAAATAGTCTAAAGCCTTAGATCCTCTCCCTTTCGTCAACTAGGGAACACCTGGCACCCCGTATCATCCTCAGGCCATGTCCATGGGCTTCCCACATGCTCCTTTCTCCTTAGCTGATCCTTCCTGAGTGCTGGATGTTCAATATTTTACTTATGTTACTAATCAATTTGGTATGTGCATGCCATGTGTATGAACTGCTTAACATCAACAGCAGTCATTTCCCCAACAATAAGCTTGAAAATCCTCACTGTGTATTATTTCCCTCATAGTAAGTTGTAACAGTGGCACCTGCAGTTACATATTTTAGCCAAAATATGGTAACAACTCCTCAATATTTGTAACATGTATATAAAGCAATTCACATAGGTTGAATGTCATTGCCGGCAATTATTTTTGAGTTGTATCAAGGCTCGTAAAATAAAATCCTGCAACACAATAGACTCCATCTTCAGTTTCCCCAAGAAAAGAATGTTAGAATGAAATGGTATATAACATGGGCTAGATCACATGGATCACCAAGATTACTGCACTTCCATTTCCTTTGCTTTGCCACCTGTCCGATGTACTTTATCATGGGTGCACTATAATAATATATATAGAGTGTGTAGATAGTATTAAATATTTGTAGTTTCATTTATTTATGTAAATCATACAGAAACCAAATCGGTTTTGCTGTATTCTGTTTCTGTTTCACTTTTGGGAATCTATTTCTTAGCTCAGTGATCCCCAACCAGTAGCTCGTGAGCAACATGTTGCTCTCCAACGCCTTGGATGTTGCTCCCAGTGGCCTCAAAGCAGGTGCTTATTTTTGAATTACTGGCTTAGAGGCAAGTTTTGGTTGCATAAAAAACAGATGTCCTGCCAAACACTCTCTCCTGTAGGCTGCCAGTCCATATAGGGGTTACCAAAAAGCCAATCAGAGCTCTTATTTGACATCCCCATGGACTTTTTCATGCTTGTGTTGCTCTCCAACTCTTTTTTAAATTTAAATGTGGCTCACGAGCAAAAAAGGTTGGGGACCCCTGTCTTAGCATCTGTGCAACGTCTTGCTAATTACTCCTGCAGTGCCACAGCTATACATCCGTTTCACAAAATGCCATGCAACCTTCCTGTATATAAAGAACAGCATAGGAAGTGCATTCTAACAATGACAAAGTAACTTCATGAAGCTGCAATCAAGACTGACCTATAAACATAGCAAACATAGCATGACAAGCTCAGGGCTCCAACAATAGGTTTTTAGCTGTAAATATATATGGTTATAGTGTATATACAGTATCAGATACTGTATCTACTGAGGAAAAGGAGACTATCATTTGCCAGTGCTTTCCCTCCAATTAGGATTAATTGTATCGTAGTTGGGATCAAGTCAAAGGTAATCATTTGTAAATTGTAATCTGGCGCTTCCTGGATAACGGGTTTCTAGGTAAGGGATTATCTGTATAGAATTGTACGATATCTTATCTATCTACCAAGTAGGCAAATACATTTTACCCACATTTGAAACTAAATATAAAGTGAACATGTAGTGGCCTATATAGGCCTGTTGACACCAGTATTACAACTTCATTGCATTTTTTTCACCTTTTTCATTGAAAAGTTTGAACCAGATATTTTAAAGATGGATATCTGATGCACTCAGGAGTAAGTATTGCTAAAACATTGGTGTACTTTTAAATTTAAAACTGCTCTTCCTCTAGTCAAAATGAGCCATATCAGCTGGTAATCAAAGAAAGAATAGCTAGGTTGGCAGTTATCAACTATTTAAAGTGAAGGGAAAAATCCTTTTGCTAGTTCTGAAGGTGTTCTCAAGATATTTAAATAGCACCCAATGTTAATACAGAATAAGGTGTACCTCACTGGTAGGAAATATATTCTTGAGTAAAGGGCCCTCTCTGAGTAATATGGGTCAGGAATTTCATTCATGCTCCCTGAATAAGCTTACTCTGTGTTGAATTGAGTGTATTTGAGGTTTAGCATGTTCAATTTTTTTGTCTCCTACTAAGTACGGATGGTTCATCAGTCTATGGCAAGAATATGTGGTTTTGGATTGCAGTCAAACCTTTAATAAAGCTGCGGCTGATCTTGTCCAAAAGGAAATCTGGGTTTTTTTATCACTAAGGGTGAGTTGGAAAGACAATTCTTGTGGCTTAAACATGAAAATGACTAGCGAAATCCACGAATTGGTGGGAAATTTGCGAAACGAGTCGTGGCACGTTTTTAACGCTCATTGCGTCATTTTTGGCAGGCAAATTTTCGCTGGCGTTGCGCGAATTTATCGCCGGCAGCGAATCACGGGAATTCGCTGCGAATTCACGCTTGGCGAATAAATTCGCTAAAATCACTAAAAATGACCAGTAGATACCACAAGGGGATTGGAGTCCATGGACTAGTTAACACAAAACTGTACAGCAATTGTCTTATTTCTTTTAGCCCAAACTAGTAATGTCAATGATAATTTATTCATAAAAATGTGCACATTGCTTTCTTGATTTCTATCACAAATTAATAAAGGCATTAACCAGTCTGAATTCAAATGTTCACATTCCTCCTCACTTGAGTGGGACATAGACATGTATTTTTGCTATCTTCAGGAGAGAGACATAACAATCTGGCCAGATCTGATAACCACTGATTCTGTGAACAAAATCAATTTCATTCTGAAAGAATGAGCAGCTTTTCTCTAAACTGCCCGGGCTTTCACTCTGCAGATAGTAAAGTGCATAAGCATATAATAGGCAAGTGCTGTTTTCTAAGTTTCTGACTCATTTGTGTGTCTGTAATCCTCTCTGAGCACTGTCTATAAATGCAGTTTTCTGTTTCCCTGTTATACAGGGGGGAGATATGCTTCTTTAATCCTAATGAATTAGGGGTATTGCTTTCGAAGCAACATTCATGGCTTTGTACTGGAGTGTAAAATCACCAAAGAGTCCAGCAACAAAAATTATAAGTATTGTTTTGTATTGACAGAGCAGTAAAGCCAACGCTATATAATTAACATTATTTTAGGAAAAAAATAAACCTGTTTTATATGTACAGACATACACTATATTCACGTGAAGGATTCGAAGTTTGATTTCGATCAAATTTCGAACGTAGGATTTATTAGTTTGGTCGAATATGTGAATTTTGGCATATTCAATCATCGAATAGGGAATGGTCGAACGATCGAATACATTCCAAAAGAGTCGAATGGACGAATATTCAATCATTCGACCAGCGAAGGATTTACATTTTTAAGTTTATACGATTGCCTACTTCGGCAGATTGGACCTACCGAATTGCAATAGAAGCCTATGGGAGCACTCGAATAGGATTCGTATGATCGAAGTGTTCGATCGTTCGAATCGTACGAATCATTCGAATGATCGAATGATTTATTCGTTCAGTCGAATGATTTATTCGACTGATCGAATAAATTTGTATTCGATCGTCGAATGATCGAATATAGAATAAAAGGTAGCCTAGAACTATTCGATTAACATTTGAAAATCGAATGCTAATCGAATATCGAATAGAAACAAATTATTTTTGGGGAATAATAGTAAATTTGCCCCACAGTATACTGTACATGCGACACATAACTAGAAAGAATATAGAGAAGAGTGGCTAACCTAATAAAGATATAAAGACAGACTGGCCAAATTGTGATTGATTACACTGGGAAGGTCACTGCATATAGCTATACAAAGGTAGCATAGAATTCTGGTTCAATTAGATATTTCCAAAGATACAAAGGTATCCCTTAGGATTAGAAGAAATGCAGATTCACCTTAAAGTTATTGGCACACTGAGCTGTGCCTCAGCTTACGCTTGGCCTGTGTGCAGACACACATTTTTGACAACAAAATGTTAAAATATTCAATTTCTTAGGATATCCACTCTGTGTGTCTGCACATGGGCTAACACTGTGCCTGTCAGTGTAAAGACACAGAAGATTTGATGGGAGTGCATCAGCAAGAAGCCAAGGCACAGCCCAGTGTGCCATTACCCTGAAGTACAAAAAGGATTTTGAGCTTGAGAACAGTAATGGTTATGATTTGGACTGGAACTTCCATGCCCACACAGTAGACTGAATTATTCTTTTTGAATCTGTCTTCACTTCATTTACACATTAAGATTGTATAGGTGTATAACCCAGCACTCTCCCTGATATGTTAACCACAATGCAAAGATGCCAATGACTACTGATGCACAATAGCGTCCATTTCATCAGAAGTCAGTACCTGGTGGAAACCCAATGAAATGATAACAAGGTTTCATCAATTAAGAGCTCTGGGAGGGCAGCCACAGTGGGCCTGGACCCCCTCTCAGCCCAAAGTAAGCACTAACACAGTCAGCACTGCATCCACTGGTGAAGCCACAGGCTTGAGTCTATTAATCAAGAGCATCACGCAGTGTGCAAAATGGCCAGTTGTGGGATTTTTTTTGCACTTTGCTCACTGCGTGGTGTATTATTAATGACCTCTCTAATGTCAATGTTAATTCTGGCAGTTGCTAGTTTTTTGGCCTCCATTTGGATCAACTCCTCTTTTCTACAAATCTTAAGAGATTTTTCTGGTGACATTTCAAAATAAAACATTAATAAATAACATAAATAAATGACCAATAAAGTGCATTGCTATAGTAATTATTAGCAACGTATCAATGCATTATCATCTTTGCTACAGCCTATTCATTAATAGCACATACCAACGATCAATGAATTCACTTATAATAATTTTATATTTGTATCATTCTTCCCCAATTACTGAAAGACACTGCTCATGTTAAAAACTTACCTTACGTCTCATTCTCAGCAGCCACTGCACAGTTTTGTGGATTAATCTCACATACTGAAATGCTGCTCTCTCAGAATGAGACAGGAATTTGAGTCAGTATTGTGAAACTTGCATTGCATGCATGCATTAATAGAATAAAACATATATGTGCACAAAATAAAAACAACCTGGTGCTAGATGCCCTCTAAATCACACAATAGCCATGCTATAGCTCTACACTTCCATATTAATACATTCAGAGGTTTTCACAAGCACACAATTGCACGCATAGTAGAGAAGTACAGAAATACTACATTCACAATTTACATGCATTGACCCCAAGGTATTTCAAATCAGTTTAACATAAAAAGAAGGAGAGTTCTGCATATAGAATGGAGCTGATTCTACAAGAGTAGCTGCAGCACTTTTGTACAGTTATCAGGCCACATCTAGTGACTCTGACCTGCCAACGTGCTCCGTGTATTATTGTAACAGATCTCTCCTAGGACATATATCTAGCTTTTTTCCATTTGAAACCATATACTTCTGAAAGTCACCAGCGCTCTGTGTTTGGAAAGATAACTAGTCTGTGTGGTTGCTTTATTAATGCATGTATTTGATCGATGTAAGCGCACCTTTATACCATAACATTGAGTCATCCTGGGCTGAAATTCACACCACTCTTTCCAACCCACCCCCCTCACACACACACACATGCACACACACACACACACATGCTCACACATTAACAAACACCCTCCAGCAGTCTTTCCAGTAAATACATTAGCCTTTATTTAAACTACTTGTCCATGCTGCCACATAGTGGCAAACTCAGGGTAAAGCACCAGTTCCTTAAAGCTTTAATTACAAGTGTCCTGTTATTTTATTTCTCTAATAATTAACATTGCATTTCTACCAATGGCAAATCAGTGTTAATGTTTATTGTTTGATCAAGTATGATGGATGTGCAAATTCAGATTAACATAAGGCCGTTATCAAGGGACGCTGAAATAGGTTCAATTAGAGCGCAATCTCATTAATACAATGCTTGTTACGCTAACAGGCCGAGACAGGCTCAGATTATCAGATATGTATACATATGCTCAGAAAATAATTACCAGAAAAAGACTTCCTGAACTGCGACTGTGTTTGATTATATTATATCCATGAATTAATAATGTCTGAGTAACATTTCACACAGGTGTATATTTGTTTGAACTTGATTACACAAATAACAATAATTTGATGCACATGGGCGAATGTGTAAAGTAACCTTCTTTACCGCCCTCGGGATTGCAACATAGCGCTGTGCATGTCAATGAATCCCACTTGTAAGCCAGAATGGTTTAATTATATGATTACTTATTACTGACGCTGTTATTTTTAAAGCCCATTGTTTAATTTATATGCTCATAACTACAGCAAAAACACAATTTCTATAAATACAGAAAGCATTATAACAATGGCAGAAAAACATTTCCAACAGGATACACTTATCTTCCTTTGCAAATCACTCCTTGTTTACCTAATCTAAGGCAAGTAGTGCAGGGTCAGGTTTTGCAAAGAAAAAGGGAAAATTATTATTCTTTTATAATTATGGAAATGTTTATCTATTAACAATATGCTCCTATTTAGAGTTAAGTACAGTTGTATAAACATACTTTTTATTTCATGTATCACCACAAGACAAAAAGTAATTTTGGTTTAATTGACTGTGGTTGGTGTGCACAGAAATAAAAAAAAAGTGACCCGTTTCTGTTCACATGCAAGCCAGGAGGGTGTGTTTATATACTGTATACAGTATATACAGGATAATGTATAGATATGAATCAAGCACTCACAGGTCTTAAATATGAAAATGTTTAAGCTTTATAATATTTGATTTATACGTTTACCCTTTATTCACCGTTTTACACCCTTTATTCATCATTGTGTCTCTACCCAACATAGCTTACAATCCCTAATACAGAGGTAAGTTTCCATCAGGAGACTCCAGAACATCCAAAATAACAAAGAGAAAATTACAAACACATAATAGATAATGACATTGCTATTGTGTCACCAAGCACACTACAGTCCTCAGAGGTTTATGTCATATCCAGGACAGCTCACACACTTTGACATCAATATTGTACCAAACTATTTGTGGTATTTCCTTATTAAGCCACTAAGTAAAATAGTCTTAATGGAATAAAAAACTGAATACATTTTTCCTGCTCTATTCTTCCTGCTTACAGCAGTTGATTGGGGTTCCCTCTTTTCAGCTTAAAGATCCAGGGCTAGGGCTTGAGCATACTCAGTTTGCTCCTCTCTCCCCTCCATTTTCCCCCTCCCTTCTCACCTCCCTGCTGATATCGGAGCCCCGAGCGATGAGTGAGCAGGGAGAGACTCAGGCAGGAAGTGATGTCACACCAAGTTAATATTATTATGTGTTTATTAACATGTATATATATAGCGCAAACAATATTTAATAGCACTGTAATATGGCAGTTACTATCCTAAACAAACAAAGAGAGCTTCTATAGCTGTTTACCAGGTATGGTAAAGCATTCTGCAGAATAAATATAGTGTTATAGCTTGTACTATTGTGGCTTTTCTATTGGTAATAAACCGCCTCAGTAGCTTTACTTCTCCTTTAAGACTAAGAAGTTACACAACAACACAAAGTGCTATAAATACCAAAAAGAAACAACAATGAGAACAAGCAAATGGGATGTCTTGATGCAAGCAGTTAGAAAATGAAGGGGGTAGATAATAAATAAGGTAATAAATAAATAAACCGGAAGTTATCAAAAATGGGAAAAGTGGACAACATCCTTTCAATTTCCTGCACACTCATAGTAATCAATCACAATGTGTCACACTCCTTTGTTCTCTAGCAGTGATTATTTAACAAATCGGGCCCTTTCTCTTGTATACACAAACTAAAAAAAGTAACTTGTCTATTACATTTATTACTGAATACTATAATCATTCATTTGCATTTCAGAGCTAGCACAACTATTCTTTATATATAATTCATAAAATGGCATGTTTAGCTGACAATTTTTTATCAACATTATTTATTCTGTGTATTTTATGTATTAAATGTTTGTAAAATATACTATATTTTTATAGCTCAGGTGTTGACAAGTAATAGCCATCTTTTTGCATCTTAGTCACTGGAAAATATCTCCATGTATCATGTAATAAATAGGAGCTGGTGAGGTCAACTGATTTTGAAACTAATTAATCCATTGTCACCAGCTCCCATGGCCACCTCAGATTAGATTTTACACTGGCTTTGGGATATTCATTGAAATATTGTTGACATTGGCCGTAATCCTGTTGACCTCCCAACATGACCCTAATTAGCTTTCTAAAACTGTCATGTTCCCTATAGGGTCTCCAGCTGCCAATTTGGAAATAGTATTAGCACAATTTGCATGTGACCAAACAACTTTAGCATGTTCTAAGTAATATATTGGACTTCTAACCAGTTATGTTACGCTTAAATACTTTGCTGTGTCTTAATACATACACATTATGGAAATATGACCACTATAAATGAATATTGTAAATGCAATACATGCATGTAATCCCTGTGTGCAATTGATGGCCCTCTCATGCTTGACACACAATGTAAGGACCGCTGTTAGCATTTTACAGAGCTGTTAAAGGAGCATCCATGCAGGAAGGACTACCAAACTGTAAATGCAAGGTGAAGTTTCAGCCTCTGATAATAATGGCCATAGGCAAAAGAACATATTTTAGATTTAGAAACAAGTACTGTATAGGGTGGGCTAGGGTGGAATGTCAGACAGAAAGTCAGCACTTGAATATAGGCTAAAACCTCTATTGCAAAAATATGGCACAGAGAATTTTTTTTTTTTTTTTGAGCTGGTTGCGCCTCTTTTTCCAGAATACAGAAGTGTTAGCAAATCTTGAAGTGCTGTATTCTGGGTTACTTGGGATGGAGACCCACTTGAAATCAGTTTAGAGACCAAAAGATTTTCTTGAACCCATGCACTTCCATCTTGCAAAATGCAGGTTGTTTGGAGCAATCTGGAGTCTAGTGTGCTTTCCAAATGGCACAAGTCAGTCATGTAATGACTGTACTTTGAATATGGCAGGAAGTTGCAATATGCAATTCATGCCATGCATAAATGAAATACACACCGGTGTTAAACATTTCATTAATAAAGTGTGGCAGAATTTATTTACATACAACACATAATACACCCTCTTTAACTTACACTTTACTACTTAGAGGGGTTGTTCACCTTCCAAACACTTTTATTTGTTCAGTGGTTTTCAATTACTTTCAATTATTTACTTTTTACTGTTTTTCCAAAATCTTTTTTGAAAGTTTAAAGTTGAATGTTCGTGTCATTGGAGTTTGAGTCTGTCATCTCAGTAATTCAGGTGCAGACTCTAAACTGATACAATTTTGCAACATTTAATTGATACATTTCACAGCAACATCTCTGCAGTATTAGCAACTATTTGCATCAATTCTAACAGCTGCCTGTAATGAAACCCAGAGATTCTGCTCAGCAGGGACAAAGACAAGAAATGTATCCATTAAATGTATCAGTTTAGAACAGTTGGGGGGGTTGGCGACCCCCCCTCCCAGAGCTGCTTTAGAAGGTGAAAAATTACACTTTACACTTCAATATTAGAAAAACGGTTACAAATAGAAAATAGACAGTAATTGGAAAAAGTTGTTATTTTTGGTGATCTATCTGAAAACAACTAGTTGTTTGAAGGTGGACAACCCCTTTAAGGGAAATAGACCATTATTCCGTAAATTTGAAATTGAAAAAACTACTTTACATTTAGTCCTACTTAAATTTCATCTTTAAGAGGTCCAGGTTTGACTTGGCTTATACTCTAATTTTAACTTTCCCTTCACACACAGTTTGAACCTTTACTGATTCTACTTATTAGTTTATTTATTATAAGTGCACAGGCAGGTGAACATTTTGTAGAATTTATTTAGGCGAGTGCTTACATCTGCAGCTGAACCTTAAAGACTCTTCTCTACTTTCATATTTAACCAGAACAGTACATTAAAATCACTGCACCACACAGGTGTCATTTACTCAGCACCGGAGTAATTCTGTTCCAGTCTCTATCTGTGGAGACTCTTTATTGATTCAACTGATTCACTGGCTCTTGGCATGAATGCAAAGGCATTAGAGCAGAGTTTGGATCAATCAACATTGGATTTTCACATCATATTTGTAAAAAAAAATAGTGAATTGACAGACAAAATGTCACAGCAAATGTAACAGTGTAAAACAGTAATGAAAGCATTTAACATATACAAGTCTGTTTTATGAATTTGTGAATATATACATATATTACTGATTTGATGGGGAACATCAGTTACACGTTTGTTTAAACTAGGAATGTATCAAATCCCTAATTTGGTTTGGGATTGGACCTGGCCAGATTGAATGCAAATTATTAATATCTCAACAATTCCTATTATATGATTTTTTTTACTTATTTCCATATACTAATTAGGGTTCAGATTCAGTTTGGTATTTGGCCGAATCCTAAAATTGTGGTTTTGGTACATCCCTAGATTAAACCAGTCACACCACAATACATATTCCAACATGATAACATTTTCAACTTTTCATTACATTGGTAATCATGCTATTCAAAACAATAACCACACACTCCTTTTTTAATTAATTGGATTTTCTTGCTAAGTCATACCCATAATACAGGCCTGGGAATGAAAGGCCTAATGCTCAATAAAGATGTACTATTTTCTGTCATAATTTTTATGGTTTACATTTTATTTCTAAATTTAACTGTTTAAATTGCAAATAATTCACTCTACCATTTAATTTTTTTTTTTTAGCTGGAATATTGTTTTATAGGCAGCTATCTTAGTACGTTTTGCCTGATTCTGAGCTGCTTTGAGACAGCTATTGTTTCTCCCATGGTTGGGGCACCTGGGAAATGTACATCATGTCTAGCCCCATGACAAATTTCCTAATTATTCAATGTTTGCTCTTTTAAAAAACTAATTGTGCTGGAGCAGCACTAATAACTGATGTATTTTGAAAAAACGTATGTCTTTCCGCAACGGTATGCAACAGTAGGGCCTTTCGATGTTAACTGTGGAAATATCCAAAAGTTTAAAAATAAATGTGCAAAAATGTGAAATGTTTTTAGTTCACTAACACTTTTCTAAATGGTTGTTTCTTAAATAGCCAGTCAGTTAAATGAAATTGTTGAGTGATCTAAAATCTTTGGCTAAATAAAGCAAATTAGAAATTAATATATATTTTAATATTTCTGTCCTGGCAAAAACACTGAAAATAGAAAATACAGGTATACTAAACTAAATACTAATTGGCTTCATTTAAGATATTCAAAGATATTTTAAAAATAGGCCAACTCTGTAGCATGTGACAGATGTCATTCTCTTTTCAGTACTTGTGGAAGTCAAGTAGTCACTCACTTTGACTCATCTATATTGTCCTGTCTATCATGGGTGGAAGACCATTAAGGCCTCAAACATTTCTCATTTATCCACTTTCTAACAGCTGCTATCCTGACCCTGGAAATACTGAGTTTGTCCTTTACAGCAGTATCATCACCTCTCTAATCAACTTTGACATCCTGGTCAAATTCACATTGGCAGAGGGGTTCCTGGGCTTACAAAAATTGGCTATGACACATGAATGCTCCCTATTTTCTTTCCCTGACCCTGTCCATAGCTTATTCAGGAAATCAATTGTATAGAAAGAAGATCAATTATCACTATGACCTTAACCTAGAAATTGGATTTGGCACCTTAATACAGGACCAAATTTGGAATCTGCAGCAATCAAGATCCAGCTCTCGTAAAGAGAAGTCATGAAGTCATGTCTCTTGAGAGTCTGGTAGGGTATGAGGCACTAGATAAAGTATACTAACAGAAAATAACATATCAGAGCATGAACGTTAATTCATAATTAGCCCCTCAAACTAACAAAAGAATAAAATGTTCCATTGTTGCTATGTAATTCAGTGTGGCTAGAGTTGCATGATGGATCAGATATAGAATATAAATAAAAATAACTTTCTTCTGTCTAATCCTACTGTCAATCTAATCAAGCTTCAATCTAAAATATGCCTTGTTTTCATATTAGTTTTTTTTTATAAAGGGACTGATAATCTTATATGTAGCTTGTGTTGTAATGTACAGTAGGTAGTGGTACTGTAAAACATTTAGAATAGGGTTTAATTTTGTTTATGGTTACTGTAGGTTTCTTGCTTGAAATGTAGAATTTAAAGGAATAAGCCTCCTTATTGTTCAAGATGCATCCAGAAGTAGGAAACGTAGATGCACTAAGCACTTATAATAAAAAGTGCAATGTTTGTCCAAGTACAGTAACCTATGTTTGATTCCAAGTGTCCAGTAAATACTGTCTGCAGGTTGGTCACTGTAGGTGATAAGATTTTGCACCTTATATTACACAAGTCCCACTACAGCCTTAAGGTGGCCATACAGGGGCAGATTAAAGCTGCCAATACCAGTTCTTTAGACCAATTCCAACCACATTGGCTAGCTGATGCCGTTCTTGGCCTGTTGGCAACCATAATCCATTTGCTTGTCCCTAGGGTCCAGTATCACCCCATCTTTGGTGGGTATAACTGGTTCAGATCCACCCATTTGGCAACCTTGCCAAAGGAGCGGATATTATTGTGTATGGCCTCCTTTAGATAACATAAACAGGATTTCTTATTATTGAAGAGCATACATATATAAAGGATTTCTTTGCTTGGATTGTCATATTCACTTACATAATTCACTTGCATAATTCCATGAAATTACATTAGGTGAAAGTGTTGTATTTTGGTAGCCAAGGATGAGGAGAGTATAACAGTGCTTTATTAGCAGGTTCATGCAGCCCTTACATAACAGCAGAAATTCTTACTTTCACTTTCAAGCTGTACAGAAAGTCCTGTGTATGCACAGTGACACTCGCAGGGCATTTGTATAAACACCACATATTCCCCCTATAGTAGGAAAGCAAATACATTAAACAGTATGTTTCTTAAAGCAATATATACATTCTTCACATGACATAGTCGTTGGTCCATGCAGGTAGTTTTCTGATTCTCTCAGTATGCCTTATAGGTTCACTTTCTTCAGGCCTATTGCGGTTGGCATTAGAAGTAGGAAAATGTCCTTCATCAAGTGGAACATCTCCAAAATCATATCTAGCAGGAGCAAGGTGACTTTCATTCCATATGCGTCCATCATACAGTTTTATGGTCCTCGCTGGCGTCTCACTTCAATGGTGTAGTAAATTTAGATTGTCCTTGTTTCAGTATTCCTGGTTTCCAAATTCTGACTAAAGATCCAGGATGAAAGTGCACTTCTCTTGCACCACGTTTTCTGTCAGTATAAGCCTTGCATTTGGCTTGTTGATGTCAGCAGTAGATCAGTTTGTAGGAACAGTATTTGGTGGAAGTTTGATGTCGCAAACAGGTAACCTAGTGCGCATCTGTCTGCCATGTAATAATTCAGCTGGAGATGCTTGGTTTGTTGCATGGCATGTTGCTCTGTAGCTATGTAGGAAATCTGTTGTAAATACTTTCCAAGATTTTCCCGTAAGATTTGCTGCCTGTAGTGCTTCTTTCAGACTTCTGTTGAATTCTCCATTTGCTTGTGGGTAATAAGCTGAAAGTCTTCTATGCAACACATCTGCTTTTAATGTGCGAGTCCTTGTACATTCCACACCAATCTAGACTAGAACTAGAAGTAGAGGATCAGTTCCATACCCATAGTTTATCAATCGCACTTTCAGTATGAAGTCTCAAAATGTCGAAAAATACATTTTAGCTTTCTTTTGTATAGTGTTCTGTAATAAGCAGTGTTGCCCTAAAAGACCTGTAAAGTGGGTCACTGTAAAATACATGTTGCTCCCTGATAGGAATGGGCGAAACCGACGAGTTTAGCATCGCCAAAATGCATTAAAGTCTATGGGAAACACATTTTTTTACATGCGCCATCTTTTTTGACACATCATTTTTTTTCTCCCATTGGAGTCTATGAGTGTAATTTCCTCTGTGAAACTCAGCAAAAAAGTTGCTTAACCCTTGCCCACTGGTGCATGTGGGAATTAAAATCTATCAGGTAGAATCATGTTATGTACCTCAGTTCACAATTCACCTGATTGCCCAATTGCCCTATGGGCCCAACCGACTGGATCAGTAGATAGTAATTAATCCTTGGGACTATTATAGCAACTCCACTCTCTGCTTTAAAGGGTCAGCTGGGAAATACTGTACTATTTATAAAAGAAAAAACATGAAGCACGAAATAACATTCCTGAACTATCGTTACTGAATAATTGAATTTTCATGTGTCCCACGTTACCCAGGAGGCCTCTTAGTGATTGTCTTACTAACAGAGATAGTGCTAGGCAATTATATTAAATGTTTTGTTATTATATTTTTTACTATTATTACTTTACAGATTATGTTTCATTCTTATAAAATATTTATTTGTGTATGAAAAACCTCTGTAAAACACAGCTGTTTCAGTTCTCAAAGCATCACAAAGATTTAATTGGTTTGCCCGAAAAAGTAGCAGAATATCAGCACTGTGTAAGATGGTTATTAAAGATACTGGGGCTTATTTACTAAAAATAATTCAGAGTGCTGCAACATGCCATGGAAACCAATGAGTTGCTCTTCTTGCAGCTGTCTGAATACAGCTCTTTAGGGGTTACTGCCCAGGTGCAGAATTTCTCATGGTTAGCTACTAGGGCTCATTTACCAGCGTAAGTGCCAAGTAGAAATAATTTTTTTTGTCCACATGACAATCAGAACAGGGCTAAGAGAATCAATCTCAGGCACAACCAAATTAGGGCTTCCAATCAGACCTATCTTTAGGGCTCCTACACACGGGCGTTTTTGACCTGCGCTCCCCTGTGTTGCGTTTGGCTGCGTTCAGCCGCAGGGGAGCGCAGGTCTAGACGCACCTCATTTTGTTCAATGAGGTTGTACCCACGAGACGCGTGTAAGCGCAGAACGCAGATTCAGACGCAACATGTTGCATTTTTCCTGCGTTCGGCGCTTACATGCGTTCGTGTGAGTACAGCCCCATTGAAAATAATTGAGTGCGTCTATACCTGCGCTCCCCTGCGTTTGAAGGCAGCAAAACGCAACGCAGGGGAGCGCAGGTAAAAACGCCCGTGTGTAGGAGCCCTTAGAGTCAACTGCTTCAGTAGACTAACTACAGGCTTTTCTCATCACTACTGAGTTACTCAGCAGTGAGTGCAGAGGTCTCCAGAGACCCCCAATATCTACTACAAAAGACATAGTGATAACCTTTGTTGATGGTGCTATTATGTAGTGAATAAAGTACCTCCTATTGTAAAATATAAGGATATTATAAGACTATGAAGATTCTCATTCATCCAGGTCATGGTATATCTAACACAAGTAAATCAAGACAACTGGACTTGCTGAATGAATTGCTTAATGAAGATGTTTCAGATGTCACCTCTCTGAAGAGTTACAATGTGCCGTTGTGATTGGATTGTTGGAAGAGTCTATGGGGCAAATTCACTAAAGCGCGGAAATGCGATAGCGTTGCCTTTGCTGACGTTCGCCACACTTCACCAGGCGAATTTGCCAGAGCTACGCAAATTCACTAAGATGCAAATTTGTCCTCTTCGTTACTTCGCCAGGCAAAGTGCATTTACGCTAGTGATGCCTAATTTGCATACGGCACGAACTGTATAATAGAGGTGTATGTTACAGCCACTGCATTGCACTACAGAAGCCCAGGAAACCTTTAATAAATAAAATAAAGTTGTCATATTGCCCTAAACCTGTGCCTACTGTATAGCTGAGTTGCCATATGTTAGGAAATGTAGGGGGGTAATGAGGGTAACCCAAAAAAAATTTCGCTCTTTTTCAGACTATCACCCAACAAAAGGTAAAAGACTCCAGCGTTTTTTGGGACTTAGAAAAAATTGCTATTTTTTTTTGTAAACTACTATTGTATTGAACTTCGCCAGGTCTGACCTGGCGAAGTAACGTTCACAAAAATTTTCATCTTAGTGAATTAGCGTAGTTACGTCCCTTTGTCAGTGCGAAACTTCGCTTGGCATAAGGGTGCAAAGTTGCGCATGTCGATGTCCTTCGCTAGCGAATTTTCGCCAGGGACACTGTTAGTAAATCGGCGAAGTTGCGAATTGACGTCACACTGGCGAATTAGCGCTAGTGTTCCACGCTTCACGCTTTTAAGTAAATTTGTACCATTATATATGCAAAGAACCCCCCAACACCAGTCAGTTGAACTGAAGAAGCTGCTCGGATGAGCAACGAAACGTCTTCATTAAAATTTCTCAGCAAGTCCAGTTGTTTTGAGTTACTTGTGTTTCAGTGAGTCATGACAGAAATTACATCACAAAGCACCATTTATAAAGATATAATTTACAGGATGGCTCTTGTCCCATATTTATGTCCCATATTAACATTTACAATAAGTGAATGTAAAACCGATGAGAGTTCTAAGTACATAATAATGAATGTACATTGCAACAGTTCTTATAATAGCACCCTCATAAATTTTACATTCACTTATTTAAAAGGTTTACTTATCCTTTAAATACTCATGGTTTTTCATAAATCTGGTTTGGTCCATGGTGGATCATAATACATGTTTGAACACAGTAAAAGATTGCCGCACTTGTAATATTTACTGTACACTGCAGTAAAGCTGTGTATACAAATTATATATAGTAAAGGATATAATAAAGGGGGCTGAAAAATAACTAGTGCAAACCTATGCTAACCCTGCTTGGGTTCAGTCTATTTACTAAGGGGGTTATTTCTTAAAAATTGTTGCTTTTAACCCAAAAATTTAAGTTTTCAAGGGTAATTTTTGGGTTAATAAATTTTCAGGTTTTTTATAAAGATAAACCAAAAAAAGAAAAAAACGCTTAAGCTCACCAAGCTTCCCTTGTTGAAGGTCCAGGTGCTCAGTCCATCAGTGTCCCCACTGTAGTGCATGAAAGAATCCACAAAGGTGACGGCACATCTGGATCCAATTTTATTAAAACTGCTGCAAATACACCTAACGCGTTTCGGGAAAGTATCCCTTAATCATAGGTTTTTTTATAAAGAAACTTGAAGCTGGAAATACTGTAGCTTGAATCAGAAAATACTCCAGCTAAAACCTGTCGAGGTAATGTAGAAGTCAATGGCAGAGGTCTTTTGAAGCATTTGAAGATGTTTGATTTATTCATAAATCAGAAAGCATTCAAGTTGTGAATTTATAAAAAATGTCATAAACCTCTAAAACTCGACCTTTGATAAATACCCTTCTAAATGCATCACATGTTCTTTGCCACCAAGGATTCTCGTGGTGTTTATATAAATGGCCTGTAGATGTCACTGTGCACATGAGTTATACTGTGCATACACAGTACTATCTATACTGCTTAAGGTGCGAGAGTTATGTTACTGTTGTGTAATGGCTGCATGAGCCTTCTAATAAAGCACTGTTATACTCTGCTCATCCTCGGCTATCAAAACAAAACAAATTGGCGACGAGATGTCTCTTCTACCTCTGCAGCAGCCTGCACCTTTTCTCCCAAAACCTGGTGAGCCTACTATACCTTTTACTGCTTGGATTAGTATGTTTGAAAATTACATTATTGCTGCTCACTAAGGAGAGATTTATGCTGCTAGAAAGTGTGCTTTACTTATTCACTGCCTGGGATCAGAGGGACGGTGTATATCCAAATTGAAACAGCAGTGGCAGAGGTGAAAACTCTCAGTCAGGGAACTGCTGTGAATGTACAGACTGTGAATCCAGCACTGGGGCCTAATAATGCACAGTCACGGGCAAAATACAGTGCTAAGGAAAGGGATTCACTGAAAACCATGCAGCAAATACAAATAAAAAAATACTGCTTTCGCTGTGGTTCAACACAACTCACTGCAAAGTATGCTACATGTCCTGTAAAAGCTGTTCAGTGCCACTAATGCAAAAAGGTAGGTTATTTTGCTAAGATCTGCCGTACTCCTGCTAAAAGATGTTCTTAAAATCACTACTACAAATGTTACAGTATTAAGTGTGGATAAAGCTGGTACAGTTATTCCAGACAAGTTTATATGCACTGTCAATTTCAATACTGCTTCTGCTGACATGGGACACTCCATTAACCTGATGCTTGATACCGTTTCAGCTGTTTCTATACTACCAAAGGATAGTTTCTTTCTCACTTTCTCACTAGTTGGAGCATTGTCTATGCTCCAACTATGGATCTTCATCTTAGAACCTAGAAAAGGTACTGAAATGTATTGATTATGTAGGACTGAAACTGACCCTTTCCAAATGCCACTTCAGATAAACTCAGCTGTCATTTCTGGGTCATATAATATCACAAGAGGGATTACTGCCTGACCCTGACCATGTCCACACTGTTACACAAGCACCTACTCCATCTGATTTTCAGACCTTACGAGCTTTCTTAGGTCTTACTTCATGGTTTATTCCAAACTACAGTATGCTTCAGTTGTGGAGCCACTTAAAGTACTACTATGTGGAACTTAAAGTCTGGTTTGGTCAGAGACTGCTCAACATAGCTTTGAAATAGTGAAACCAGTGTCGGACTGGCCCACCGGAACACCAGGAAAACTCCCGGTGGGCTAAGGTGTCAGTGGGCCCTCATGCTGCTAAACTTTTGGCCTATTTCATGGCCATTCCCTATTTCTATGAGAACAAAGTGGCTAAATAGATGGAATCATTGATCATAGTATGTAAAGAAAAAAAACTAGGAGAATAGAGGTTGATTGAGGAGATGAAGAATATTAGTACTGAGAGTGGGTCCCTGGACTAAGGTTTTATGGTGGGCCCCTGGTCTAAGGTTTTTGGGTGGACCCCTGGTGTCCCAGTCCAACACTAAGTGAAACAGTTAATTGTGAACAGTATTAGCTTTATTTGATCCTGCACTACCCAGTATAGTTACTACAGATGCCTCAGACTATGGGGTTGGTGCAATTTTCACACAGATCCATGCTGATAATTCAGAGAAAACTGTTGCATTTGCATTCAAAACACTTACAGAGACAAAGCGTAAGTATTCAGCTGTTGAAAAAGAAGCTCTAGCATGTGTTTGGGCAGCATAAAAATTAACTTATACACTGGTCCCAGCCCTTTAACTACACTGCTTACAACAAAGGGACTAGGAAGAGCTGGAATGTTCAGCAAGGCTACTGAATTTCAACTACAAAATGCAATACAAACCTGGTTTGAAAAATGTTACAGCTGCTGATTTTAAGCAAATGGCCAAATGCTGAGAAGAAACTCAGTGATGATCAAAGGGAGAAGCTCCCTTTGATGAAGGACATTTTCCCACTCCTGATGCCAACTGCAATAGGCCTGAAGAAAGTGAACCTATAAGGCATAATAAGAGAATCAGAAAACTACCTGCATGGACCAAGGACTATGTAATGGGAAGAAGTCTATACTGCTTAAGGTGCTAGAATTTATGTTACTGTTGTGCAATGGCTGCATGAGCCTGCTAATAAAGCACTGTTGTACTCTGCTTATCCTCGGTTATCAAAACACAACAATTCTGGTAAAAAATTATAGATCCCAGGTGCTGGATAAGAACTGCCATCTACCACTGCGCCTCATTTAGATGTGCGTTATTAGTGACAGTTCTTCCCAAGAAATTCTGCTGTGTTACAGGCATCACTGCACTGGTATCTGTGGCACAAAAATAGAAGCACATCTTACTTGAGTTGCACCAGAAACTGAAAAGTCATCTCAAGAGAAGTGTACTTTGTTTTAGATGGAACACACTACCAGGGGACTGAAAGGATAAACAGTTGTATTGTATCTTTTAGAAAGCTTTTCCACAATAACTATATCATTATTTATTGAGGCAAACTATCAAAGGGAATTGCCTTACAACCTCTTTGCTACATGTAGTAATTGATGTGAAGTGAGGCATGACATCCCCTCCTGACCTGGATCAGCTAAAGCCAGATAGATGACATCTCTCTCTATTATAATTGGTATCATTGAATCCTGGGTGGAACAATAGACTATATCAAGACTTTTGGCCTGAGTATTGATTTGTTGCTCTGTTTGAATGGGTCTCTAGGTAGAGCTTCGGAATTATGCATTAAACATTGTCTAGTTGACACGTCCCAGTTCCCTTGCCTCTTCTAAAACATGATACATCCCTGATCTGTTGTATTGAATGGAAGGTGGGCAGATAATACTTTAGAAATGGCCCTTATTTCCTACAAAAATATTTTTAATAATACCATTTTAATTATCTGCTACGGTGACATACACTGACATATTGCTGTGTGCATATCAGTCACAACCAATTCTATTAGTCAGTGTTCGTTTTTTCACACCATGCACAGAGGCCAACTTAATGATGTTAACGTTACAAAAATGAAAGAAACATATCTTTTACTGAAAATGTGACCTGTGTAAGATTCCGAAAGCTTTTGGTTTATCAAAATGAAACTAGCTATACCTTGATATTTTGGAAAACTGCTTGCTGGTGATATTTTTATAAATAACAACCACCAAAGCATCTGCCAATGGTTTTTTTCTGTAAATTGCATTATTTTCACATGCAATAGCCTTAGTTATCATCAAGGTACCAGTATTGCTATTGAGAAGAAAGGAAAGTAATGAAAATAAATTGTACTGTTTCACTGCTCTGGTGTGTTTTCTTCAGAAAAAGTGCTTGAATTGCTGCTCCCTAGGCTACACAACAGCTTATGTATGTTAACTATAGTAGTGTTTCTGAAGCAAATACACCTTTTGCACAAGTGCAGTGCAACAGTACATTACATTTCCATTACTTTGAAATACTTTTTTGGTTTACTGTTCCTTTAAAATGTACTCTCTGGGAAACAGCCACAGCTTTGAAGGTGTTCATTTTTTATGCCAAGGCCAGTGGCAGGTAAAACAACCCACAAGAAGCATTGCGAATTTGCAGGGAGGGAATTCTACCTGACGTCTTTAAGATGGCAATCTGACGACTTCCTGGATCAACTAGGTACAAAGAATTAAGCTGAGTCACTTTGCAATTTCTCACTCTCCAAAAAGATGTCCAATCGTCTTTTGAAACTACAAGCTATCTCATGTATTTGCCAATAGAACTGCTGTGGGGAGATAATACCACAACTTACATCTTTCAAAAAAAAAAAAAAGCAACAGCCTTTTTTCACATCTTAAAATGAAAACAACACATCATTGTATGTTCTAGGAGGGGCCTTACCAGCTAAAGACAAGCATTGTCCTCTCTTTTTTTGAATCCAGGATACAATACCAAACTGGCCTTCCTGGTGCGGGCTGGTATTGCTTGCTACAGCACATTTATTATCCACAAGTACCTATAGGTCCTTTCCTATCAAGGTTTTATCTAATTTAGGCTCATGAAAGTTATAAGTGGCTTGCATATTTCTAAATGTCAAAAGCATAACCTTATCTGTCTTAAATCTATATAGTTTGTACATCAGCTACCATAGCAATGTACCTTTTAGGCTTGTTTGCTAGAAAAGTGTTCAGTATAACTGTATACAGTTAGTATTTGTTGTGTTGTTTTGGTTTTTCCCTGTCACTATGGGCTTAAAGGAACAGTGTTTAAAAGTAATGACAATATAATGTACTGTTCTCCTGCACTGATAAAACTGGTGTGTTTTCTTCAGAAACAGAACTATAGTTTATATAAACAAGCTGCTGGCTAGCCATGGGGACAGCCATCCATAGTAGATAACAGATAAAATCTGAAGAATCCCAGTACAGGGAAACACTACACTATATTTTCATTGTTTTAAAACATTCATTTTTGCTTGTTACTGTTCCTTTAAGATAGGAACTGTGCATTGGAACAAAGTATTTTGAAAGATAACTTTACCCGAATGTGTCCTAGTGGAACAAAAAACCTCAAGAAATAGGAGAACCCAGGGGCTGAGCTATTACAGAATAGGAAAATCCATCTATGTTATTTTTATATTTTTAATTTTTTTGTCCATTACAGAAAAAACCTACAAAATATTTGAATCCAGGGGCTGAACTTTTACTGAGGATACTGTAGCAAAAGCTAAAAACTACATATTTTACAAGCTTTACAACCTAAAATGTTTTTATTCACAATAGGATTGAAGCATAAGCGCATAACTATTCCAACGAAGGTGTCAAGATTTTTTCCTAACTTCCTATCAAGGGAATGACAGTGCAGTCCCTGTTACTGGAATTTAATGAGATCTTGCTGTGGAGTACAACCAGATTAAAATGAAAAACGGACCACATTACAATCTGTTTCGACAATTATTATCAGTCGCCAGTAATATAAATATGCAAATTCCTCAGCGTGAACTTTAGCATCCTTTGTAGAGGCAATTCATCTCTTTAAGGTATTAATTTAAGTTGTAAAAAGGATCCATATATCACCGTGTGTCATTTTGAAAACAAATATTAATCAATTTTACACTTTGAATCAACACTGTGCAGGCGTAATGTGCATTATTTGGTAAGTGGCAAGAAATTTACATATTCACCCTAATCATATGATAAAGCAAGAACAAGGCTGAGCCGTGGAGACCTTATCATTCCTTGTGCCTCGGCTACAAGCTTCGGCTACTAGATTCTGCATGTGGAGCTATGCAGATGAAGTATATATATTTGGTGCTCCTATCATAATAACCTTGAAAATAAGTGATAGTGAATGTGTACATTTTTGACAGTTGCATAAAGGGAAAATGTATTTTATCAGTAATAATTTAAAAAAGCAAAAAGGGATATAGGAATCTTTTTTCTAAGATGTTCTAAAGTGAAGCATCTCATAAAAATGACCTGCTAAAATCAATAGCAATTTTTTTTCTAAAAAAACATACAACTTTTGTTAGTTCCACTGTCTGATATTCTAGAAGAGTTAATTACATCACTCTTTTATTATTAATTCATTGTTGAGTTACATGATGGTTCTAAAACATTATTGATCATTCTGTTTTTCAAATTGTTGGGATCGGTGTTGATTCCAGTGATTCCTCTCCACTAAAACATTTGAAAAAATGATTTTCTTTTAAAAAGGTATGATAATGCCCACATGGTGATAAATTAATAAATGTAGCGTCAAAAGTTTCAAATTTTCAATCATATTGTCCTTAATTATAATCATCTAAAAATGAACTTTTATGACGTAAACAGCAGAATCAAAAGAGATAACGCACATCTGGTCTTTTTTTTTTTTTGTGTTTTGGGATTATTTACATTATTTGTTTTGCTGATCTCAGGCTTAGAATATAAAAACTTTATGGATCCTAGTAGTCAGTTCCCCATGTGTCATTGCCCTTACAACCAAGGAGTAATTCTCAATTTGAAATTGAAGATGAATAATAGAAAGCTGAACAAAAATTAAACAGTAACAAATAACAAATACTATAAAATTGAAGCCTTTTGGTTTTCGGTTGCAGGGGTAAGTGACCCATGATAACCAAATAGAATTTTTCACTGCTGGCTGGAAAAGCCATGAAAAGGTCAATAACAATATGTTAATCTATAACATATTAACAGTTAATTTAACAAGGAACATTCACTTTATTTAATGCATATTATGTGGTTATTACATAAAAAGTCTACATTCTAGAACAAGGAAGGAAACAAGAAGGAAAATAACCTTTGTATTGATCTTTGTCCAATCAAGTACACCACTGCAAAAGTAACCATGGTGAAATTCTAACAAATGTATTATTAAAACATGACAGCACTGATGACAGTATGGGATTTTTTTTACCCAGAAACCAATTATCTAGAAAGCTCTGAATAACCGGGATGCCATCTCCCATAGACTCCATTTTAACCAAATAAATAAATTGTTTTAAATGATTTTCTTTTTCTCTGTAATAATAAAACAGAACCTCGTACCTTGTATTTCATCATATCTAAGATGTAAATAATCATTATTATTATTAACGATCGGACTTCCCCATCTCCCGACCTGCCCCTAACCTTCAGATCAAATAAAGTAGCAAAAGCAGAGATCAGCCGACGTTCTGCCCCTGACAGGGATCTTACAAAAGTTGTACGATTAAAAACCTAGTGACGGTCTCCCACTGAAAATTGTACGATCTGCAATAGACGCAAAGATATGATCGCCAGCCGACAGAAATTTTCTAACATGGCCGATCGAACAAAGGACCTATCGGCATGGCACGACAAATGTCGGAACACTCCACACACGAATCGAAAATCAGATCGTTGCTTCTATGGCCAGCTTAAGTCCTAAGCTATGCCTCAATTGGGCTTATCAATATCTGGAGATAAAATACCCACAGCCCCAATGTTATTGACATGCATGCCCCTTCCCAGTGCTGAAGAATCAGTAAATGACATCTACTTATAAGGGAATTTTTCAGATAAGTTTAAACTTTATAATGCTTGCTCTTATACAAATATGGTAAAAAGTATATCAGTGCTTCTGCATCTTAAATAGGGATGCTAGCTGTGCATTTATTATACATGTATAGTCAAAGACACCTGTCCCAAAGAACATCATGGACACCACTTACCACTTCTGTGGGTTAGTATCACATCCTGTATGTATTCTTGCTAATTTACACAACATGTAACATCTTGATTGGGAGTCATTCTACTTGGTGGTCTGTCTGATAACTCGGCAACTGGCTCCACTACTGTGAAATAAAGAAGAACCCTTGAATGAGGGCAGTTGTGCCTGAGAGAAAAAGGACATCATGTGGTGGGACATGAGTACACACTCTAGTCTGGTCTGGTTAGTTACAGGGAACTTCATGTAACCCAGTAGGTGCAAGTATAGATCAGCTTAAGTACAGTCAGCATACAAATCTTTTTGCCTCAAGTATGGGAAACAAAGCTAATTGCAGATAAACAAAAAGAAGATGGCACATTCATTCAGTGAGCCTTACCAAACTTTTATACATTTCAGTCTCCTGGAGGCATGCAGTTGCAAAGTTGCAGTAACACTTGGAGAGTGTGGTGGGATCTAATAGGAGTGAGTCTTGAGAATCATTTTACCTTGATATGGGAAACAAAGCTCCCGATCTGATTGTGAATGTAGGGAAAAACATACTAAAGCGCGATACAGAAGATGTTTTGTTTAGATCCCCAAAAGAGTTATTGTGCCCCTGAATAGATGGAGCTTGGGACTGAGCTTAACTTTTGTGGTTTTGTTAGCTTTTTTTTTTTTTAAATAAGGAACATTAACATATAATAAGTGTTAAAACGTAATATATAAGGCCCACTTAGCGTCTGCTATCATCGTTCTTTTGAAAAGCATTCTGAAGTGATTGCCTTTAGACAAGTACATTATTCCCAGTGATATAATCAGTATACCACAGAGTGTACAAATAAGGTCTATAATGAAACCACCTCTGGGGAAACTGGAAACGAATGCTGTGACTCCACAGACGATGAAGTTATGACAGTTGAGGCCCGTGAGATTTGAAAACGGTATACAGATTGTCTCTGCTGCTGATAAATGATGATAAAGTGATTTCCTTACCTTCCAGTCAATGAGAATTGACGTGGTCAAACCTCCCTCTTAATAAATAGCTAAACCTTTGCTACCAAAGCAATATAGTGTCATTTAATCTTTGTGTACATCCAAATACATTTATTTGAAATTATACTGACACCTTGCAGTTGTGATTTTTATTTTCATGCAGAAATAGTCTGTGGGGTTGCTTCAAACATGACTTTAGTTTAATTTGAAAGAAAAAAAACAGCCACAGAGGTTGGAATGAAGCATGTTAAAGAGGATGCGAAGATTCTTTAAAGAGCCACTGATTTAGTGACAGCTTCAGTGCACAGCCTCCAAAGATGGTTATACAATAGGACAGCTGCGCATTAATAAATATGGCAAGTTTGATTAAAAATATGGATAGTCATTTTTTTCCCCTTTTCTTTCCAAAACGTATGTTCAGAAAGAAGATGCGATCTGGCTTTCGCTCATGTTTATTGCTTGCAAAATACAGAGTAAAATGTGTATCTTGCCCAGCTGTTAGCTATTGTTCATGTTTATCAGCGCTAAGGGCTGAGAAGCCGAATAAAAAGATACGCTTGAGTTTGAAATGTGCCAGTCACTCCATTGTTAAAGCAACAAAGGCTAATTGTCTTTGCTGGCAAAACTCTGCTTTTGGTAAAAGTCCAGTTTTTTGTTAAGAAAAGCTATTGTGGCATGCAATTTATTTAATGTGTGCAGAGAAAGGATTCTGATTTCACCCTAAAAAAAATGTTTCTCCATTCATACATGTTGGTCAGAGTCCGATTCATTGCTTCGTAAGGAGAAGAAACAATTATTTAAGGCTAATTCAGTGCTTGTCACTCATTAAATAAAGCTGTGGTTGTGCAGATGTAAGCCTCCAGGCAACATGACTCTTACTCACAGAAATCTTATCAGGTGGATAATGCAAGACTCTCTACTATTCATTGGCCACACAAATAACCTCCCAAAGCTGAGTACTGCTTCTTCTTTTATACATAGCCATAGGAATGACCATTTATAGTTTTATATTTCAGAAATGTTATAAAAAATACCGTAATTTGTTCTTAGTTATTGAACTCCCTGTTGGAGTGTGTCAACTGCTCTGCTCACTGTTAGTGCTTATTTATAAAAACTGAGTGAACACAACCATTACTATAGAAATTTTTTCAGACGTTAAGCTGTTGAAAAACATTATGTATCTACTTCATATAATATAACTATGGACATAAACCCCTTCAGACAAAGTTAAATTTGCTAAAATTGCTCTTTTTTTTGCTCTATTCAAGAAATATTATTTTTTGTGTATGTTGCTACTTCCTTTCTGTTATGTTGACAGCCCAGAAGTGAAATGAACATTCAGCAGGGGTCTTATGTGAAAGCTGCCCAAATATGAAGCCTGCTGCTTCCGTCATTTCTGTGCATATTTGGAAAATGAAGGAACTGTTTTCCTCCAGGACATCAAAGCTCTAAAAGCAACACTCTTGCCTAGCAGTTCCTAATGGTGATCCAGTATGGACTGAAACCCTCTGACATCTCGAAAGATAGATTTTCCTTATGCAAGAGAGTCTATTCAGTGTCTGATCACCAGTGTGACTTGCTACAAGGTAATGGAAGTTTAGAGAGCCTGATCCAATAGACCTTTATATGCCTTTATATGCTCATATGTAGTGATGGGTGAATCGTGGCATTTCTGTGGGGAAGCGCAAACAAGACAACCCCAGATACGTATGTGCTCAGTAAAAAGTGCAAAAAAAAACAAATTCACCCTTACTCGAAATCTCATGTGTTTACCTGGTATCTATGCTCAGTTGGTGGATATCAAAATGCTCAGTTCCATATCTAAAAGAAACATATGACCTTCCAGACACAGAAATTTTCAAAGCTACCTTCACTGGGTTAAGGAGAGATGAGAACAGGCAGAACCAGACAAGGCATGTCAAACTTTCTTTGATAGATGGTGCTACAAAGAATCTATCCCACCTAAATCGTTATCATTACTCTACCGCAGGGATCTGCAACCTTGGCTCTCCTGCTGTTAAGGAACTACAAGTCCCACAATGCATTTGCCTTTATGAATCATGACAGACTCCTTCATTGCATTGTGGGACTTGTAGTTCCTTAACAGCTGGAGAGCCAAGGTTGCAGATCCCTGCTCTACCGTAACATGATGTCTCCAAAGATGGTCACTAACCTGGGATATATAAAACAATGGGAAAAAGACCTGGGAAGCACTATATCAGAGGAGGAATGGTATAGAGCATGGTCAAACCTGAAACACAGTTCAGTTAACACAATTCTAACTGAGGCAGGATACAAGGTACTCATGAGATGGTATTTAACACCAGTAAAAGTAGCAAAGATTTACCATACCTCTAATGACCATTACTTTCGAGGTTGCACGATCCCAGGATCTATGTGGCACATATGGTGACTATGCCCTCGAATAAGTGAATAATGATAAATTTTCCCCTATAAGTCTAGACACAATGATACCATAACGTTTAGCATTTACTGTTTGTATATACAGAATATCTGTAATGTATCTCCACCACGGTAAAGAAAATTATACAAAAATGTAGGCTTCTCCCATTTTGATAAGATATTTTGTATGTTCATTTGCATAACAAGTAACAATGGTAAACGTTACAGTGAGGTTAAATAAACAAATAAGGGAATATAACACAACGACAATATCAGTACAGAAGATATTACTTTGATTTGTAACACCGTAAAACATACACTATATGCACTTTGTCTAGACATAATGATACCATAATGCTTAGCTCTTGCCAGATGTAACAGAATTTTTTGCAATATATCTTCACTATTGTAAAGAAAAATGTACCAAAATGTATGCCTTTGTGAATGTTTTTATAAATAAAAATATTTAAAAAAAAAAAAACACACACACATTCACCATGTCAGAATCAGTATGGTAACCCCACTAATAAAGGAAATAAGAATCCTCTCTGGAGAGAATACCTACTCACCAGATTTAAGAGGTATATAGCCCAAACACAGTTATTTCAATCTTCGCAACCTTGGATAAAACAAAGAAAGGAACACCATATAGTGAAGTATAGCTTTTTAATTTTAAATAAATGAACCCCCAACTGAGTATACTCACAAGATCTGAAATTAAAACACCATTGAACAAATGTTCAGTCCAAGTACACAATATTAATTCCTCTACTCACGTGGTGCTCCATGCTTCCTCAGGACAATACTGTATCTTATTACCTTTATTAGTGGGGTTACCATACTGACACAGTGGATGTGTTTTTTGCCCTTTTTACTGAGCACATACATATCTGTATATTCTGCACCTGAAGTCTTCTTGTTTCTGCTTCCCCACAGAATACATTTTCAAGCTTATGTGTTAGTCTTGCAAGGTGGACACGTTTGGTGGGAGCTGCAATCAAACACTTATGTGAATACAGTGCCAATTGGACTTTTTTGGTTAAATCTTTGTATGGCCAGCTATCATTCACAGTTATCCAAAAATAGCAGTGGACAAAACATTTCATATGCAGATAAATTTTACACTAGTACACTGGAGGTCACTTCATAAAAAAGTAAAAAAAATCTCATAAATATTGGAAATATATGACTTTGGGTGAGCACCATCCTGACACAGTGGATGTGTTTTCTGCACTTTTTGCTGAGCACATACATATCTGGATATTATGCAACAGGAGTTTTCTTGTTTAAGCTTCCAAACAGAATACATTATGTGTTAGTCCTTCAAGGTGGACACGTTTGTTGAGAGCTGTAATCAAACACTTATACATTGAATACAGCGCCAATTGGACTTTTTGGCTTCAATCTTCGTATGGCCAGCTAAAAGCATTCATGGTTATCGAAAAATAGCAGTGTATAAAACATTTCATATGCAGACTGATTTTACACTGAATAGAAGTACATTGGAGGTGGCATCATAAAAAAGTTAAATATCTCATAAATTGGAAAAAGATGACTAGTAAAAGTGTTTGGGAGAGCCCATTGAGGTAGTGCCCCTTTAAAAGCAACATTAAGAGTGCTTTTCTATATATAATGTTTGCAAGAGCTTGGCTTCAGTTAATGTCCTTGATGCAACAGCACTAAGGGATGCAAAATTGAGCCTCTTAGTCACTGAGCACTCGAGTCTGGGGTAAAGAATCACTCTATAGCTTGTACCAAGTTTTACATTTGGAACAAGGTGCAAAGCATGGTGTTGATGGTCACAAGACAGCTAGCTCTGTACTTACCACCTCTAATAGTGCAGGTGGTGAGAACTGAGAGGGCTCCTTTGCAGCCTATGCTCACCAGCTTCCAGTAATGCCTGTTTCGTGATTTTCCATGATGAGCAGATGAGCCTCCTATGGTTTTGAACTTCATTATTAAGTTTGTCTTATGTTGCCAACATAAATAGCATTACTCTGTGCTGAAGAACCACACTTAATTCATAGTTCTAGAAGACTAGAGCCCATTGAGTCACTCCACTTTGTTTATGGCATATAATGTCTATGTGCCACAAGCAAACTGCAAGACATCAAAATGAATTAACATACTTTATTGCAATAACTACTGTAAAATATACAGGTATATGACCTGCTGTACAGAATGCTCAGGACCTTTGCGTTCCGGATAAGGGGTCTTTCTGTAATTTGGATCTTTATACATTAATTCTACTAAAGAAATTTAGACATTAATTAAACCTTAATTGGACTGTTTTGCCTCCAATAAGGATTAATTATATATTAGTTTGTATCAATTGCAAGGTACTGTTTTATTATTACAGAGAAAAAAAGAATATTTTTTAAAAATTTGAATTATCTCATAAAAATTAATTTCATGGGAGATTGTCTTCCTATAATCTGGAAGTTTCGGGATCACGAATCCCATAACTGTACTTGTCATAGTCTTGCACAGGAAATACAGCAATTTAATTGACAGGGAAAGGGTAGCAGATGGGCTGTTTCTTGGATTTTTCTGTGCCATCCATAGGGACATTTTGTTGGCTCCTCTAATAACATAAACCCTGGTCCCACATCTGTCTGATGTAGTTTTTTCTTATCTAAACAACTTACTAAATATTTTGTCAACATGTGTGCCATGTAGACAGACATCATAACCTGTGAGTCCACTTTTTCCATAAGTTAACAATAATGTTGGCAGTATTATACAGATGAGAAAAAAGTATTGGACACAGGTAATCAAGAGCAGCTCTCGTTCCCTGAAACTAAATGCAAATGATTGTTTTAGTGTTTCGATCTCTGCTCTTCTGCAAATCTTTAATTCCCCTTAAAGGACAAGGAAAGTTAAACTAAAGAAGTAGCTAGAAATGTTGTACAATATGTTTTGGGCTTCTGTACCAGCCCCAGGCAACCCCAGCCCTGTAGCAGTAAAGATCTGTGTCTCCAAAGATGCCCCAGTAGCTCCCCATCTTCTTTTCTGCTGATTCACTGCACATGCTCTGTGCTGCTGTCACTTACTGAGCTTAAGGACCCACTCACAATATACAGTACACATAGAATATAAATGTCACATTATAAGGCTGACTTATAATTATGGATAATGGATAATAACTACATGGCAGTAAATAAGTTCAACTAGCGTCAGAATTTAATAATCAGCCCTATAGCCTAAGCATATATTACAGACCAACCTAATTTTCTGCTTGATAATTAGTGACAACCCCTAAGCTTAGCTTCTCAACAGCTGCTCAGAGCCCACTGAGCATGTGAGTGTCGCAGACACTTTCCAAGATGGTGACCCCCTGTGACAAGTTTGAAGTCCCGGATCATTGCTGCTATTCAGGGCCGGGCCAAGGTAGTTTTGCACCCTAGGCAAGGGGTTCAATCAGCGCCCACCCACATTATGTATGACCATTTCCCACCTATTCACTTTTTCTTAAATAAAGAAACCTTATAACACATTAATGAATCAAACTGTATGTGTGCCAGCCAGTAGCACCCAAAATATTGCTCCCAATCTGTACCTGTGTCAGCCTGCAGTCAAAATATTTTTTCCCTAATCTGTGCCTGTGCCAGCAGCACCCAAAATATTGCTCCAAATCTGTACTTATGCCACCAGCTGGCCCCTTTAGTCTGTAACTGTGCCACCAGCATTGCCCCCTAAGTCTGTACCTGTGCCACAAGTCTGTACCAGCCATTGCCCCCAAGTCTGTACCTGTGCCACCAGCCTGTGCCAGAGCAGCAGCAAAAATATTGCCCCAGATCTGTGCCAGGCAAAGGGCAAGTAAGAGGGAGGTGGGGACTGAAGTAGAGCAGAACACTACTGCTGGAGACAGGGGTGAAGTTAAAACTTAAAGAAATAAAAAAAACATTATTTCCCTTCTAAAGTGCCCCCCCCCCTCTGACTGCTCTCTAGGCGGCCGCCTACTCTGCCTACCCCTAGTTCCGGCCCTGCTGCTATTGACAAGCTGAAACTTTAGGCTGGTGCAATAAGTTTAGTATATAAAACATGGCATTTCTAGCCCTATTCATTTTTAGGGTTTAGTTCTACTTTAATACATCCCTTAGATTCTAAACTTTAAAGCCTCTCCAATAGTGATGGGTGACTTTATTCACCAGGCACGAATTCGCGTGATTCGCTGCCTGCAGTAAATTTGCGAAACGCCAGCGAAAATTCGCCTGCCGAAAATTCGCTGGCGTAAAAAAAAAAACGAGATGCACGTCAAAAAAACTGCAACGCGCGCTGAAAATGACGCGACATTTCAGGATAGATTTGCCCATCACTACTCTCCAATTTAACTCAGGTGCCAGCCAATTACACAGCCTCTAGTCCACACAGACATATGCAATAACTTGTAATCAATATATTCATGCCTAGTCTAAATTCACACACTTTCAGTTGTGCAATTTAGCAATCACACAGAATGCCAACAACCATTCCCATACATTTCTACCCCTTTCACCAGTGCTGGAATAGGGAAGGGATGCACAGGGATGCCAGCCCTTCACTTCTTTATTTTTGTGAAATAGCATCCCCCTCAGTGGGGATGCAAGAGTTTTGTATCCCGGAACTGTCTTTTGCTCCTCTCAACTTTTGCATGCAAATAAAATGCAGAAGTAAAATAAAATATAGTTAAATAATAGAAGATAAAAGGAGAGAAAAGATTGCTGGGAGACAGAGAGAGAAGAGATAGAGAAGTGTTAAACAGATAAAGAAGGTGGAGGCATCAGAGAGGGTTATAGAGGAAAGGAGAAAAGAAGAAAACAGGGGACGCAAAAAGAGAGAATGAAGTTATTAAAAGCAGCAGATTAAAGAATAGTGAGAGAAAGATATATATGAAATAATCTTGGGTAATATAGAATATAATGGGGTTGTGCTATGTTATTTCACAGGCAAGGAGTTTGTTTGCAGAAGCTGGATTGACAGCCAAGAAAAGTCATATGCACAATTTTCATTTTGGGGTACCTACAGGTCACATACTTATAAAAATCTATGTATATCAAAAGTGAATTAGCAAAATGTTTTTGCTTTATAGTGGGTGAAACCAGAAAGTAATAAAGTATAACCAGGCTTAATATAACAATGGGAGTGGCTTATGGTTGTGGGAGGGACTTGTTTTAGTATGCTGTGCTACACTCCCCACACAAAGCATCCCTCTACTTTTTTCACTCCAATTCAAGCACTGCCTGTCACACACACACATATATATACATGCACAGGGGCACTATAAATAATAAGACCCATATTCCCAATTCTAATCCATGCTGACAGATTGGTATGATGATCAGCCTTTATAAATTAGCTCACACGGAAAGGTAAAGTACCATTTTAAAGGACAAGGAAAGTCTACAATAAGGCTAGAAATGTTGTATTTGGTATACTTAACATAAACATGACTTTACTGCACCACAAGCCTAATCACACAAATGATTTATGCTTTCAAAGTTGGCCACAGGGGGCTGTCATCTTGTAACTTTGTTAAACATCTTTACAAGACCAAGACTATGCACATGCTCAGTGTAGACTGGGCTTCAGTTGGGAGGTGAAGCTTAGGGATCATCATAAATTATGAAAATAACAAGTCAAATAATATCTGCCAGAAGCTGATACAGCATCAATAATCAGAATATACAGACTGCACTGGGTCCTGTGTTGTCTTGGACAACACATACGCACAAACTATAACACATATAGCTTTTGTATTGTTTAATACAAACTTTCTTCAACTCTGCAGAACCAGTGGCTGCAGCAAAATAATCCTCCAAATAGAATCCCAGTTTATCTATTTAAATCTGGTTCCATGATCTTTGTCCCTGCAGCTGGAGTTGGAAAGAGTAAAGGGGATGTAAAGGCAAAAATAAAATCCAATACAAATCTCTACAGGGAAACAAAGCTGTTGGAGTTGTGAAGGCCTGGGAAGTGATGTGGAGCTCCCCCTGCTGTTCATGAGTATGCTTATTTCCCTGCCCAGCAGTTAGGGACCTTCTGACAATTCCTATCCACAGCAGTAAATGAAGGGAGAATTTCACTGCATACAGTCAGGTTTCTTATGATAACAGTACACATTTTTTAATTGAAGTATATTTGAGATAGATTTCTTTTTCATTAAAGAAAGTATAAATGGGATTTTATTTTTTTGTCTTTTCCTTGTCCTTTAACCAGTGCTGCGAGTGGATTTAAAGGGGCTGTTCACCTTCCAATATTTTTTCAGTTCAGTTGGTTACAGATAGTTCACCAGAAATAAAGACTATTTCAGTTAATTTCTATTTTTTATTTGATTATGTCTCAGCAAAAGACACATTTTCACATGATAATTCATGGTGTTATTCCTATAAAAGTCATATGTATGTATTTATTAGTGATGTTGGTGAAATTGCTGGGAGTGGCCACTATTTATTAAGAATGCCAAGGAAGCAAAATCAACAGAGATTCTCTGTTGTCCTAGGCCATGAGCCCATCCTAAAACAAATGGGGCGTGACCTTAAAAAACTATAAATACAGTAAGACATTTTTAACAGTTATAACTTGTAAACATAATCCCACTCTAAATATGACTTTTACGTATGACTTTTGGAATACAGGATATGATGCCACTAACATAATAATGTTGAGTCATTGTATTAATTCGCCAGTCAGAACCTGGTGAAATAGATTTTGGGGAAAAGGGGAACACATTTTCATACATTTGCAGATGTACGATCCTGCCTGACGAAATGCAATCAAAGTGACAAGGTAATTACAATGTGTGTTGCTTTTCTTTTAGTAAATGTTGCCGCAAATTGTCTTTTTAGCAAAAATTCAGCAGAAAAACACAATTCACATGGAATTGCAGCCACTCAGAAAAGTATGGTGTCCCTGTGAGCCCTGAAAGGTTCAATGAGCTTCTACAGGGACTAACACAATAATGTCCAGTATGATGTCCAGTAAATCAAAGTTTGAAACTGAAAATGATTTCCAGGATTATGTCTCATGTCATGCTCCCACACACTTCTCCAATAAACTATATCTACCCTGAGAATAGTCCAGCAGACATGAATGGGTAATATAATATTCACCTATAGCAACCAGTCAGAATATAGCATTTACTGTTGATTTGTTTAAAATCTGAATAGTTTCTGTAGGTTACTACACATTGTCAAACTTTGCACTTTTCATAGTGTGGGAATATTCTAACCCTGCCATTGAACACAGATCAGGACTTCTCCAGCCCAAATAAAAAAGTTAATACATGCTGTCAGACACGACAGAATAGCTGATTGAATGGAATGGAGGATTAGTCCTGGTGCACAAGAAGCAATAGACATATTTTAACAAGAAGGTATCAGACTCAGAGCAGGTTTAAATAGGCTTGGAGGTCTGGTAAACCCAATAGCTAGGGTGGCAGATATTGTAAGAGTGAACCCCAGCTCAGAGCATATTTAAGTAGCATTAACTCAAATGATAAACCTAGAGCAGTGATTTTCAACCTTGTGCCTCCAGCTGTTAAGAAACTACAAGTCCCACAATGCATTTGCCTGGCTGTCAGACTCCTTCATTGCATTGTGGGACTTGTAGTTCCTTAACAGCTGGAGGCACAAGGTTGAAAATCACTGACCTAGAGGACAGACAGAAATAATACTAAAATTAGACTTTATTTCACTCAGGTGCTGAAAAGAATGAGAAACTGAGACAGTGTCATGTGTGCAGCAGTATTAACAACAATTCACCGAAAAAAATTTGCAACAGTAACAAAGCAGTGTATAGCCCCAGTGTATACTGCTGGGTCTACTTTTAGATCCTAGCTAAAAGTTCAAAATCAATAGATTTCTAAAGTACGAGAATAATGTAAATTTGACCAATCCATTGTTCTCAAAGCAAAAATAAAACCTTTGAAATTTGAGATAAAAGCGTATAATCTTTTCATTCCCAGTGCATGCAACTAAAGGGCCCCTGTACCCAGCAGGGGAAGCTATACATCTCAGCACCTTAGCTCCCTAAAGTAAAAGATATAACGTTTTATTAAAATTAGCTTTAATCTGAGAAAGTAAAGGCATGTAAAAGAATTTAGCTTCCTCTAGTATTGTGGGAAAAAGTCATTCTGATCATTAAACTCTGGCTTTTAAGTACCACTATTCGATTTGTAATAAATGCAGAGCCTTCAATAAGATCAGTGTAGCCAAGTTAAAACATTAAGCAGCAGCCAGTAGAAATCTGCTCTTTTTTCACTTTCCTCTTACCAAACGGATTCCTTTGTTAATTACAGTTAGAGCATGCTGAGATATTGACTTCTGCGTTCTCTAACATATGCTTATTTTTTTCCCCTCTAGCAGGTAATGAAATGTCAGCACTGTTCTTTTTCTAGGTTTGTAGCATGTTGATCAAAATGACCTTTATTTTTATACTAGACACAGATCAATAAGCAACTCTGGGGAGTTTGACAGGAAAAAAGGTACAATATACAAGAGATGACAAGGGAGACAGAAGGAAATGCAGGCTGGTTCATTTTTACCGCAATTTTCAGACAATGCTGCGTGTTTCACTCAAGATGAAAATTCATTTTGTCCATCTAATCGGAGGTGAGGATATTAAAGCAGTCGGCTTTTGTTAAAGAATTGTTTTCATTTTACAAAATAATAGTCAGATTGGCAGTAGTCCAGTCACTAAAGTCAAATTATTACATTTTGATAAGAGGTTACAAGGCCCCTTGTGGTGGACCAAAAAATAATACATTTGTTTTGTTTCCTTCATTTTGGATCAATCTGTAAATTGTTTTTTTGTTACCTCTTTATATTGGGTTTTCCAAAGTAAATGGAGGCATAATAAAGTATATTGTACTCTGACATTTCCTGAGCATTTACCTCAACTACAGTGTCTGCATTGTATTAAAGAAAAAAGAGAGAAGAGGGAGAAAAGGTAAGGAAAAGAGAAAGAAAGAAGAGGAAGTGATGAAAAGTAATAGTAAAAGCAAAAGCTCCATGGCCAACATAGGGGTTTACAAGATATACATATGTAACCCCATTTAGGCTAGACTAGACCTTGTCCGAATAGGAAACAGGCAGTGGCGTAACTACTCGCTGGTGGGCCCTGGTTCAGGATTGGCACCAGGGCCCCACTATTGGGCTCTCCCCCATGAGTTGGAGTTCTCCTAGCCTCTCCAGTGGGCCCTGAGAGGGAGCGGGCCCTGGTGCAATTGCACCCCCTGCTCCCCTGGTAGTTACGCCACTGGAAACAGGCAGAGCACCAGTTATATTTGACCCTCTCTCAACAGGATGGGCCTTTGCTACACAAAAGAGTGAAGGAATGGTGTTGTGAAACTACACCTCACTTGTGCTGCGTGACTAATTTGGAAGCAAGAAGGTTTTTGAAAAAGCCAACAGGCGTTATTCTTGTAAAGCGCAAATCTAGGTTTGATACTTACAATACTCTGAGGTATTTGCATGTAATATTTACATGTCATGTATCAACACAGCATTTCAGGGCCAGCATCATGTGACAATCCCTGTGGAGATAGAATAGATAGATTCACCCTCAGCATCTCTGTACCGTGACCTTGATCCCCATTCATTGGATCAGGGAAATAACTAAACCTAGATTCCTATTAGGCTGTACTACCCACACCACAGGCCAGTCGTCCCTGAGAAGGGAACTACCCCCTTGCTATCCTTCCTGGTTTGAGAACAGACTGCTATTGCTCACTAGCCTCGCTTTCCTAGAAAGTGCTGTTACAGAGAACCACCCTGTCCTGACTATACCTCATTCACGTGGTCCCTTTATCCCCAACTTCACCAAGGGTATCACCATCCTTGGGGTGTTCCCTTTACTGGGCCTAATGCTCCAGACTCCCAATAAATCTACTCCATCCCTGGAGTGGCAAGGGGAAAAGGAAGTTCCACCATCTTCCCAACACTATATTGAAGCATGGCAGAGGTCATCAGCCTCTAGGTGAATGATTCACTGTACACAATATGCTAACTAACAGAAGCAGCTACATGGGCTTCTGCCCAGCAACCAGAGAACAGGGAAGTGTAGGCATTTAAAGCCATAGGGGAGCGTTAACCCAATGGGTCCCTTAACATTTTGTACACAGTAAGTTAATTGTAAGCAACTTTTCAATATATATTAATTAGAAATTATTTTAACATTATTTGTAAAATTGCTAGTAAATTACATTTCTATTAACAAAGAGTTAATTTTTAGTATTTTCTGTAACAATTAGTTTTAATTTGGCTTTTTATTTAGAAGCTCTTCAGTTTGCATTTTCAGAAATCTGGCTGCTAGGGTCCAAATTACCCTAACAACCATGCATTGATTTGAATGAGAGACTGGAATATGAATAGGAGAGGGCCTGAATAGAAAGATGAGCAATAACAATAAATTTGTAGCCTTACAAAGCATTTGTTTTTTAGACAGGGTCAGTGCAGTGCCGGAAATAGGGGTAGACAGAAGAGGCGCTTGCCTATGGTGCAACACCTACACCTGGTCTGGGTTGTTGTGCTCCTTCCCCTATGTTATATACCCCTCCCTCACTCCTCTGTCCTTCTCCCCCACCAGCCCCACTCTTAAGGCACATGAATACGCACGCAAGAGGGTTTTGGGGTAATGTGGTGGCCCATCCCTGGGTCAGAAGAATAAGGCAAATGTTTAAAAACTATAATAAATAAATCATGAAGACCAATTAAAAATTTTCATAGAATTGGCCATTCTATAAAAAAAATTAAAACAATAATAAAACAAAGTGTCTCAATAGAATATACTGTATAATCAGTTTATACTGTACCTACATGTGATTGAAAATGCAGTGCACATTGAGCAGTACAAATGTTAGATGCTTGCAAATTTGAAGGTTTTAGCTATATATATGTATATATATATATATATATATATATATATATATATATATATATATATATATATATATATATATATATATATATATATATATAGTCTATGTACAATTGTAACAGCACTCTCGCAATAAAAGTGATTCGCTGTGCTAGTCTCCGAGGTCTCCGGTCAAACCTTTTTCCATATATAAAAACGAATGATGGACAGCACCAGCTGATGAATATGCAAAAAGATTGTATTAAAAAGTTTACATCACCATTTCTGTACACACATTCATAGCTATGAATGTGTGTACAGAAATGGTGATGTAAACTTTTTAATACAATCTTTTTGCATATTCATCAGCTGGTGCTGTCCATCATTCGTTTTTTTTATATATATATATATATATATATATATAAATATATACTGTATAGTTTTTATATATTGTTTTATTTATACATAAAGTATATTTATTTTATAATGGATTTTTTTAATTCAGTGGGCTGGCCAGTCACTAATTGTTAATTTACTGATAGCCTCTGTTCAAGTGTGTGGGGGGAAGTCAAAGTACAGTATTCTATTAGTCTACTCCCTCATTCTTTGGTGTAGGGATTTCCCCAACTGTGTCTTAGATATGTATATAAAGTTTCAGTTGGTCTTATTTTATCTGCAAAGATTGCTATTAGAAATAGAAATACAATAGAAATACAATTTGCCATTCTATAACATACTAAAAGTTAAATTAAAGGTGAGCCACCCCTTTAAAAACAGTATCTTCCTGTCTTTTGCTGCTTCATGAACTGGTATTTGGCCGGAATAGGTGTGTGCCTAGGGCACAACTATGGGGATACTAGAACACATGCCTCGGTTGTCTTCCTCTGGCCCTGTGGGTATTGCAGAAATACAGGTTGCTGATGAGGGGAGCAGCTCTAGTACATGTAAACCATGGCTCGAAGAAAGCTGACAACTATACACTATTTTAGTGTATACAGTGCAAAAGAATGAACGATAGGCTGATACTGACATTTTTTATTGCAATCACAGTAATAAATGGAGCATAAGGACCTGTGCTTTCTGGATAAATCAGAGTTGGACCAAGATGTATTGGTAACCAAGGCACTTATTTGCAGCCAAGGCAGTAGGAATGGAGGGTATCAAGTGGTATAAATGCTGGGGGAGCAGGGGGTATAATTGCACCAGGGCCCATTCCAACTCCGCTCTCCCTTGAGCCTGGCGGAGATCGCACGACGGTAAGTAAATTGTAGAGAGGGAGCGGGTGCACATTCAGTGCCTGGGCCTGGTAGCAGTAAGTCAATCCCTGGGAAGAATACAGCACTACCAGCATTATGTGTCATGTTCAGGGCCAGAACTAGGAGTAGGCAGAGTCAGCACATGGCTAGGGCGCAAAGCTGGGGGTGGTGCCAGGAACATACCTCCTCTGTTGCCTACCCCATGTCCGATCCCCCAGGGCATCTGGCCAGCCTGGCTCTGGTCATGTGTACATTGATGTGTGATGCATTCATGGGAGGTAGGTCAGGGGCACTTAGGCATCCTGGCCCCTTCCTGCCTGTAGGGTGCATTTTTAATCCAGTAAAAAGTAAAGATGGCAGCAAGGCCTCAGATAAAAGTGCTTACTGAATGAGCACTAAAGAACATGACTATTAGTGTTCTAGCACTAGTATTAGGAGTGTTTATAAAAGTGCTCCAAGGTATTGCATTGCTAATCTAATTCTTTATTAAGTCAGTGAAGGAAAGGGCATTCACAAACAGTCCTTTGAAGGAGAACTAAACCTTAAAAATGAATATTATTGGAAATTACATATTTTATATACTGAACTTATTGAACCCACCTAAAGGCTGTGTATTCCTGTAGTAGTAATGCACTCCACGTGAAACGCGTTAAGGATCAGGAGTAGTTTTCATTGTACAACGTTCTCTACTTCATGTTATTTTGTGAGTATACCCAGTTGCTGGGGCACATTAATTTTAAATAAATACTATGCACTATCATATATTTCTTCTTTTTATGAACATTGCATGAATACTCGAGGACATCTTGGAGTCAGCACCAGTTTTGCTTGATGTGGACATACTTTGAGAATCTGGTGAGTAGGCAATTTCACCAGAGGTGGGCTGATTTGACATCCTTGGTCTAACTTACCTGAAGGGTCTATAGCACATGGCACTTTTTAAACAAGTGTTATGTAATTAACACAGCGCAGTGTGATGCATTTGGCACTTTAATAAACAAATGTAAGGGTACTACACCATAGTATCCATTTTTGTGCCTCCCTACAGAGATTTGTTTTGGATTGGAGAGTCCAGCAGAGTGGACCAGTGAAGGGCGGCTGCAATCAAGATTCTTTACACCAGTTGAAGATTTTACAATTTAAGCGCTGAATGATCTTTGTTTGTATTGTAAGCCTTTAAAGCAGTCATAGGAATTCCCCATCTTGTATGTGGTTAGAAGTGTCTGTGACACGCACATGCTCGGTGTATTTTGAGCAGCTTTTAAGAAGCTAAGCTCAGAGAGCATCACAAATCATCAAGCAGAAAATGGGGGTTGCATGTTATATAAGCTGATGCCACAGAGCTGATTATTAAATTCTGATGATAATTGGTACTGGTTTCTAAGATGCCATGTACCAATAATCTGAATTATTTACTAATCAGCATTATACTGCAACATGTTTATATGATATATATATTAAGTATACTGTGAGTCAGTACCTAAGCTCAGCACATAAAATCTGATGTATGTATGTATGTATATTTTTATTTGTATAGCGCTCCTTGATGGCAAAGCACTGTACAGCAACAATAATTTAGTAGTAAGAAACAAGGGAGCACTGCATTAATAAGTAACAATAAGTGCATAATTATAAATACAGTTTGCATAAATATAAA
>CM044437.1:39913467-39936116 GCA_024363595.1 Xenopus borealis
TCGATGTGGAAGTTAAAATCCCCAAGGATGATTGCAGGACTATCAGTGCAGAGGAAGAAATAAAGCCAGGTGTCAAAGTCAGAAAGTCACTAACATTTGCCTACCTGGACGCAACTTCGCATTTTAGTGAATTTGCATGGCGCTGGCGAAACTACGCCTGGCAAAGTGCAGCAAAGTGCAACTTCTGATGTTAGTGAATATGCCCCCATATTGGTAGCAAAACCAATCCTATAATCAATATGACAGTACATACGACAGTTAGAAAAATCTCTAGTTGTGTGGAACTGGTAATTTAAAACAATTTGTAATATTAAACCAGCAAAGCACAATCTGACTTGTCATTATACAACTAGTCGGTAGAAATGGCCGTTATGATTTACATACTGTATATTGAGCATGAAGTCTCAATTAGCAAATGGTTAACAGTGCAGAACAGCATTATCACCTGACATAACTAATTGCTGCAATAGTGACATTTCCCATGCAGTATTATAGACACTTTTGAATTATGGGCTTAGCTGCCTTTCTCCATCCGTTGATAAATGCGTTGGCTTGAGGTCAGCTCAGCAACATCTATTAGAAATATTGTTTTTTTTTTAAGCATTGCATTGATTTGATTTAACCTCAATCAATTTAAAATGGTTGTGATAATTAGCAAAAGCTTCAAATTTGACCTTAAGGTAATAGGATTCATTAGCTATGTTTAGGATTAAATTTACTTTAATAAGGTTATTTTTCTTCCTCTGTACATCAAACAGCGGTCAGCGAAACGCGAATCAATTATTACAAATTATACCATTTGAGTTGATTATGTAGAGTCTGCTAATTTGTATAATTAATGACTTCAGACAATGGGAGCAATTTATTAATAACTATCTGTACACATGGTCTGTATGACACTTTATTTTACAGCTGCCGGATCATCTGTTAAACATGAGGTATTATACACTAGAATGCCAGACATGTATGCTAATTAAACCCATAATTAATTGAAACAGGCATAGTTAAAGAATGCTGACAGGCTCCGTATTTTATTAATCGGGGCAATCAGCTATTCAAAAGGAAAATTTAATCAGTGATTCATAACCAAGCCAGGGGTTTGCATTATAGCTGCGATGGTCTTTCTGTACATTAGGAATTGTAACCTCCCTATAGAAATTTACTGCTGCTACACAGAACAATCTTTTTGTAATCAGAACAGACAGGGCTAATATTTTACATCAGGTGTCTCAGTAACAGCTAATATTAATGTTTCAATGATTCCTCATAATAATACATTATTCACCGCATCTGTATTAACATGTATGGTAAAGCTACCCTTAGAAAAATTATTTCTGTCTTCGTTATCACAAAGTTAACGTTTTTCTCTTATTCATTATAATAAATTGCTTTTTATGCTCATGATTGAAATCAATATTTTTTTTTACTTCAATGGATTATACAGGTATGGGACCTGTTATCCATAATGCTCGGGACCTGGGGTTTTCCAGATAAATGATATTTCCATAATTTGGACCTCCATACAGTACCTTAAAGGGCACCTTTGGGCCGAAAAAAATTTCCCAAACCTAAGGTGCGGGCTGACAGAGCCCGCATTCCAGTTTGGGGATCTAGTAGTTTAAAAAAAAAATTGCCCCCTGCAGGCACTGGCTTACTCGCACTGGGAGGGAGATCCCGGTGCGAGCCGCCATGACAGTCCATGAGCATGCGCAGTATTTTGATCGAAGGGTTAAAATCGTTCGAATCGATTGCATCGAACGATTTAAACAATTGATCGAATTTTTACTATTCGACCAATGGAATAGCGGTAAAATCCTTCGAATTCGATATTCAAATTTTACTTCCCTTCTATTCACATGGTCGAATTTCGATTTTTTTAAAATTCAGAATTCAGCCAATGATAAATCTGCCCCTTATTTTTCATCCTAATAGTTATTAATTACTTAAAATGTAGTTAATGGGAGATGACCTTCCAGTAATTTGATTGTGGAGGGCTTAATAGTGGAATTGTAAAAAACAAACACAGCCTTGGATAAATAAGATGTAGGGATTCAAGCATAACACAGTTCTGTAACTATGGGGACTAATCATTTAATAATATTGAAAGACCAAGACTTAACAAATAAGAGAAGGTAATTTTACAGTTTAATCATATATAAGAGTATTATGGGGTTATGTAATAAAAGTCACTAAGTTTGTCAAGGAGCAGCAACCAATCAGCAGCTAGCTTATAGTGGTCACCTGTCTAAAAGCAAATATCCTATTAGTTGCTACTGGTTACTGCTCCTGGGCAAACTTTGTGCCTAATATTACAGTGTTGCAAAGAAGATCCACACTCACAAAACAAACTATTTTGAATGTGGACACAAAATAATGTTGTAAAAGCCTGAGGACAGCCAGCCAAAATGTTAGTATCCCAAATAAATATCCATTCAAAACCAAGTCCTGTGAGTGTGGAACGTTGAATTCCATTTATTGATGGCTTGCACCCAGGCTCTGTTTGTTCTTCTACACAAAGTGCTGGCATTTTAATATTTTACTATAACAGAGTTGATATTATTAGCTAATTCACTTGTAATGTGTTTGTTTAGAATGCTTCCTTATATAATATCAAGATTACAGGGCTATAGATTTACGTGCAAATGCCTTTTTCCATTAACACAGTTACATTACTTACAGACTAGGGATGCACCAATTTGGCCAAATCCTTCTGCCCAGCCGAACCGAATCCTAACCCTCATTTGCATACAGGGCCGGAACAAGCTGACATGGCGCCCTAGGCGCTCTGTCAGCTACAACCACCCCCCTCCCTAACCGTGCACGCACATAATCGCATGCGCGCATGCACCCGAGCGGCAGATTAAGGGGAGGGAGGAGGAGAGTGACAGGGGAGGGAGCGTGAGAGGGTGGAGGGGGAGTGACAAGGGGAGGGAGTGACAAGTGCAGGGGAGAAGGAAGGAGAGGAACAGGGGAGCGATTGGGCCGGACTAGACATAGGCAGAAAACTTTTCAAAACAGGCACATGCCCAGCGCCCCTCAGCTTTGCGCCCTAGGCAGGTGCCTCTTCTGCCTACCCCTAGGCCCTGTTTGCATATGCAAATTAGAGGCGGGTAGGGAAATTGCATGACTTTTTGTAACAAAACAAAGAAGTAAAAAATGTATGCATGTGCAAATTAGGGTTCGGATTCGGTTAGGTATTCGACCAAATCTCTCGGACCCTACAGATGATGGATATTTAAGGTTTAAGCCTTATTAATTAATAAACAACATTGGTACAATCACTGGTATTTGCAAAACAGTTTTCTACTTTTGCTTAGTACAGGCTATGAAGCCTGTTATCCAGAATGCTCAGACCTGAGGTTTTCTGTATAATGGATGTTTCTGTAATTTGTATCTCGATATATTCAGCCCCCTTAAAATTAAATAAACGCAATAGGATTTGTGTGTCTCTAATAAGGATTAATTATATCTTAGTTGGGATCAAGTACACGGTATTGTTTTAGTATTACAGAGAAAACAGTTATTTGATTATAATGGAGTCTATAGGAGATGGCCTTTCTGTAATTCTGACCTTTCTGGATAATGGGTTTCTGGATAAAGGATCCCATAACTGTATACTATGGCTAAACTCCACGGTGCACTTACGTCCGACTCTTGTCATGCGATGGCATGCATGTTGGATGTTGCGAAAATAATGGAACTGAAATCACAGGCACAAACTACTTGTATCCAGCTGTCAGATGAAAACGCAGCATGCGTAGTGACAGTCGGATACATGTAGTTCCACCTGCAATTTCACATTCAGTTCCATTATCTTCTGCACATCCAACTCATGGAATGCGTGTCATCGCATGGCAACGAATCAGATGTGAATCAGGCTTAACTGCAGCCCTTAGCGCTGAATGTTTGTTTAACTAGCCTCACTTCTGCAGTGGCGTTCAGCAGACTCTCTGCAGCTCAGAGGAAATATCAATTAACCATAGATGACTTGGATTTGTAGAATGTGAGAATTGGCTTTTGTAGTGTTGTGGCTTGCCAAAACTTTTCAAACATTACCACTAATTAGGGCCTATTCATCACTAATTAGGAACATAATAGGCGACATCAGGAATTGAGTGTCAAAAAGAAAAGCCAACTGAAAAATATTCCCTTGCTATCACTACAACCAGCAATGACTTCTGAGCCTGATGTTTTCAAAATTGTATTGTAATATAGCAGTCTCCCCGTCTCTCCTTTTAGCAAAGCAGTTTAGTAAGAAAGGTCATGTTTTCCACCATTTTGTGATTAGTGTTTGAGCAAAATAATTAGTAGCCAAGTCATAGCCATCTACTGTAATGAAGGGTGATGCACTGGTCATGGATTATTCACATGATTATTCACAAGATTATTCACATGATTATTTTGGCATACCTTTTTCACGGGACAGTCCTGATTTTGACAGATCAGCCAGCAGTCCCAGGTTTGTTACTGAAATTTCCTCACTTTCGGGCAAATTCACTAAAGCGAGAAGCGTCAAACGCTAGCGCTTATTCGCCAGCATGACGTCATTTCGCAACTTCGCCAATTCACTAAAAGTGTCCTTGGTGAAAATTCACTAGCCAAGGAGATAGTCTAGCGCAACTTCGCACCCTTAGGGCCCTTACACACGGGTGTTTTTACCTGCGCTCCCCTGCGTTGCGTTTTGCTGCGTTCAGCCGCAGGGGAGTGCAGGTATAGACGCACTCAATTATTTTCAATGGGGCTGTACTCACACGAACGCATGTAGGCGCCGAACACAGGAAAAATGCAGCATGTTGCGTCTGAACCTGCGTTCGGCGCTTACACGCGTCTCGTGGGTACAACCTCATTGAAAAGAATGAGGCGCGTCTAGACCTGCACAGGTCCAAAACGCCCGTGTGTACGGGCCCTAACACAAGGCATAGTTGCGCACTGACGAAGGGACATAACTACGCTAATTCACTAAGATGCTCATTTTACTGAACGTTACCTCTTGCGTCAGACCTGGCGAAGTTCAATACAATAGATAGGAGTCTGAAAAAAAAACTTGGAATTTTTTCTAAGTCCCAAAAAAATGCAGCCGTCTTTATTTAGGGTGATAAATAGCGTAATTATTTTGGGGGTTACCCTCCCTCTCCCCTACATTTTCTAACATATGGCAACTCAACTATACAGGGGGCACATGTTTAGGGCAATAGAACAACTTTATTTTATATATTAAAGGTTTCCTGGGCTTGTGTAGTGTAATGTAGTGGCTGTAACATATACTTCTATTATAAGTTTAACTTTGCGCCTTATGCAAATTAGGCATCGCTAGAGTAAATCCGCTTTGCCTGGTGAAGTAACGGTAGTGCAACTCCGCTAACGTTCGCCTCCCTGAGCGCAACTTCGCATTTTAGTCAATTAGCGGTGGGCTGGCAAAAATTCACCTGGAGAAGTGCTGCGAATTGTGGAGAAGCATTCGCTAGCACATTTTCGCCGCTTAGTGAATTTGCTACTCTATCTTTGATCATTAAACATTAAAGCATTAAACAGCCAGGAAAAGATAAAAAGTTATTAAACTTAATTGCTTTTTGGCAGAGAATACAGACTATGTCGCAGGTGCACTTGGATACTCTTGTAACAATTTAAGATAAGCAAAGAAACAATTTTAACAGTTTAAGATAAGCAGGTCTCTTGGGAAAGTTTGAGTTGCAGCTTAAAGGGCTTCATCAGCAAAACAGTTAAAACACATAAAAACCACAGAAACCTGTTTACACTTTCATAACCTGCCAACATTTATAAAGAGAACATGGTAATTAGGGGTTGTGGCCACAAAAATGGGCGTGGTCTAAAAATGTTTGATGCCCAGCAAATCTTTATGTACATCTTTCTATTTCAAAATGTTGGGAGGTATAATTTTGGTTGTTCTTCATATGGGGGAAATATGCCCACCCCCCTTCCTGATACAAGCTTATTCAGTTGAAGAAAAGCTTTGTATACTCTATCTTGACTAGAAATAAACATAAATGTGCAACCCCCTCCCTTACCTTGTATCATTTTTAAGTGAGGGATACTGGGACTTGAAGTCCCTCTGTTTTATAGATAATCTGTTCAGCACCCACTATAGAAAGTGTTAATGATAGCTAACACTATGACAGTGTCAATGAATAAAACAGATAGTGCTTATGCACATTTTCTACATAAGAATGAGCTTGTGTCAAAAAGAGGGTATTTTTTTTATTTCCCTTTAAATCACAGTTGGACTCTAAGGGGCAAATTCACTAAGCAGCGAAAATTCGCTGCACTTCGCCAGGCGAATTTTAGTCAACCTGCCGCTAATTCACAAAAAAACCTATTTATTAATAAATTAAATAAAGTTGTCCTATTGCCCTAAACATGTGCCCCCTGTATAGTTGAGTTGCCTTATGTTGGGAAATGTAAGGGGGGAAGGAGGGTAACCCCCAAAAAATTACGCTATTTTTTAGACTATCACCGTAAAAAACAACAGCGTTTTTTAATTAAAACTCCTATCTATTGTATTGAACTTCACCAGGTCTGACCGAGTAAAATAAAAGAGGTAACATTCAGTGAAATGTTCATCTTAGTGAATTAGCGTAGTTACGTGAAGTAGTTACGTGAAGTTGTGCTAGTCTATCTACTTCGCTAGCGAATTTTCACCAGGGACACTGTTAGTAAATTGGCGAAGTTGCGAAATTACGTCATGCAGGTGAATTAGCACTACTGTTAGATACTTCGCGCTTTAGTGAATTTGCCCCCTAAACCCCTATGGAATAAATAATACAGTGGCTTAGCATTCTCAAAATAGGGTTAAAGGAAAACTATACCCCGAAAATGAATGCCTGAGCAACAAAAATATTAGAACTCTAACTGTAACAGGAAGAAGTGATGAAGCAAAAGACACAACTCTGTCTGTTAATTGGCTCGTGTGACCTAACTTTATAGTTTGTTTGGTATGTTTGTGTGCACCGTGGAATCCTAGGATCCCAGGAGGCTGTCCTTATTTTTTAAAATGGCAATTTTCTATTTATGATTACCCAATGGCACATGCTACTAAAAAAGTGTATTATTATGAAAATGGTTTATTTACATGAAGCAGGGTTTTAAATATGAGTTGGTTTATAGGGATGGCGCGAACCGCGGCAAAAATGTTCGCGAACATATTCGCGAACTTGCGACAAAACGCGCGAACGGTTCGCGAACGTCGCGAACCCCATAGACTTCAATGGGAAGGCGAACTTTAAAAGCTAAAAAAGACATTTCTGGCCAGAAAAATTATTTTAAAGTTGTTTAAAGGGTGCAACGACCTGGACAGTGGCATGCCAGAGGGGGATCAAGGACAAAAATGTATCTGAAAAATCCAATAGTCGCAGCCACTGAAGCACAGAAAAAATATGCCATATAAATGCTGAAAATAGTCGCAGCCACTGAAGCACAGAAAAAATACAGGTCAATGTATGGCAGTTGTTTGAAGAACAGTAGATTACTAGCCAGCAAAGCTACCTAACCTAAAATGTCCCTCAAATCCCTGCAGACTTCTGTCCCTCCAATACAGAGCAGTATCAAGCAGATTACTAGCCAGCAAACTGTCAACTGTCCCTGAAATCACTAACAGCTCTCTCCCTACACTAACTCTTCCAAGCAGCACACACAGACAGAATGAAAAAATGCTGCAGGGCTTCAGTTTATATATGAAAGGGGAGTAGTCCAGGGGGTGGGGGGTGGTCCAGGAGGGAGAGCTTCCTGATTGGCTGCCATGTATCTGCTGGTCTGGGGTGAGAGGGCAAAAAAAAGCGGCGACTATGCGCGAACCCAAAATGGCGAACGTCGCGCAACGTTTGCGAATATTCTGCGAGCGCGAACAGCGAATGTTCGCGCGAACAAGTTCGCGCGCGAACAGTTCGCGCCATCCCTATTGGTTTATGCAATATCTGTTTATAGAGACTTACATTGTTTGGGGGGTATAGTTTTCCATTAAGGTGGGGATGTGCTATGTAGGCTTACTTAGACTAAGTGAGGTTGATAAATACGAAATATAAGTAACCAAGGTCCAGTATTTTAAAACTAAAATCCTTGTAGAACATTATCTTCATTTGCCATGTAATTACATTATAGGTCAGCTAAGATGGGGGGGGGGTCAATTGCAGTTCTTATACAAAACTTGTCATTCATCCAGAGGGCCAAAACTCTGGATTAGTGCTATCTGTCCGTCAACATTGCATGTGGCCATACAGTAGAAGAGATATCAGTCAGTTTGCTAAAGTTTGTTCCAATATTTTCTTAAAAACGATTGTTTTTAAACCAAAGTCCCCCAGCCCCTGGAAACTAATGGGCCTGTTTGTACAGCAGTTACCAACTATGTTAGAATTAAATACCCTGTGCTAATTGTGAAGCAGAAGTTACTTAAAGGACCAGTAACACCAAAAAAAAATTAAAGTGTTTAAAGTAATGAAAATATCATGTAGTGTTGCCCTGCACTGGTAAAAATGATCTTTTTGCTTCAAAAATACTACTATAGGTCACATAAACAAGCTGCTGTGTAGCAATGGCAGAAATAAAAAAAAAAGGCTATATGGCACAGGTTAAATAGTGGATAACAGAAAAAACCCTTATGTTCTACAGAGCTTATCTGCTGAGTAACCTGAGCCTTTTATCCTTTGAATGGCTGCCCCCATTGCGACACAGCAGCTTATTTATATAATCAATAGTAGTGTTTCTGAAGCAAACACTGCAGTTTTACCAGTGTAGGCCAACACTTCATTATATTTTTATTACTTTAAAACACTTTTATTTTTTTATGTTATTGTTCCTTTCTAAGCCAGCTCCATGGTTTTCCAACTCTCAAGTTTAAAGGCAGCATTTGTGATAGACACAGTTGTATTTGCGCAAGTAGCAACACAATGGGGCAGATTTACTTTTGGTCGAATTTCGAATTGAAAAAAATTTAAAATTTGACCATGGGAATAGTATGTGAAGTAAAATCCTTCGAAGGATTTTACCGCAATTCGATTGGTCGAACGATTGAAAAATTCGAATTTTTTTTATTCGATCAAAAATAATGATACTCAATTCGGTAGCTTTGATCTGGCGAACTAGGTGGTCGAACAAAAATAAGGGGAAGCACTTTGACCATGGAATAGTCAAATATTTGAATAAAATGTAATTTGAATATTCGAATTATTCAAAATCAAATATTCGATGGTCGAATTTGCCTAATGTGCATATTCGGAGATTCGAATTCGAATCTTTTTGAAATTCGATCAAACTTCGAATTCTTCATGTGAATCTGCCCCAATGTGTGTGCGTGTGTTCAGAACACCCTTAACTTCAGTGCAGCATCACAGAGATCCAGCAGGTATTTATCTGTGCAGTCAGACTCACATGTTTGGCAGGAGGAGAGGAAATCCTTTGACTCCACTAGTTAAATTCATTTTATCTGCCAATGAGTACAAATTGGCCTCTACTGGGTTCTTTCTATGTTCCAAGAATGTCACTATTTGTGCTAAAGATAAAAAAAAATCAACATTTGTTGTTTTTTTCTCTCTCTCTCTCTCTTTACCTACCCTGAGGCCATCAAGCTGAAGTTAATGACAGGCTAAAAAGTATTAGTTACCCAACAGCTGGCAGACAACACTTCCCTGTAGCTTTATGTCACAGCATATGCCAACCACTCAGAGCATGTTATAATTCATACTTCATCTCCCACCACAAAAAGCAGATGGGTTCAAGTATTGTTGTTCTCACTCTATTTCTTAGCCCTTGAGGGATCACTAAATAAAGTCAAAGCAGATGGGCCATTACAGGCTCATTTGTGCTTGTTACAATGTAATGCGCACTGGAAATCTAAAGGAATCAAGCACACAATGGGACTTTGAGACTAAATTTTAAGTCAGAGGGCTCTATGAAAAAAGAATCTAGAGCAGGCCCATTTATCATACACTTATTTTAATTCTAAGAGGTATTCTTCATTTGCTGCTTACAGGGTGCTTGGTAGCAGAAGCGCTCTGCTTAGTAAGTACTGAAGCACAGCAAATGTTTGTCTTTCTGCAAATGGAACCTGTCATATTCCAGTCAGCAGCAGATTAAATAATACCCAAAGCAATTAATCCCTTGGCTCACTCACATTAGAGGTATTTGCAAAAAGTGGCCACTATGGGTTATTAGACCTGGTGCAACATTGTATCTTTTATTACATTACCTCAGTTAGTACAGATGCAGCCACTTGGATTTGTGAGTTAAATGTGTCATGACACAGGGTTAATTGAAGAAACTGTGTTATCTAAAGTCATCTTAACTCAATTTAATGCATTTAACCTTTTCATTAGCATACCAAAGCTCCATTATTTTCAATGGTGAACTCTTTAATTGGATGGGATGCTGTGACACAATATTCTGAGCTAAGTGGAATAAATGTGATAGATGAGTTAAGTTATTCTGTGTCAAATGCACAATCCAAAGAGGCTTCATCTGTACATACTGGTATCAATAAACAAAAGGAATCCTGGGAATGAATTCCAAACAAGCTTAAAGAGAATTCCATTTACATGGGTTTATCCCATAGGCTAAAGCTCACCCACTGGGTTTTTAAAGCAGAAGTCAGAATAAAAGCTGATTCCCAACTACAGACCATTTGTTTTGTTTTTTTGTTGTTCTTTTAGGAGCTCGAACAACAACAAAAACCGCCACTGCAAAGTGTCATACGAGTGCACACACAAGTGCAGGGGGTGCAATGGGACTAAGTCTTTAAAAAGACTAAGTCCTCCCATAAAAACTCTGGATTATCTGGCCCAAAAGGCGCACGTTTAAAAAAAAAAAGAGTTCTTCGGAACAGACCGGTTTTGCCTTTCTAGAAGCTCATCAGTGTAGTGCAGGGTTGTCTGATCAGCTTAGATAGAGTCACAGTCTGGTTTCACATACAAGTCATTAAGAATGAGCCTCATACAGGTTTAAATAAACAAAAGGAATCCTGGGAATGAATTCCAAACAAGCTCCAAGAGAATCCCATTTACATGGGTTTATCCTATAGGCTAAAGCTCACCCACTGGGTTTTTAAAGCAGAAGCCTGGATAAAAGCTGATCAGATTCCCAACTACAGAACTTTCTTGAGGCTCATCAGTGTAGTGCAGGGTTGTCTGATCAGCTTAGATAGTCACCGTGTACTGGTATGAGACCTGTTATCCAGAATGCTTGGGACCTGGGGCTTTCCAGATAAGGGAAATAAGCAATTTGGTCTACTAGAAAATCATGCAAACATTAAATATAGAGAATAGGCTGATTCAGCTTACACCAGATCCTCTAGACCAATTGCACATCTTACAACATTATTCTTATTCTTCACAGAGTCTCTCTAGTACTGTGTGCCCAGGGAAAATGCCCTACATATCCTACCCTGAAACAGGCCCGACTATAAAGTCCACAAACACTCAACAAAGGTGTTGCTTTTAAACCATCCTTCTTCCAACTGCTGCATCATATTACATACTGTAGCTGATAGACTGAGCTCTTCTTGGGGGTCGGTATGCTTCACCACACAGCCCATTCCAGAATTACAAATGATTTACTGATGGCTTCACTAATATGGCAATTCTAACCATGCATTGTGCCATGTCACATTTTTGTGGCAAAAAATGTAGCAGAGGGTGTATTTTTCAGTTAGAGAAGCAGCATTGTGAAGTTGATATCATCACCTTGTACCTTAAAGGGTTTGTTCACCTTTGAGATAACTTTTAGTATGATGTAGAGAGTGATATTCTGAGACAATTTGCAATTGGTTTTCATTTTTTATTTTTTGTGGTTTTTGAGTTATTTAGATTATTATTCAGTAACTCTATAATTTGCAGTGTCAGCAATTTGGTTTCTAGGGTACAAATTACCCTAGCAACCCTGCATTGATTTGAATAAGACCCTGGAATATGAATAGGAGAGGGACTGAATAGAATGATAAGTAATAAAAAGTGGCATAATAAAAAAGACATTTGTAGCCTTACAGAGCATTTGTTTTTAGATGGTGTCAGTGACCCCCATTTGAAAGCTGCAAAGAAACAGAAGAAAATTGCAAATCATTAAAAAACTATGAAAAATAAATAATGAAGACCAATTGAAAACTTTCTTAGAATTGGCCCTTCTACAATATACTAAAAGTTAACTTGAAGGTGAACCACCCCTTTAAGTGTAGTGCCCAACATTTGGCACAATATTTCTCCTTCACCAATTCTCAGAAATACAAGGAATATGCTTTGTGCCAAGCAACTGGAAAAAAAAACATGATGTGCAGTAGCAGATTGCAAACACAAGGCGCATCTTTATAGTTCCCTACAAATGCAGCTAAACTTGCCAGGGGCATAAAGACTCTTGTAACTTCACTGAAGACATGTAAGCATTAAAGGTACAGAACATCTGATGATGAGTTCAGTAACACTAAAGAATCACAACTAGAGTTGCCACTTTTTCTTAAAAAAAAAAAAATACCGGCCTTCCTATACATTTATCTTTTTTCCTATTGACGACTGCACAACCTCTAAAGGACAACAACAACATCGTGCTAAATCTGTCTTGTCTTTCCAAACTCATGCCATGGTCTGGTGTGGAGCAGTACCTTTACCCTTTACCTTTTGTTAACTTGTACTTTGATGTTATTTTCAGAGGGATCGCAAAGGCCATAACAGCTCCCTGCTTTTCTCTAACAAATGCATGAGTGAACTTGCACAAACTTTTATGGAATTCCAACATTTTTAACCATTAGAATGTCTTTGAGATGTACCTGTATGATGTAGCGACCCAATGGCTATATTTTATTAATTATATAGGTTATTGCATGTTAATATGCATTAAATAAGCCACAGACCATTTACTCCAGAAAACTGTAAAAAATAAAAATGAGTTTGTATTTAATATCACCATCCCCTTGTTTGTCCTTGGGAATTACCAATATAATTCATTAATAGCATTCCAGTTTCTCTGTCCTAGTGCATTGTAGTCAAAAGTCACTGTTCCACTCAGCCTTGTTCTGACCTCAGCCCTGACAAACTTGTCGACTACTCTAACTCTTTACTAACCAATATAATTGACTTCTTTGCCCCTTTGCAGATTCTGCAACTTTCATTCAGCCCTTTGCTGTGCAAAGTGATTGAGGGGGAGGTCTTCCACAAAGGCAAATTTTCTGTTCTGTCAAACAACACTACACTCAAATACAATAACAAATCCAAACCACGTGCCTATTCTTAGTTTGAGCTCCAAAGTTCCCCCCATGGGCTTTTATCAGTCTTTTGTTACTACTTTCATGATATAAAACAAAAATAAATTCACTTCCAATATTATAGTCAGACCTGTGTTTATCCTCTTCTCCCATCATGCTTTGATTTTCCTTTAAAGGCTTAATTTATTGTTTTAGCCTTTAATAAGTATATAAAAGGCATTGCTAAAATTAAAGAAGGAGCAAATGTGAATATGAATAGGAGAGGGAGGAGGGATTATTCTCCTTTTTGAGCTTTGCCTGCCCCTGTGGCTACACAGCGGCTTGTCTGCATAAAATATTTTAGAGTTTCTGAAGCAAACACACCCATTTTGTCAGTACATTTTAGTTTCATTACTTTAAAAGACTTTCATTTTTGGTATTACTATTGCTATAAAGCACAGATTATCCAGGCAGTCCAACACAGTTGAAACATGTAGGCACAAGGTACATTTTGTGGATCATTTGATACTATATAAGAAGTTTATTGCGGCTAATAACAGAAGGTAAATATGAATGACAACATCCATATTAGTAATGTCTGGGTGTCCCTGCAAATCATATTAGCAAGGGCCTCAACAAAGCCAGTGGCATTTTCTGCTGAGAGGTAAACCACCACCCAGTATATTCCAACTTTGAGGCCAAGTAGTATAATAAGAAATGTGGGCTAGCCAGTCCACCTCTGGACCTGAGGGCCATTAATGTCCTTAAACTAGGCTGTGGTTGTTTATTGTTACATTTGAAGATTGAATTAAGAAAAAAGTGTCTATTTACCTAAAAAAGCCTAGATGGGACGATATTTCGATAGGTAATTTGATAGGTATGCAGATGTTAAAATAGCTTGGGGAGAACGATCAGTTTTATTGATCCACTCTATCAAACTGAGTGGGAGACCTAGTCAGTTCCTTAGTACTGATAACACCCGAGACTGAGTTATTACCTTGAGGAGCTCTTTGGGGGACTACTCTGCACACAAGAGTGTCATCTGAAAACAGGCATATCCACTTTATTAATTGCTTTCTGTAAGTGCTACAAAGAAAAAACATGGACACCTTAGAAAGACATTTGTTCACATACTTCCAAAACCTGAAGGCACTTAGGAAGGAGTCTCTTCAGTTGGGGACAAATGTTGCTTGTTGGGTTGTTTTAGTAAATGAACACAAGAGGCATTTGACCAGGGCCGCCATCACACATTTCAATTGATAATACTTTTGACTTAAGCATCCCCCAGAAGTGGCCGAGCCCGCCATTTAATCCACTATATTAAAGTTATTTTTACATTTTTCCTTTTTATTTAATTCTTCCATATTTTCGTTCTGGTTTGTCTGCTCTCATGGCTGTTAGTCCAGGCGGTGCTCCTGGGAACTCACTTCTGCTTTGTAAGCACCAACCATTTCATTATTGCCTGCTAGTGAGGAATCTCACCAATTTTGTAAAATGGCAACAAATTAGCATTTTCTTTTGTTAGTCGATTTGTTAAACCCTGCAACATTTTTTTCCATCTGCAAAACACAGAAAAATATTTTTCTCATCCCTTTTACCTGCCTTATTATGTAAGTTTGCCTACTTGAGGGTAGAATTGGCATAAATGTTTGTGGGTGGCCCTCTTTTGCCCTTTACCCAGGGCTTACTTGCACCTTAAATAATCGTGGTTGCTAGAAGTGCAAAAACTTAAAGGACAAGGAAAGTCGAAAATAGAAAAAGGCTAGAAATACTGTATTTTGTATACTAAACATAAACAAGAACTTACTGACAGACCCTTGCATTTTTTTGGATTCTAAGTCATGGCGAAAGCAAAGGAATTGTCAAAAGATCTGCAGGAAAATGTAGTTGAACTCTACAAAACAGTTAAGAATATATAAGAAAATATCAAAGGAATTGAGAATGCCAAGCAGTAGTGTTCAAACTCTAATTAAGAAGTGGAAAATTAGGGGTTCTGTTGAAACCAAACCAAATAAAACTAAAATTTCAGCCACAACTGCCAGAATTTTTTTTCCGAGATGCAAGGAAAACCCACAAATAACTTCAGGTGAAATACAGAACTTTCTGAAAAAATGTGGTGTGGCTGTTTCAAGATGCACAATAAGGAAGCACTTGAAGAAAGATGGGCTGCATGGTCAAGTTGCCAGAAGAAAGCCATTAATAAGCAAATGCCACAAAGTATCCCACTTAAAATATGCCAAACAGCACAGAGACAAGCCTCAAACCTTCTGGCACAAAGTCATTTGGAGTGATGAGACTAAAATGTAACTTTTTGGCCACAACCATAAACGCTATATTAAGAGATGAGTTTCACCATTCCTACTGTGAAACATGGTGGTGGGTCGCTGATATTTTGGGGATGTTTGAGCTACAGGAAATTTGGTTAGAACGGATGGCAGAATGAAGCTGTGCATGGGACGTACTTGGACTTTCCAACATGACAATGATACAAAACACAAGGCCAAGTTGACCTGTCATTGGCTACAGCAAAATAAAGTGAAGGTTCTGGAGTGGCCATCTCAGTCTCCTGACCTCAATATCATTGAGCCACTCTGGGGAGACCTTAAACATGCAGTTTATGCAAGACAGCCCAAGAATTTATGGGAACTGTAGGCTTTTTGCCAGGAAGAATGGGCAGCTTTACTGTCTGAGCAGATAAAGAGCCTCATCCACAACTACCACAAAAGACTTCAAGCTGTCATTAATGTTAAAGGGGGCAATACACGGTATTAAAAACTGGGGTATGTAAACTTTTGATCAGGGTCATTTGGGTAGTTTATGTAGTGATTATGGTTTAATAAGAGTATAAACATTTTAGCGAAACACTAACCATGAGTGAAAGAAAAGTTTTTGTGTTATCATTCATATTCTCTGAAAAATGGTTAAAGGAAAACTATACCCCCCTAACAATGTAGGTCTCTATAGAATGATATTGCCTAAAACAACTTATATGTAAAACCCTGCTTCATGTAAATAAACCATTTTCATAATAATATACTTTTTTAGTAGTATGTGCCATTGGGTAATCTTAAATAGAAAATTGTCATTTTAAAAAACAAGGACAACCTCCTGGGATCCTAGGATCCAACGGTGCACACAAACATACCAAACAAACTATAAAGTTAGGTCACATGATACAATTAACAGACAGAGTTGTGTCTTTTGCTTCCACACTTATTCCTGTTACAGTTAGAGTTGGAATATTTCTGGTCAGGTGGTTTATTTACTTAAATATATATTCCATTTTGGTAAGATTCTTTAATATGTCACTTAATTTGATACAAACTATCTGTTGCTCAAGTATTCATTTTTCATAAATTCTGAAAGGGTATGTATACTTATGAGCACAACTGTGTGTGTGTATGTATATATATATATATATATATATATATATATATATATACTGGGTAACCACAAATCTTATTTATCAAGGTTTGAATATTCATATTATGTTTTAATGAGTATTATGCATGGGCAATTACAAACATTATTTTCATAGAAATTCCACTAAAAGAGGCAGCCTGTAATCCTGAAACATTATCAGTAGGTGGCACCAAAGTATAACATTCTCATTATCCAGAGCTGTAGTAGTTCTTTATAGAAATGATATTCATTAGTGTTTGATTTTGTTATACGGTTACATAGGAGAATTTGGAAACACACATTGATTATGTTCAGGCTTTTTTCCCAAGCAAAACTTTCAGAGAAAGTGTAGGTTTGTATTTTATAAAAACTTAAATATAAAAGTATGTAAATAGGTTCAACCCCAGACTATACTGTATTTGAGAGGAAGCACAGGAGGAAGGGCTTGATGCACAAGTATTATTCTTTCAAACTTACTAATTATATTGTTTATTAATGTATATTCCTAACATCACTACGTATAGCACAGTGAAAGGACATTGTACCATACTGTATATCACTATGGTGGTGGTTGACCTTTCTCAGTATCACACTAGATATACAGTTTGCCTTATGGAAATAAGGATTAACATATGAATGAGGCAGCCTGGAGCAGAACAAATGTGCGTGCAGATTTAAGATTATGAAAGAGTAATGGCTAGAGCACCAAACTCTGCATATCGAATAGCTAAATCTGCCTCAAGAGTTGGAAGTGACACAAAGCAATCTAAAAATTTAGGAGTGTGGCATGATAGTGGTGTAATGGTAGTGGAGTGCTTCATTATTGGTGCAATTGTGATGCAGTGGTTTTGTGCAATTGCAGATTGTGCAGTGGTTAAGTTATTTTAAGATAAGCTCTTATTAGCAGGGCCCTCTTATACCAATTTATTCTGTAACTGTAACTCTTGCTTATTACTTGATTCCAGGAGCTGTTATTTATAAATTCACCTAATAACTAATGCGAATTATTTTTGCAAGTGCTGAGGTGGCCGTAGATAGTAAGCTCCACGGGCACGGATTGATGTGAACAATGAATAACCTATGTAAATCTCAACTAATGAGTCAACATAATGTATTTTAAACTGAATGAAATTAAATAAATAAATATTGATATAAAAAAAACCTCATAAAATGTCTGTAACAATCACTTTCATTGGCTGTTGTCAATCATGAGTGTTTTACTTAACCTCCGGCAACTTTCTAGTCACACCCCTCCAAAGTCAGCATTGGTACTACAGTGGTTTGAAAGTCTTCTTTCTCCGTTCCCCATACTTAACACACATATCCTGATTTCTTCATAAAAGTGCCTCAAAACTACTTTTGGGTGCAGACAGTTATAGTTCTGTGTTAGTTTAAACAACCCCAGTTATTTTACAATGTAATGTGTAAACCAATCAGCATTAATGACCAATATTTACAGTATGTGCCCACAGTCCATTCAGACAAATGTGATATGCCTGAATATCATTAAAAAGCACATGATCAGTGACTGCTACTTGACACCAGTGTGGTACAGAGTTGTTTACCAAATCAGAGTTGTTTTCCAAATTTCTGCACCCAAAAATAGCTTTCTTTGGCACTGATATGAAGCATTCTTTAATCATAGATTATACTGTATATTCTATTTTTCTCTTTACCTGCCAAGCATGTAGCTTCTAAAAGGCAACTTCCTTTCAATATCTACTGTAACATGCTTTATGCAAAAAGTAGTATTTCAGCAGTGACATTTAGTTTATTGGATTAACAGAAAATATGCATCATAACAAAATTATACAGGTGCATAGATTTGGGTAACCCAACAGAGATATTACATCAATACTAAGTTGAGCCTCCTTTTGCAAATGGAACAGCCTCTAGACACCTCCTTTAGCCTTTGAGGAGATTCTGGATAGTGGTATTTTTGACCATACAAAATCTCTCCAGTTCAGTTGCATTTGATGGCTGCTGAGCATGGACAGCCTGCTTCAAATCATCCCATCGATTTTCGATGAGATTCAAATCAGGGGTCTGTGACGGCCATTCCATAATATTGTACTTTTCCCTCTGTATAAATGCCTTTGTAGATTTTGAAGTGTGTTTAGGGTCATTGTCTTGTGGGAATATCCAACCACAGAGTAACTTCAACTTTGTTGACAGATGCTTGAAAATTATACTGAATAATTTGTTGATATTGGGTTGAATTCCAACTGTGACTGATGTTTGAAAAATTATACTGAAGAATTTGTTGATATTGGGTTTAACCTCAACTTACATTTTTTTTATTAACGCATTCATAGCCTGTTTTAAGCTAATTTCAAAATCTCAGCTGTCAATTAAATATTGTCTGCCACTCCTTTATGCCTAGGCATAGAGGTGGGGCAGACAATTACTTTCACTTTCCATTCAGCACTTCCTAGATCAGTGATTTTCAACCTTGTGCCTCCAGCTTTTAAGGAACTACAAGTCCCACAATGCAAAGAAGGAGTCTGACAGCCACAGTCAGGCAAATGCATTGTCGGACTTGTAGTTTCTTAACAGCTGGAGGCACAAGGTTGAAAATCACTGTCCTAGATTTCACTGCTCCCCACACATTCCTCCCGTTCTCTTAACCATTTAATTGTGTAGCTAGGGCATGGGGATGGATATTGGGTCCCCCATTCTGGTGCTCAAACAAGATTTTTATATAATGCAAGGCTTGTCTTAATAACAGTGTCCACAAAATGGCTCCTGCCTGTTTACTATAATTATGAATTCCCAGACTGAAGGAAACAAGATCCAAATAATTTATATAGTGTAATTAAAGTTCATTTGGCTTGACTAATGTGATAAAATATGATTTTGAATATTTTTTTGGGGTGGCGGGTCCCCTTTAACAAGGGCCCCAGCCCCTGAACTAGCCACACAGTCCCACAGCATGATGGAACCATCACCAAATTTCAAAGTAGGTAGCAGGTGTTTTTCTTGGAACGTGGTGTTCTTCTTCTGCCACGCAAAGCGTTTTTGTTATGACTGAATAAACAAATTTTTGTCTCACCAGTCTAAAGTAATATGTTCCAAAATGACTGTGGCTTGTCTAAATGAGCTTTTGCATACAAGCCACTCTGTTAGTTGCGTGATTTCAGAAAGGGCTTCTTTTTCATCAAATTGCGCTGAATTGTACAGATGAACGATGTACAGATACACGATCTGCAGCCAGATGCTCTTGCAGGTCTTTGGAGGTGATATTTTGGTTTGTGTGTAACCATTCTCACAATCCTCTGCATATGCCGCTCCTGTATTTTTCATGGCCTGCCAGATCTGGGTTTTACAGCAACTGTGCCTGTGGCCTTCCATTTCCTGATTACATTCCTTACAGTTGAAACTGACATTTTAAACCTCTGAAACCACTTTTTGCAGCCTTCCCCTAAACCATGATACTGAACAATCTTTGTTTTCAGATATTTTGAGCGTTGCTTTGAGGATCCCATGCTGTCACTATTTAGAAGCAAATTGGCCTCCTTAAAAACCTTTTCCCAACAATTTCTGATAAAGATGGCCGGTATATAATTGTGAAAGGGAAAATAGCCAACCAAATGTGTACCATTGCAAATGTATATGTACCAAACATGGGTCAAGTGGAATACTTGAAACGCTTTCTGATGATATTAGGAAATTGTAAAGAGGGTCTCATTATTTTAGGGGACGACTTCAACGTCGCACTAAACCCATTGGTAGATTCCTCCTCCCAAAAAACTAATATCGCATATAAAGGTTTAAAGGAGATTAAAAAACTCCTAGCGGAATTACAGGTATTAGATATATGGAAGGTACTCAATCCGACAAAAAAGGATTATACACATTATTCGAAGGTTCATTCGGTTTATACTCGCATTGATTATATTTTTGTCTCCCAGCACTGGCTACGAATATTTCTTAAAGCAGACATAGGAAACACACTATGGTCAGATCATTCCCCTATTATTGTAAAGTTTATTATACCAAAAACATTGAGGGCAGAATTCATGTGGCGATTCAACGAATATTTTCTACATACACAGAGCAGGAAAGAGCAAATACAATCTTGGATAGAGTCAATATTGCAGAACAATAATACAGTAGATATCTCTCCAAAGACACTCTGGGAAACGGTCAAGTGCGTTCTCCGAGGAAAACTGATAGCCATGGGCAGCAATCTAAAGAAAGAAAAAGAAATAGTGTCTTTGTTAAAAGAAATTTCGCAATTAGAACAATCACATAAGGAAAACATTGCACATAAGACATTGGTTGCTCTAGAATGCAAGAGACTGCAATTGAAGGCTTTGCTGGACTTAAAAGTACAGAAAAGCTTCATGAGGTCCAAACAGAGATTCTATGAACTGGGAGACAAATGTAACAAGCATTTTGCCAGAACTATAAAAAAACTGCAACCCCAAACGCATATAATGTCAATAAAAGACAAGAAGGGTAAAACGCATTATGACACTAAAGGGATAGCTGAATCCTTCCAAGACTATTATCAGTCATTATATCATCTGAAAACCCCGAGCTTGAAAACAGAAACATTATACGAATTAAGGGAATTCATTGCAAAAGCAGGCATAAATAAATTGTCTAAAGACAAGAGTCAAGAGTTAGATAGCCCGTTTGAACTGAGAGAAATAGAAGAATGTATCGACTCATTGCCAGGGGGAAAAGCCCGGGACCTGATGGGTACATAGCTCCGTTTTATAAAACATTTAAAAAAGAACTTGCTCCTTTGCTCCTTAGATATTTCAACAGCATCACAGATAATACCAAATTTCACCCGCAGGCACAGGAGGCACATATTACAATTCTCACTAAACCAAATAAAGACCCTCAAATTTGCCCGAGTTATAGACCCATCTCCTTGATAAATATAGACCTTAAAATTTACGCCAAAATTATCAGCAATAGAATAAAGAGATACCTACCAGAAATTATTCACACGGATCAGGCGGGATTCACACCTAAAAGGGAAGGAAAAGACAATACATTTAAAGTTATTTCATTGATGAAACATGCCCAAGAGAAAAAAATCCCCACTATCATTCTTTCTACAGACGCTGAAAAGGCGTTTGATAGGGTCTCGTGGACTTTTTTGGAACAAACCTTATATAGCTTTGGGTTTGGCCATGCTATTACACAAAGAATTATGGCTTTATATGATCACCCAACGGCTAGAATTAAATTCAACGGGATACTTTCCCCTAAGGTACATATACATAATGGAACACGACAGGGGTGTCCTCTGTCGCCTATTCTTTTTACACTGGTCATGGAAATTCTCCTATCCCATGTTAGAAAAGATCCGGATATTACAGGGGTTATAATAGGAGATAGGGAATATAAATGCATGGCTTTTGCAGATGACTTGCTACTGTATATCACAAAACCAATCATTTCATTACCAAAAATAATGGACCTCATGAAAACTTTTGGTGAATTTTCAAATTTTAAAGTAAATTATAATAAGTCAGAGATTTTGAATATTAATATTCCTGAACGTAAATTGTATGGTTTGAAGGCTAGTCTCCCCTTTTCATGGACAGATTCAAGTATAAAATATCTGGGAATAAAAATTAGGGCAGATACAGGGAAACTTTACCAAGACAATTACCTCCCTCTCTTGACATCCCTTCAAAAAATGATAACAAACTGGGAAATACTTAAATTGTCATGGTTTGGCAAGATACAAGCCGTTAAGATTATCCTAATGCCCAAACTATTATACTTTATTCAAACCCTACCAATAATGGTCCCAGAAGCATTCTTTCGATCTATTAAGTCCATGATTTCTAAATATATCTGGGGCAAGAAAAATCCAAGACTGAAGCATACTATATTGATAGCCACAAAGTAGAAAGGTGGTTTAAGCCTACCTGACCCTTACCTTTACTATATCGCCTCTCACCTTGTCCGAATCTTAGTCTGGTCATCCAATAACAAAACCAAACAAAAAGATTGGTGTGTATTGGAACAAAAAATGACAGACTCCCCCCTGATTAACTACTTATGGACTTCTAAAGAATATATTCCCAAAAACATATGGCGGCACCCT
>CM044437.1:39985622-39995887 GCA_024363595.1 Xenopus borealis
GTCAATTTCCCAGCTGCCCCTGGTCATTTGACATGTTCCAGCACTTTAGGGTTAGGTCAGATGGGAAGATTCGGGGAGATTTGTCACCTGGCAAATAATCACCTCTTCTTTGGGGCGACTAATCTCCCTGAACCGCTTCCCCCTGCCTTCCAGATTAATGAATAATCGCCTGTGCCTATTCACAAGCGTCGCTGCATTTTCCAAAGTCGCTTGAAGTTGCCTCCTTAGGCAATTTCAGGAAAGCGCAGCGCCGCATGTGAATAGGTGCAGGTGATTATTCATTAAGCAGCTGGAAGGCAGGGGGAGCAGTTCAGGAAGATTAGTCAACAGGCAATTAGTCGCCAGCCGACGAATATCCCCGTCTGGCCTTACCCTTAGGAGGGAACTGCTTTCTGGCAGACTGTTTTTCTTTCTCAATGTTACTAAATGGAACACAGTGGGACATGGGTTTTTCCTATTGAGTGCTGTTCTTAGATCTACCAGGCAGCTGTTATCTTGTGTTAGGGAGCTGTTATCTGGTTACCTTCCCATTGTTCTGTTGTTAGGCTGCTGGGGGGGCAATATTACTCCAACTTGCAGTACAGCAAAGAGTGATTGAAGTTTATCAGAGCACAAGTCACATGGCTTGGGGTACCTTGGAAATTGACAATATGTCTAGCCCCATGTCAGATTTCAAAATAAAATATTAAAAAATCTGTTTGCTCTTTTGAGAAATGGATTGCAATGCAGAATTTCCTTTTTCCCATGACAGTATCCCTTTAAATAAATTAAATACAATAAACATCAGACTTCGCTTTTTGGATAGCATAAAAAAATAGAACATTCCACAAACGCACTTACATGATTAAGAAATTTGCTGTCTTTGGTGGCCCATCCTATCTGCATGACTCCAGAGGTAATGACAGTCACTTCATAGTACCATACACCAGAGTCAACACAGAAAGTGCAGCGGACACTCTCAAAGGAAGAAGCATCACATCGAGCCTAACAAACAGGAAGTGAAAATCACTAAAGAGCAAAGGGTATTGTGCATAATGGAGACAGTATTCTCCATGTTGAGAGATTTAAACCAAAATCACTGCAGTGCTGGAAACTGGGCATATTGTAGTGTTTAGAAAAAAAAAATATTCGGAAAGAAGCACAGAGGTCCTTAAAGAATGCAGTCCTTACTTCTAATCCATATGGAGATATCTTAAGGTACTCGCTCACATCATTACTGTTAAGCATGGCATTAATTGAAGACAAGTTTGCTTTTTCATAGGTCAGCCTTCTGCCTTCTTTTAGAACTGAAAGGACGGGGGAAAAAATAGTGGTTATAAATTCATAGAAATACTTCATGTATATTTTTCGCCAGTTTTTAATCATTTTGTAGTATTACTTGAAATGATTTATGCCAAATGTATATTGGTTTATAAAGCAAAGCATTTCTATACTATATCCCTGCAGGCCTTGCAGATGGTATATATATATATATATATATATATATATACATATAACCTTAGAAATCAAGTTGTGGGAAAAACTTAGTCCCTGTGAAAAATGGTGGAGTGCCGAGGAGATCATCTTTATCTGAATGAATATTGTGGTCACACCTGCAATGCACCCTTGCCTAATGATTTAAAATTCTCTAGTGGAGTTCACAACTTTCCCTTTTTGTGATATTCCACCTCTGCCTGTCTAAATAAATATGAGTGGACTCTGACATACAACACTTTAATCACAGACCGCAACAGAAAAACACATTTTTCTAAAGACTGATAGGGGTTCAAATTTCAAAGAAATTATCAATTCATGACATCAGAGTGGATGTTCCAGCTAAATATTTTCAAATGTAATTTAATTTAAGCATACAGATTGGTTTAATGCATGAAAGGTGCATAGCAGGCTCTTAGTGTGCCATCTGGTGCCTGAAATATATTTCAAATATGCTGAAATACACAGAAATATATTAAATATCCCCTCTATACTGTGCACAATGCATTGCATTATTTGCACTTTTACATATTTGATATGTAGTCATACTATTAAAACACTATCCTAAACAACCATGAGCATACAATATGGAAGCTTCCAACGCATTGGAATGGGACCTATTATACAGAATGCTCAGGTCCTGAGGTTTGCCAGATAATGGATCTTTCCATAATTTGTATCTTGATACCTTAAATCTTCTAGAAAATTATGTTTGCAAAATATAAACCCAGTAGGCTGGTTTTGCTTCCAATAACGATTAATTATATCTTAGTTTGGATCAAGTACAAGCTAATGTTTTATTATTACAGAGAAAATAAATATTTTTTTTAAAATTTGCATAATTTCATTAGCATGGAGTCTATAGGATAAGGCCATTCCATAATTCTCGATAGCGGGTTTCAGGATAAGGGATCCCAAAAGACATTTTTTAAGGTGCTTACATAGGTTGTCTAGACTCCACTGTGCACAAAATCCAACCTGTCGCTTCAAAAAGTCTCCGTTATTCATCCAAGTCTCAAGCGAGAGGAGACGATCACTAATTTGCGAAGTGGAAACAGTAATTTTATTTTCACCTAAAACAAAAGCAGGAATAATTATCAGGGAGGGTCCTTGAAATAGAACAGCTGTCAAGTTTTTATGTGATGTATATTTAAAGAAGAAAAAAATAAACAATACAAATTAAATAATAAAGGCATACAAAGTTATACAAAAAGTTGAGCCTTAATATTGCTGCAAAGTTTGCATCCTATAGAAAATCCCATGGAAGTACATGGAAATGCAAAAATATTTTGCAAGCTGGACTGAAGTGAAATTGTGCTTGAAGAAGGTGGTAAGTACAAGACCCCCTTATGCTTAGAACGTTGACTTTGCAAAACTTTGACAATAGTTGCCAATATGGCCGAGTGAGATGTAGATATAGAGTGAGGTTAATGCCAGAGACCGACTCTCTTTACAAAAACAAATATATTAGGAAATATAAGTAAGCTTACTTGTTTGTGAAAATTTTTCCAGTGCTATAAGTGCAAAGAGAATGACCATGGGATGGAATTTGACATTCTAGAAAAAAAAAAAAAAAATAGATTAAATGTGACAATTGATAGAATTTAACACACACTATGATTATATACCCAAGTAAGCTAATCAAGATTTAAGATGATTACTGCAAAAATTTTTGGGTAGGACTATAGACCAGAGAGCACAAATATTGTCTGCTACGGACTTAAATGGCAACATGGTGACTAACATTTGAGATTCAATACAATGACAAACCATAGGGGATTTTTTGTTTTTTTCTCCCAGGAAGAGAAGACACTTGGTACACCATAATTCTAACAGCAAAGGAACACCAAGACATGTCTTGTGCGAGACGCCTCTAACCTATAAAAGTTTCTTCACCTTACAGTGTTTCTGGCACTTTAAAGTGTTTTCAGTTATTATGGTTTATTAACCACAGTGGTCTAAATATTCATGTGCTAGTTCATTAATGTATGTGGTGCTGCCTACACTTTGCCTCACAGCTCATTTATACACAACAATCATTTATTGAATAAAGCATTATCGAAACATTATGGGGAAGATTATTATTTTTTTTTATTTTTCATTTTAAAAGAGAGAGTATTAGAAGGAAGAGAGGGGGGGGGTTAGGGTTGCCACCTTTTCTTGAAAAAAATACCGGCCTTATATATTTATCTTTTTTTCCTATTAATAACATTGGGACCAACTATCAAAAATACCAGGGGGGTTGAGCTGGGGGGTTATCTGAAAGAACATATTACACCTATTTTCTTGTTGTTATCATCGGGACAGAATTATTAAGCGTCAAATTGAAAATCTGAATTAGATTTTTTGATTGTTTTTATGGTCAAAACGGTCAAATTTGTCTAGGGAATTATCCAAACTCGATTTGAGTTTTTTTTTTTAAATTTAATTTTCAAGATTTATCATAATCTGGCCCTTTAAGGATTCAAAATATACTATTTGCCACCAAAAACCTGCCGAATTACTGTATAAGTCAATGGAAGCCTTCTTAACATTTGAGTCGTTCTTCAGGAAAAAACTTGATTCGTTGATTACAAATGAAATACTAATCGGATTTATAAAATAACAGGAGTTATAAAATGCTTACCCTCTTTATATTATTATAACAAAACTAGGTAAGAGTAAAGAACTACCTGTGCATTGTATTATTTTTAAACACTCTCTTTGCCTACCATAACTTTGCCTACCATAACAAGACATCTTGAGAGGTCTATTACTCACCAAACTTTCCAATAAATATTCCAAAATCCCAGGTCCAAGTAAAGATATGCTAGCAGGGCCTGCAAAAACAGAAGGTTAAAATGTGAGCCTTAATCTACCAAATCAGGTGAAGGGCAATTAGGTAACCTATGATACAGTATAAGAGCAGAAAGATATGGTATGACTAATTCAGGGCAGTGAAAGATAACGTTATCAGTAACTAGAGCTGAAAATGAAAAAATGCCAGACCAGACAAGCTGTGCAAAGAGATGCACAGAATCCAAGCAGATGATAAGATTATGAACAATGGTACACGTGAGTATCAGATGCGGTTGGACAAGGGGTTTTGAAAACATCCTTGTTAAGGTAGCCATAGACAGGGAGATCACATTGAGGTGGGCAATATTGGGCTGATCCGATCGTGGGCCCTAGGGCCCAACGATCGGATCATAATGGAGGCGATACGGGAAGTCAGATCGCAGGACCGCATACACGCAGAGACTGGGTTTTTTAACCTGCCCGACTTTCGGCCAGATATCGATCAGGGCCAATAAGCTGCTGACTCGGTCTGTCTGCAGTTTTTATCGGCCCGAGTATGGGGGCCTTTAGGCAGGTTGAAACGATGCTCATAATACATTTAGCATGGAAGTATACATACATAATGACATTTGGATTTCACTTAAAAATAAAAACTTTCAACAAGCACAATGTGGGTAGTGGAGAAAACAATGTTCTGTTTGCCAGTAAATATGTAAATGTACTCCTACACAAAGATTTGTAGAACACAGAACAATATTACTGCCAATGGTCTTATGTGACATTAATGAATTCTGTACTCACTGGAACACACCACTACTTTACAGACAATGGGCACTGACCTGCCAACTTCTCAGCCAAACATCCTAATACTGCAGTTGTATTACGGTGTTTAGCAGGATTACAGGAATCTTGGATTGCTGTGGCCCCACTTAGATGTAACTTTTCTGTCAGCTTCTGGAGAGCATCCTTGAAAATACAAGCATTCAAAATAAAAACCACCTGGAATTTACAAAAGTGATCCAATAGAAAAAAAAAGCAAATCCCAGGATCCTCTATGAATACATATGTTATGTAATACATATTATGAAAATAAACTATATACAAGTTTACATCATTTATTAAACAAGGTTACTTTCACTATACAATCAAATTAGAAAAGTGCAGGCTGGCACTAATCCGGATGCCAACAAGGACTCAATAGCTCTTGTATTATAAAACAATTATGTAGTTTATTCTGCCTCAAACAGTCATATTTAATAGCCTTCAATGCTTCTTCTCTCCTAAGGGCACTTAATCAATGGACCACCATGAGCTATTTGAAAAGCTGAAGCACTTTTGCATGGCCCTCACAGTTCTGAGTTAAAGTAATACTGACACGCTTCTATGAAAATCTGTAAGAACATGTCTGTATTACTAAAGAGTTGTGGCTTCAAAATCCCTCAGACACCCCCAGTCCTGCTCATTAAGAAGTGAACAGAGCGTGGAAGAAGCCGTGATGTTTTCCTTCTTGTGCTGGCTGCACATTTCAGTGTGTACATTTATGAGTTATTTATCAGAGCAGACTCGCCTGCAGCATAGGCACTGCACACAAGCATACATGAATGTATGGACAGGGTTTCTGTGTGCTCATTTGCACTTGCATTTGGAAGTGAGCTTTATTGGGTGTTATTGGTCTCCCCAACAGAATGGCCACAACTGCTGAAATACAAACAAAATCATTGGGGAATGGGCATACCTGCTCAAGTAAAATAGATTCTCCCCAGGAATTACAGAATAGACATTAGTGGAGAGAACCATTATATGTAAAGTTTGAAGCTCTGCTCATTCAGTAAATTATGGCCAATACGTACTTTTGTTGGTAAGGGGCACTCATCCAGGAGTAATGTAATAACAGCTGGACCTAATGGATCTTCAAGTGGAATGACTCGAATTAAAGACTGCACCACATCTAGCCAGCCATTATCTGTATTGGAGAAAAAAAAACAGTAAATGAAATATGTATATAATATAATATAATACAGTGCTGTTGCAATCACTCCTCATTTTTGTTTGGTCCTATAGCATCTCAGACCCATAAACATACTTATATACTAAACATGTGCTATTCTTTCAGCCACGGGATAGTTTCCCTGCCAAGTAATATGACAATGTCCATTCATAAGTATAAAAGCAAATATGTAGAAAAAATAGAACACTTTAAATGCAATGATCTCATGCTAAGTGAAAATCAAACTTGAATACTGTTTTACCCTGAAAGAGGAATGAACACACCTGCACACCTTTGCCCCTTTGGGTTGCTATACAGCTGTGATCTCTGATATCAGAAAGCAGACTGTTAACAAGGCTCCCATTTTATTGTTCTTATCTTTTATAACCTCCCTGTCAACACTGCTTCTATTTTTCTCAGCATTTAAAGCTGTTCAAAACCACAGGAAAAAATAAAGGATAATTGCAAGTTACTTTGAAGTACCACTCCCTATATCATAATGATTGTTTAATTTTACGATGATTACCCTTTACATGTTGACAGCAGGGGTTTAAGTATAGAGGAAGCAGATCCTGTGGCCCCGGAGGTATAGGGGCCCCATGTGGCCCTAATCCATATACAGTTTCTATAAATATTGTTAAAACACGTCAACCTCTAAACATTTGGAGGTCCTGTGGGGCCTAGTAATATTTACTTACACAACTGTTGGCACTCTCAGTCAGTGTAATAGTTACTACTATAGTCATAACTCAGAGGGTATAGATGTGTTTGGTCAGCTGTAAAAATATTCATGCAACCCAAATTTAGCTGGGCATTTTGGCCAATTTCAACCACACTGATTATCTGTCTGAGCATATCTATAATGAGGGGATATACTTTTGCCCCTGCACCCATGAGGCTATAACTTGCAGGTGGTCTATGCAAAATGACAGCTTCCTCTGCAAATTCATCTTGCCATTGACCCAAATAGACAGAGCAATAGGATGCAGCCATCATCATGTATCCATCATGTGGCCCAAGTTAGATAAAGTTATATTATTCAGCCTCAAAAAGGAGCAGTTGCACGATGAAGGTTGCTGCTTGTAGAAAATACAGCACCTACAAGTACGATTAAGGTGGTCTGTGTGGCAGAGGAATTGCATGTAAGTGAACAAAGCATCAAACGTGTGTACCCTCTTTTTAATTATTTGTCATGCTTCATCTTTCAGCCCTGCATGTGCCATAACCCTAAGCCTTTACAAACACAAAAAAAAAAAAAAAAAAAAAAAAAAACCCAATACCCATACCCAATAAACACTAAAGAAAGCTAGTGTTCAATATAAAAAAGTACCTGTTTCAGCCATTTCATGCAGGGTGATCATGGAATAAGGTGGCTCCTGGTCACTAAAATAGAGTCAAAATGTATTTTTATTATTTACATAACTTAAAGAAGAAAGAAAATTATAAATCAATGGTGGATGTGTCAAATGTTAAACAACCCCCCCAGTGATATCTTGCCGGATACCCTAGGCCAGTGCTCCTGTTTATGAGCACTAAAAGCAACCATCTTCTTTAGTTTCTTCATTCTCCATTGGCCCCAGACTGCCCTATGCACAGTAGAGTATAAACGCCAGCTTTTTACTCTACTCCATGTGAAGAAGGAAGAAGATCTTAATCTAGGCCAGTGCAGTTATCAGGTAAGATATTCTAATCACTGTGGAGTTTATATCATTTGGCATGCACCTCTGTCAATTTAACATTCCTTCTCAAATATTTTTAACATATGGCTTTTATTGATTTTAATTTTTAAGATGTAAACGGTTTGTGTGTGTGAATTCTCAACCGAATATTTTTTCAAAGAGCCAACCATGTTGTTCATAAGTAGTTCGTAAGTAGTTGCTCAAATAGCTCACAGCATGATATCTTGGTTGCAGCTGGTAAAAATGTTAGGTTGAAGAACAAAATAACATTACAACTAGAAGAAAAACAATTTGTGAAACAGGAATGAAACAGCAACTACATATTTTTTATCATAATCAAAGTTCGTGCTACATCATTGGGGGTCATTTATAAACTTCGCGCAGGGCCTATTGGTTCGCAGAGTGAATATATTTGCCCTGCGTCTGGTTATATTTATAAAGCTGAATAAGTGTGTGCAAACAGATTTGCGAATGTTTTTCACATTGCGAATGTCTATAAGAGCTTTTGAAATATGGCAAAGATCACAAATTGCGAACACTCTGCACCTCAACTTTGGTGGCGGTGAAAATATTCGCAAAACTGTTTCGCAAATTGCGAATTTAAGTTACTGTTAACGCTATTTTCGCGCAAAACAACCTCGCAAAGTGCCTGCACTCACGCAAACACCTGTCTTGTTTGCGAGTTGTTTGCGAAAATTCATTCACAATGCGACTTTGCAAAAACCGGAAAGACGGGCACAGTAGTGCAATATTGTAGGGTTCAGGAAAAAGCATGGGCAAAACTACCATTTGCGAACGATTATGCGCTGCGCGAACTTTATAAATGACCCCCATTGACTCCTACCAAAAAATTGCCCAAATCTTACAGCAGTCAAAAGGCCTAGCAAGATCCTGCAACATCTACTCACTACTAAACACAAAAAGGGCAGGGTTAGCGTTTTACAGTTCCTGTGTTGAAAGTTGTGGTTTAGATACTAGTGGAAACATCAGTGTAGCTGATTTGTACTGAAAAGAGAAAATATAAAGAAGATAAAAAAGGGTAAGTTGGGAATGCTTTCTAGTGCCAACGGTAATGTAATTTTGGTACCATCAGGGATCCGACAGTTTGCTCTTAAACAGTGAATTAATATCAGAAGTAATAAATTAAAGGGAAGCAATAAATTACCAGTTGAAAGTTTCATAATTTAATATAAACAAAAAAAACTAGTAAAATTAGAAAACGATTATTCTTGCTTGGGGAAGGATGTATTTAGATCGACTAAAGTACACTGTTTATAGATGACCATAGATGGGCTGATATATATGGTACGCTAACTAATTGGCCCACGAGTCAAATGGGCAGATAACACAAGAGTGGCCATATACGTGCGTGTTCACTTTTCTATTGCTTTTTTCGCTCAGGCCAACTGCTCAAAAAATCACAACAGAAGTGAAGTTTAACTTTTTCTTTTTTTAAAATCATACTTTGCCCTGACTGAAATTTCCCATCAGGACAGATAATCCTTGATCTACTAGGTTTGATCTTTTGAAGCTTCCCCACTACTTGCCAGATGGTTGGTCGGTATGCATGAAATCCAGCCATGCTTCCTGACCATATCTAGTCATGTATTTATTGTCCTGCCAGACACTTATTTAAGTCCAAGGCAAACTTTATCAAGTCTATGGGCAATTCTGCACAGGGAAATTCCAGGCAGTGGGCATTTTTAGTCAATAATCACCAGCACAGTTGTGTTAAAACAATCCATTATGAGGTCAGTGAAGAACTTTTTCTGGAGTTTTGATCTTTTCAGGACTGTGTGTGTGATAAATAATAGAGGATTGTAAGAATATTATTGCCAATTAGCTTCAACACATATCTACTTTATATTATCTGTCTTCTATATATCTATAGACACCAGCTTGTAGTTTGCACTCCATTTGTATAAGTGAATTGCGTGGGTGCCAGAATAAAAAACTATATAACCTCATATGAAACTGCACGAACAGTTCTTGCAAAGTGAAAAAAGTGGTAATTTTTTTATTTGGTTGAATAAATTACCATTTTTTTCCACTTTGCAAGAGTGTGAGTGCAGTTTCAATAGATGTGTGCTCACATCAATTCTCTCCAGTAAGTGCTGGGCAGGAGGTAAACTGCAAAAATGGCTATGTCAGGTTTTCTGCATGTTCTGCATGTTCCTTGAATTCTGGCTATTATGTTACACATCCAGTCACTTCAGCCTTTATACAATCCATTTTTGGCTAACTAACTATATTAGAAACATTTTTTAATTTGCACAAACTATCTATTTACCCAGTTTTTATTTTTATACTGAACAATTCCTTTAAGTTAAGCTGAAAAAATGTGACAG
>CM044437.1:40010329-40026393 GCA_024363595.1 Xenopus borealis
ACACTTTTGATTTGTAAAAGTAAAGAGAATGCACAGAAAAGAACTACAATACCAGTTAACCAGATGGAGCTATACATGGGACACTTGGATATTAAATAGACATTATTATTTCTACTAACTGGGCAATGGGCAGAGTCCCCTCTCTTGCCTACTCCTGTATCCTTTGCAATATGACATTTCCTTGGGAACAAAGCGTTTCAAGCTGGGCCACATTCATATCCATCCTGGGCCGCAGGTTGGACATCCCTGATGTAGTTATTCCATGCTGTTTGAAAAAACAAAATGGTAAATGCACATTTTCTTACACACTTACAGTACTCTTATACACAGTATAAGTTTTACTACTTATGCTGTCAGAAAATGTAGAGCACAGAAAATAGTGTAAAATCTTTTTATTACTTGTATATAAAAAAACAAATATTCCACTCACTTATGAGAAGTTTTTTTAAAAGGTGCATCAAATCTCCACTCTAGAGTCCGTGTTACTGTGCATGCTGTTATACTGGTTTCACCTCCACCCGCGTTGCTTCCACCTGCCGCAACACCCTTGGGCGCTTGGATATGTTGTCACCACCTTTACCTTACGCGTTTCGTTGCTTTGGGGAAGCCTCTGACGAAGTCCCAAAGCGACAAAACATCGGAGCTGAAACCAGTATAACAGCATGCACAGTAGCACTGACTCAAGGGTGGAGATTTGATGCACCTTTTTAAAAAAAAAACTCAAATGTGAGTGGAATATTTGTTTTTTTTATATACATGTAATAAAAAGGTTTTACACTATTTTCTGTGCTCTACATTTTCTGACAGCATAAGTAGTAAAACTTATACTGTGTATAAGAGTACTGTAAGTGTGTAAGAAAATGTGCATTTACCATTTTTGTAGCAGGAGGATCGCTTTAATCCCTGGAGAGCCCTGGACATCGCGTATGCTGAGTTCTTGCACAGCAGGAAGTGCGTGGGTGGCTCTGCAGGGAGGAGAAGGTAAGACAAGTAGCAGAGGCGCCATTCTGCTACTTGTCTTACCTTATCTGCTACTTGTCTGTTGGACGTGATCTTGCAGATCCAACGTGACAGCACCCTAGCCTCATTGCCCAGGGGGCTGTCATAGTACGTTCTTGGCAGCCTGAGCATTTGACTGCCAGCACGTATGCTGTACGTGCTTGGCAGGAAGTTGCGCTAGGCAGAATTGAATGCTAGGGTATCTTCACTTCAATTTGCTTGCTCTGCCCAAGTAACTCTAGTGAAAATTCGTCCTGGCACGAAACTTTGCAACCTAGTAAATTAGCATTATTTGAGTTAATTTTTGCCTGGCAAAGTGTTGCGATGGCTGTAAAACCGTCGCTGGTGAAGTTTCGCCCTTTAGTAAATTTGCCCCTAGGCCTAGTGAAATTCATCTATTATTTTTTCTTGTTCTCTGAGGGTTCCAATCAGGGCTGCTCTTCCCATGAGGCAAGGTGAGAGCACGGACACTCAGCACGGACTGTAACTTTTAGAGCCGAATTTTTGGGGTTTAACCTGGAAATTCAGCTCAGCAAGTGCAGAGAGCGCAATTGCGCTTAATGCACTAGCGATACCGCCCCCCTTTGACCTGCTCCAACGCTGATTTTTATGCGTGGAGCGGGAAAGGGGAGTGGCATCTGGGCTGCTGCCTCGGTCGGCGGCAGCCCCAGAAACGCAACTGGTTCTAAATAAGGCCCAATTTTTTCACAGTTTGTTTACAAAGGTTTATTTAAAAAAAAAAACAATTTTCACAGCCGCAACAAATCAACTATTACAACGGCTCTTACACACAAGCACTTTTACCTGCGCTCCCCTGCAATCCGTTTTGCTGCGTTCAGCCGCAGGGGAGTGCAGGTATAGACGCACTCAATGCTTTTCAATGGGGCTGTACTCAACGAACGCATGTAGGCACCGAACACAGGTTCAGACGCAACATACTGCATTTTTCCTGCGTTTGGTGCCTACATGCGTTCGTGTGAGTACAGCCCCATTGAAAAGCATTGAGTGCGTCTATACCTGCCCTCCCCTGCGGCTGAACGCAGCAAACCGGAACGCAGGGGAGCGCAGGTAAAAACGCTCATGTGTAAGAGCCCTAAGGGTAGGCAGTTTGCAAAGGTGCAGGTAGTAAAAATGTAGACAAACAACAGGGCTTGTAGACAAAACAGTCAGGATGAAGGTCTAGTTAAATAAGGGCCCTTACACACGGGCGTTTTTACCTGCGCTCCCCTGCGTTGCGTTTGGCTGCGCTCAGCCGCAGGGGAGCGCAGGTATAGACGCACTCAATTATTTTCAATGGGGCTGTACTCACACGAACGCATGTAGGCGCCAAACGCAGGAAAAATGCAGCATGTTGCGTCTGAACCTGCGTTCGGCGATTACACGCGTCTCGTGAGTACAGGTCCATTGAAAAGAATGAGGTGCGTCTATACCTGCGCTCCCCTGCGGCTGAACGGAGCCAAACGCAACGCAGGGGAGCGCAGGTCCAAAACGCCCGTGTGTAAGAGCCCTAACACTGCATGCCATAATCACTGGGAGTTGCCACTGATTCTTAACTGATTCTAAACCCTGACCTGGTATGATGGCCAAGTACATTGAAATGTCAAATGTCTTTCTTGCAATAGTTGCTAAGAAAAACATTTTTCAACTTGTGTTCAATTCACCAGAGCCTATTGAGTATAAACCTCCCTTTTCCAGCAGCTTAGAAAGATTTCTTCATGTTTTACAATCAATTTACTTTTACAACAGACTTCTGTGAGCTTCATGCATTTCCCAGCTTCCCCCTTCTATACTGGTTTTATGTAACACTTTCCTTTTTTTGTATGATATTATTGACAGACAACAGTAAACAACCTAAACTCTGTGTTTGCCAATAAGTTTACTATCAACTATCACTTTAAAGAAACAGTAACACCAAAAAATATTTAAAGTAATGAAAATATATTGTACTGTTACCCTACATTTGATTGCTTCAAAAACATGGTTATAGCTTATCTAAACAAGCTGCTGTGTAGCAATGGTAAATATTGAAAAAAAGGCTATGGGGGGGGAATGTAATTAAAGTCGCAAAGAACATTGCGCACCAATAAGATAAAAAAACTCCACATCTCTCAATGTAATATTGTTCCTTAAACGATTATTGCATTGCGAATCGTTATTACGAATTGTAGTTGAACAGATACCAAGCACCCTGGTCACGGCTCGTACTTCGGCCTCTAACAGCCACCTTTCACCTCGGGAGGAGCCCTTGGCTAATCGGATGCCGCCAGGTCTTAAAATGAGAGGTGCAAGGCGAGGGGTTCTGGGCAGACAAAGGGGGCACAACTGTAGCAAAGTCTTTGGGCAGAAGGTACAAGGTGTTAGACAGAATCATAGTCAGATCAGGCCGGGTCGAGGCAGGCAGAGAACAAATGTAGTCAGACAGGCAAGGGTCAAACCAGGAGATCAGATCAGAATGGTCAGGCATGCAGGGTCAGATTACAGAAGGTAGAAAAGTTGGGTAACAAGCAAAGGTCAGGAACACAGAAGTCAGGAGTAGTCAGGCAGGCAGGGGTCAGACAGGTAATCAGGATTAGGGTTGCCACCTGTCCGGTTTTGAACTGGACAGCCCGGTATTTTGAAGGGCTGCCCGGTTCAATGCTTCCTGCCCGGTTTTCCATATAAGGAAAACCGGGCGGGATTAGCTTGATTGACGCCGCGATCGGCCAATCGGCGATCGCGGCGTCATAGCTCCGCCCGTGACGTCATGGGACCGCCCACTGACGTCACTGGACCACCCACTGACGTCACGGGACCGCCCCGTGACGTCACAGGACCACCCCCCCCCTGCCCGGCTTCAGCAGCAGGGAAAGGTGGCAACCCTAATCAGGATACAGGCAATAGCACCAGGAACTCAGAATAGCAGAACCTATAATGGGCAGCTTGCTTAACACTGAATTCCCCTTTTATAGTTTTTCGAATTTCACGCCATTGCACGTGACGTCATCACACCGGCACATAAACCAGGAAGCGGACCAGCGTGCGCGCCAAAGAAGAACCGGACACAGGAGGAAGAGGAAGAGTGCAGCTAGAGTTGCCACCTTCTCTTGAAAAAAAATACCGGCCTTCCTACATATTTGTATTTTTTTCCTATTAATAACATTGGGATCAACCATCAAAAATACCGGCCAGGCCAGTAAAATACTGGCTGGGTGGCAACCCTAAGCACAACGGGCATCCACACTGAAGAAGTGGCGGTGGACCCCGCTGCCCACTAGACCACCAGGGTGAGTACTTACAGTAATCTTTTGGAGCAAACATAGCCACTTTTTCAGTCAGAAGTTTTATAACATTATCGCAAACTATAAAATTCGCAAATGGCCTTACACTGGCGGAAGTGGTTGCTAAACAGTTTCCGGGTTTGCAAAAGGTATATTACGTTCTCGCAAAGCAAAATTTGTTCACACAAAGGCTTAACTTTTCGCATTGTGAATAGTTTTTGCGTTTCCGACTTATATTACATTCCCCTATTTATGTCATGGTGGATAACATTGTGTTCTACAGAGCTTATCTGCTATCTGCTATGTAACCTGAGCCTTTTCCCCATTTGAATTGCTGCACCTATTGATGCACAGCAGATTATTTATATAAACAACAATAGTGTTTCTGAATCAATCACACCAGTTTTACCAATGCTGAGCAACACTGCATTATATTTTTATTACTTTAAACACTTTGTAAGATATGGGTGTCTAAAGGGCACACTATCATTTATATTTCACCAGTATTAGGCTGGTGAAATGTTAAACACCAGGGAAAACTGTGTTGCTGAAGCAAGTAATGCTTCTTAATTGTGAACTTCTCAGTAAAAGCTGGATTAAGGGTCTCTGGAGTGGATGGAAGAGAGCAGGGTGGGCTTCCATCCCTTGCTCCATGTAAGGGTTTGCAGCTGCCTAAACTAGGTAGCTAGCTAAGTAATTAGTTAATTAAGGATAGTTAAAAGCAGGTGTGGAGCAACACCTCCGGGTTGGCAATGGCTGCTGCTGTTTTCCTTTAGAGACCTCCTGGAGTGGAGGAGGGTGAGGGCCACAGAAGGAGTGCTGGTGAGCACCACGGAACCAGAGAGTGATCCCCTGAGTTGGAGAGAGAGCCAAAGGTCTGGGAGAGGACCAGAAAAACTACTCCCAGGAGATCAGCATGTCTCAAGTGTGTCCAGAGAGGATTCTGGGGATTGTGAGTAAAGTGAACACCAGTGAGGGTGTTAGGATTGGGACTTTTTTTGTTAAACACTTATGTGATTCCCCATGTAAAGCCAGTGGGCTGAAGAATTGTGTTCAGTTGCAAATAAATGCCAGCAAAGCTGCAATTCAACCATAAAATGCTGTGTCAGTGTCCATTTCTGTGCTGAAATCTGTGCTGGGGCCCTAGTTTTCACTACCGGAAGCTCACAACTTTCATTTTTTGATGTTACTTTTTCTTTAAAGAGAAATTAAGAATTGCCTTATTTGACAAGGACAAGTCAAGTTCCAATATTGTCTTTCAGCCTTGCCCACTGTGTATAGAGATTTCTCCAGATTCTCAATCCTTTAATGAGATTATGAATAGTAGATAATGAAATTCTGATATTGTGGTGTACCCCTGCAGTCTCTTTTTGTCTCCATGGTAGTGTAAAACTGGGCAATGATGGAGAAGTCAGGGGGATTTTCACAAAAATTAAAAAGCAAGTTAAAATTGTATGTGATCTAAATCTTTTTATGTCCCCTTTATCCTATGCCCACTGAAGGCTTAACTAAACTGCTTTGTTTACATCTAGTATTACTAGTTTCCCATAAATAAAAAAACATCCAACTTCATGTCATATATAATCTTAATGTAATAAATGTACATGCTGCAATTCCAACTAATTTAAAGAGGCAGGTATGGTCAGGTGCTTCACGGCGCCCTGTGTGACAGAGCCTTTAATTTCAGCACCTCACACCAAAACTCACAAAATAGACCAATGCCTGTGTGTCTGTGTAACCAGCTTTGAGTATTACATAATAGTTTCTTTTTGCCTAATGTGCGCTGATGTTGTGAGTGAAGATCTCTCTCTGTGTAGTTTTTCCACTAGAACAGAGGCAGCAAGCAGGCACAGTAGACACCTCTTTGACCATCTTCAAAGTAGGGTTGCCACCTTACCCCTTTAAAACCGAACACATATGGAATACACAGCCTGCATGGCTAATTAGCAATTTATTTAGATGCATGATGCATGGCTGCACATAAATCAGTTCAGTCTGCAGCATGCATCTAAATGTATTGCTAATTAGCCATGCAGGCTGTGTATTCCATATGTGTTCGGTTTTAAAGGGGTGAGGTGGCAACCCTACTTCAAAGAGAGATGGAAAAAATGGGGCAGAGTTTTACATTAGGCAAGGAAGTAGCTGAAATGAGCTGCAGTTGAGAACAAAAGCAGGGAGAACGGTATGTTAATCTGGGCAGTATTTAGAGTAATTTTAGAGACGAAAATAAAACTTCCACTCATTTGGTTTATCCTGGGAGAGGCAGCCTCTCAACAGGCAAACAGCAGCATCCTAATTCCTAATTCCTGAATTTGTTTGTGGCTTCAGAGAATGTTAGCAGGTGAACCACTGGGAGGTTATATTAGTTACCGAGGTGCAATAATAGATTGTGTCATAAGCATGAAAGGGATGCTGAATTTATTTTTTATTACCCAAGCATCTGTGACTTCCATAGAAGGATTGGGGTATGATTGGAATTCAATAAAAAGACATTGTACTCTATGCTACCTCTCTCTCATTAAACATATAGGGATTTTTGTGAACCACATTTGTGCGTGTGTGAGCAGGGTAGCAGCCTTTCATTAAATATCCACAGGAGCAGGTACTGATGGCAGTGATAAAACAATATCACATGTATAATATGTCAGTGCTATATAAATAAAGAATAAAAATAAAGTGCACATATTCAGAGGAGCAGGGCCAGATATCACCCTGAAGGTGCATGGAGGCCAGCATCCTTTGGTGTTCCCTCTCTCCTCCATTTGCTTTTCATAGCTGAGCACTAAGCACTTAGTGAAGGTCGGATTTGGGGGCCCGAGGCCCACTAGGGCTGCTGCCCCAGGGCTCCCTCCGGCCCCCCCTGCTGTACCGGCGTGCACATGTGCGTGGTGCTACATTATGTGTGCACGAAAAAATTTTTGCCGCAACCTCTGACAAAGGGGGTCGCGGCACTAGGAAGCTGTTGTGGGTGCGGACCTGGGCTGGCAGGGCCCACCGGGTTTTTTCCCAGTGCCCTAGGCCTGGGCCTTTTTGGCCTCAACAAACTCTTACATGGGGCAGATTCGATATACTGCGAAAATACTAGAAAACACCATATTGACCCTTAATAAGTCAAACCCATAGTTGGGCAACCAAGATTGGGAGTTTTACTTTGAAAGCAGCAAGTAAGTTGCAGGTAAATCTTAGTCCCTTTGTAAAATGTATATTTAAGCAATAGAATTCTTAATGAATCAGATGAAAATTGAGCATAGGACTGGCCAGATATGGGATGACTTTGACGTAGTTGGACAGCTTAAATATATTGCAATATATGGACAAACAATCCCTGTTTTCTTTAAAGGGTAAGGCATTTTTTAGTAGCTGTGTGCACAAAATGTCTCAATGTCTTAAATATATTGATAATGGGTTGAGTGCAGAGGACCTCTTGTATTTGTCCATAGTTTTGGGTTTAATATTCCATATAAAAATATAAATAATTAAGAGATATACTCAATTAGTCTTGGTAATGCACTGGCCGTAACTTATATCTGTAAAAAAAAAGTTGTTTATTGTATATCATAGAATAGCATTTTATTTATTAAATACATGCTATTATGCATAATATTCTACTTACAAGCTGCATCTAATATAAATGTGTAATATGTACCATTATATAACAAATGGTTTTAATATATTTGCATTGCCTCCCATTTAAAGAGATTGTTGCCTTTGATTTCTCCAGATTGTATCCAGCAAGAAGATAATGTTATAGTGGCTTTCTTTTTCTGTACTGCATGTGTCATTTTTAAAAGCTATTTGAAATTCGCATGGCGATAGAAGGTTTATTATTCCAGTGGTAGCAATCATTCTGTTCCTGGTAAAAACAAAAATTGCCATTGTAGCAACTGTAACATAGCAACGACATAACAGAGCGACAGGTTAACAATATGCTGCAGGTCCCTTTATACATGAGAAAGACATGAGTGCATTGATTCTTTCATTATGTCATCAGTGTTGTAAACAAAGCGAACATTGTAAGATGTTCTGGTTTACTGGTTTGTATCTCCTTTAAAGGACAAATCGCCGTCATTAACAAAACTGTAATAACACATAAAAACCACAGAAATGTGTACAGGCTTTCGTAACCTGGCAAATTTTGTAAAATGGACATGGTAATTTGGGGGGCATGGCCACAAAAATGGGCGTGGTCAAAAAAATTGCCATGCTCTGCACGGCAAATCTTTTTGTCCCTCTTTCTGTTTCCAAAATTTTGGAAGGTATGATAAAAGTAATATAAAACCAAAAGACAGCAATTAAATTGCCAAAGACATGAATTGCTAATAAGGCAAGCATGGGCATCCACATATTGGGGCAAGGTGGGGCACTTCGCTCTCCCTGAACTTGTACTTCATAATGAAGGACATTCTCTTACCATATTTATACTTATTGCAGGTTCTTAATGGTAATTTTAAAAAAATGTCCATATAAAAAGAGAACAAAACAATATAAGTTTTATAGGACGCAGAACTGCGAGCTCTGGGCCATCACCCTGTAATTAATCCGACACATACATGGGACCGACTATCCAGATCCCCTACCGGGTGCACTGCCTCTTCCGACCTGCAAATGAAGAAAAACAAAGGAGCCCCACCGCGACATGAGCCAGAGGAACGGCCGCCCGCATCTCCTCAAATTGGTGGACGCGCTCCCTCAGCAGCAAGGGACAGCACAGAGGAGGAGATGTGCAGTTCACAAAGCAGCAAGGTGAGACCTAGCACAGCACAGACATTAAACAAATTCGCTAGAAAGCCACCACAGGACACAAAGGCACAAAATAGTTCCCAAATAGAAGACCTGAATCTTGATAAAAACAACTTATCTAGTGGCTCTCCTGTGGTGTTTATACAAATGGCCTGCCGGTGTCACAGTTTATACACAGGACTTTCTGTACAGCTTGTCAGTGAAAGTAGGAGTTACTGCAGTTGTGTAATGGATGCATGAACCTGTTAATAAAGCACTGTCATACCTTGCTCATCCTCGGCTACCAAAACACAACAAATGGCGACAAGGATGTCTTTTCTATCTCTGCAGCAGCCTGCACATTTCTACCAAACCCTGGTGAGCCTACTATACCTTTTACTGCTTGGATCCATATGTTTGATAATTACATTATTGCTGCTGACCAAGGGGAGGTTTCTGCTGCTAGAAAGCGTGCTTTACTTATTCACTGCCTGGGAGCAGAGGGACAGCGTATATTCTATACATTACCATTACCTGATGATACTTATGAAACTCCTCTTTCTGCTATAAAGAACTTTTTGTGCCAAAAGTAAATGTGGTTGCTAAAAGATATAAATTCCGCCAACGTGGACATCGTAATGGTGAATTCCGAGAACATTTTGTAGCAGCTTTGAGAGAGCTGGTTGTTACCTGTGAGTTTGGGAAAAACATGCTATTGATATTGTGGGTCCTTTTGCAGATGCTCCTATAGACTGCAGATTTGCTATAACTCTGATAGTCTATTACAGTAAATGGCCAGAAATTGCATTTATTTCTCATGTAACATCAGCTACAGTAATAACATTTCTGTCTACAGGCTTCAGCTGAGAAGGAAATCCAAAGGAGTTAATATCAGACAACGGACCACAGTTTGTCTCATATGAGTTTGAATCCTTTCTGAGAGACAGGAATATTGTGCATAGGAAATCTTCAGTGTATTATCCACAAGCAAATGGAGAAATCGAGCGATTCAACAAAAGTCTGAAAGAAGCACTACAGACAGCAAATCTTACGGGAAAATCTTGAAAAGTATTTACAACAGAGTTCTTACTTAACTACAGAGCAACGTGCCATGCAACGACCCAATCATCTCCACCTGAATTATTACATGGCAGACAGATGCGCACTAAGTTACATGTTGCAGACATCAAACTTCCACCAAATACTGTTCCTACAAACTCATTTACTGCTGACAATCTGTCAAACATCAACAAGCCAAATGCAAGGCTTGTTGTGCAAGAGAAGTGCACTTTCAGCCTGGATCTTTAGTCAGAATTAAGAAGCCAGGAATACTAAAACAAGGACAATCTAAATTTACTACACCACTTGAAGTGAGACGCCAGCGAGGACCATACACATATGAACTGTCTGATGGACGCATATGGAATGCAAGTTGTCTTGCTCCTGCTAGATATGACTTTGGAGATGTTCCATTTGATGAAGGACATTTCCCTACTCCTGATGCCAACTGCAATAGGCCTGAAGAAAATGAACCTATAAGGCGTACTGAGAGAATGAGAAAACTACCTACATGGACCCAGGACTGTGTGATGTGAATAATGTATATTATTGCTTTAAAGGAACAGTTCAGGGTAAAAATAAAAACTGGGTAAATAGATAGGCTGTGCAAAATAAAAAATGTTTCTAATATAGTTAGTTAGCCAAAAATGAAATGTATAAATGCTGGAGTGAGTGGATGTCTCACATAACAGAATCCTGCTTTTCAGCTCTCTAAATCTGAGTAAGTCAGCGACTTGAGGGGGGGCCACATGGGACATAACTGTTCAGTGAGTTTGCTATTGATCCTCAGCATTCAGCTCAGATTCAAAAGCAACAGTTATGACCCATGTGGCCCTCCCTCAATTCACTGATTGGTTACTGCCTGGTAACCAGGGTAACCAGTCAGCGTAAACAAAAGAGAGCTGAAAAGCAAGAAGTAGTGTTCTGTTAGGTTAGGTTAGACTTGCAGTCACTTCAGCATTTATACATTACATTTTTGCCTAACTAACTATATTGAAAACATGTTTTATTTTACACAGCCTATCTGTTTACCCAGTTTTTACTTTTATACTGAACAATTCCTTTAAGATGCATTGTTGTTGTTTAGTACATTTGCCCAAATGCTTTCCTACTATAGGGGGAATATGTGGTGTTTATACAAATCGCCTGTGGGTGTCACTGTGTATACACAGGACTTTCTGTACAGCTTTAAAGTGAAAGTAAGACGTACTGCTGTTATGTAATGGCTGCATGACCTGTTTATATAGCACTGTAATACAATGCTCATCCTCGGCTGCCAAAACATAACAATTCCCCCTCCTCTTCTCCTGATTGCAACCTTGAACCAACACTGGGGGAAATCACACATCTCCTCAACACTAACCATACTACAGTCATTAATAGATTTGACAAACTCAAACTTGACTTCAATATTATTAGGCAAGATGGGCAAAACTTGAGAGACCACACACATGAAGATGAAAGGCGCATTTCAGACCTAGAGACAGAACACAACCCCCCCCCCCCCGCAAAGTACACTAGATGACCACATTCAAAAAATTGCAGTTCTACAAGCAAAAACCGACAACCTGGAAAACCGCCTGACGTGGAATAATATTAGAGTAGTGGAACGTGCAGAAGGCAGGCAGGTTGAACTGTTTATGGAAAAATGGCTTGTTCAAACATTTGGAAAATACATATTTTCACAATCTTTCATAATTGAGCGTGCACACAAAGTTCCCAGCAAGGCCTTCCCACCGGGCTCACGACCACTTCTCCCATAATAGCCCCCCGGACTGGCAATCTGTGGGTTCGGGCAAATGCCTGATGGGCCCCTTGCTTTAAAATGAAAATGGCCTGCTCACCTAAAAATTCTAATTAGGTCTGTCTTTAATATGTAAACGAGTTAATCACTTTAGAAATGTTAATGAGCTGTCCATAATAGCCAGTCACAGCTAAGCCAATGCCTGTATTTGTTAGTACTTATGCCTGTATTGGCATGTGGGTGGAACCAGGAATTATGATATTATAGTAATATTAGAGTTGCTTGCTATATACCCAATCCCTTCTGCTCATGATAGGTATGTTGCCAACAGGAGGATCCAAGCTCAGAACAATCACTTCAGCCTGTATATGGAACACAGTGATTTAGAATATACTGTAAGTATAGGGCCAATAATATTGCTGGGGATTATATGGTAATGGACACTTAAAATATCTATGAATAAACACTAGTTCTAGTTAACCTTGGGCTTGGAAATATATATCATGCTTTGCATGCATGTGAATACATGGGCTGCTTCAATACTTTTGCAAGGGCTACTTTTTCCTCCCAGTCCAGCCCTGGCTGGGGGCACATTTTCATTGTACATACAGAGGAGTGTCTATCCTAGACTGAAAGCAATGCGCATTTACCCTTAGCAAGATCATCACGGACCCTGAAGGCAGATTTATAATAATGTTATGTTCTCTTCATGGTAAAGGTTATATTATTGTTAACTTGTATCTACCGCCTCCCTGTACAGGATCTCTGCTGTCACAGGTTATGGACAAAATTCTAACTCTACCTCTTAATCCGATCATACTTATGGGAGACTTTAATGTTGTAATGTCAGCATAAAGACAGGTTATATCCTAAAGCAAATTTCTCCACAGTACTCCATAACTGGGCATCCACCTTTAACCTCCTTGACCTGTGGAGGGAAAAGCACCCAGGGGAAAAGAGATACACGTGTTTTTCAGCCTCTCACAACACAATGTCATGCATAGACCTAGAAAATACCATAATACTAGCCCTGGGTTCCCCAGAAATACTTAACCAAACAACAAAAATAGAAATTCTTCCAGGAGGAATTTCTGATCATTCCCCTCTATTATTAACAATAGAGGTAGGACCTAGGACTTCAGATAGAATCTGGAGACTAAACAGTTTCTGGCTACAACAAGATAGTATAAACAAGGAGATAGAAGAAGAGCTTAAACCCCATGTAGACATAAACCAAAATTCTACTAGTCCCCAAATTATGTGGGACACATTAAAGGCAAATACTATAGGCCAGTTAGTCTGACATCAGTGGTAGGAAAGCTTTTCGAAGGATTAATAAAGGATAGGATACTGGACTTCATAACAATACTATGAGTTTGTGCCAGCATGGTTTTATGCGTAATAGATCTTGCCAGACTAACTTAATTTCTTTTTATGAGAAGGTAAGCAGGGACCTCGATTCTGGGATGGCAGTGGATGTGATTTACTTAAACTTTGCCAAAGCATTTGATACAGTGCCACACAGAAGGTTACTGGTTAAATTAAGGAATGTTGGCCTGGAACATAGTATTTGTAATGGGATAGAGAACTGGCTAAAAGATAGACTACAAAGAGTGGTGGGAAATGGAACATTTTCTAATTAGACCAGTGTTGCTAGTGGGGTACCGCAGGGCTCTGTACTGGGTCCCTTGCTTTTCAACTTGTTTATTAATGACCTGGATGTGGGCATTGAAAGTACTGTTTCTATTTTTGCAGATGATACTAAATTGTTCAGAACTATAGGTTCCATGCAGGATGCTGCCACTTTGCAGAATGATTTGTCTAAGTTGGGAAACTGGGCAGAAAACTGGAAAATGAGGTTCAATGTTGATAAATGCAAGGTTATGCACTTTGGCAAAAATAATATAAATGCAAGTTATACACTAAATGGCAGTGTGTTGGGAGTTTCCTTAAGTGAGAAGGATCTTGGGGTTTTTTATAGATAACAAGTTGTCTAATTCTGGGCAGTGTCATTCTGTAGCTACTAAAGCAAATAGGGTTCTGTCCTGCATAAAAAAGGGCATAAACTCAAGGGATGAAAACATAATTATACCTCTTTATAGATCCCTAGTAAGGCCTCATCTGGAGTATGCAGTGCAGTTTTGGACTCCAGTCCTTAGGAGGGATGTAAATGAGCTGGAGAGAGTGCAGAGACGTGCAGCTAAACTGGTTAGAGGAATAGAAGACTTAAATTATGAGGGGAGACTGTCCAAGTTGGGGTTGTTTTCTCTGGAAAAAAGGCGCTTGCGAGGGGACATGATTACACTTTACAAATACATTAGAGGACATTATAGGCAAATATCAGGGGACCTTTTTACCGATAAAGAGGATCACCGCACCAGAGGCCACCCCTTCAGACTAGAATATAGACATAATATCAAAGGCTATTTTGATACTTAACAGTCAGTATAGCTATGGGCATATATGGTTTGTATGTAAGAGGGGTGTGTGTGCTGGGTATTAATTTGGAGGGGTTGAACTTGATGGACTTTGTCTTTTTTCATCCCAGTTTAACTATGTAAATATATCCCACACATCCCCTACGTCCACTGTGTGTGCAAGCGCAGGGGCTGTCTAGAGACCTACAAGATTCCCAGTGTTTATGCCAGTGTGCCAGTTTTGGAGAACAACATGGAAAATGGAGGAAGCAGGGTCTAGGATCTGCAAAACAGGAAAAACATTTGGGTGGGTTACTTCTTCTACTGAATAAAACTACAGTCTATGAGAAATGGGATGGTTATTTTACATACAATTTGTGTTGTGGTGGGAGAGGTGTCTGGGGGTTTTAGCTGACCTTTAAAAGGAAAATTTTGTTGGAGTGTATAAATATATCTTACAGGTAACAACCTATGTGTAAATTTCTGTTTCGTAAGTGTATTCATTACTTTTTTATTTATAGCAAAATGTTCCCGTAGTTGTATTATGTAGTATGTTGTCATTTTAATTCCTAAAATCTGCCCTCATATGAGGTACTTTGCTTACACACAGACCAAGGCTGCGCATACATGTTGGGTTACATCAGACAATAACTGAATGAATAATTTTTCCACCTAAGCCTAGTCCTACTCCCCCCAATTACTATATCTATTGATGGCATGCTCATTATCCCTGTCAACAAAGCTCACTGTCTGGGGGTAGGGTTGCCACCTTTTCTGGAAAAAAATACGGTCCTTCCTCTATATTTATCTTTTTTCCCTATCAATAACATTGGGGTTAACTGTCATTTTTACTGGCCAGGTGGCAACCCTATCTGGGGGTAATCTTTGACGCCTCTCCTTCTCTGATCATGTTAACACCACTGTCAAAACCTGTCACTTTTTCTCATGCAGTATTAATAAACATTTCCTACAACCAAGATGCTCATCTATGCTCTCATTCTATCCCAACTAGATTACTGTAATATTCTACTCACTGGTCTCCTTAACTCTTATCTGTCCCCTCACTTTGTAGTAAATACTGCTGCCAGAATTCTCTTCTTCTCATCCAAAAGCGTACCAGGCCCTCCCCTGCTGAAGTCCTTAGCATGGCTTACCTTAAGCAAATAATAAGTTATTAAAACCTCATCATAACCTAAAGTTCTTATAAAAATAGGTACGTGTTTGTATCAGTAAAGAGAAGCTGCACACAAAATATAAGCACAAAATCCAGCCCAGCAAACCTTAGCAACAGTGACCCTCCGACACCATTAAATCATCTTGCTCAGTTGTTTCAGTTACACTGGGCTGGGGGCGGTGCAATCCCTCCGTAGGCTGTAGTCTGTTTCTATTCGTAATTAGCCTATGGAGGGATCGCTCCACCCCCAGCCTAGCGTAACTGAAACAACTCAGCAAGATGATTTCCGCATGTTATCGATGAGAATATTTTTCTGCCAGAATATTCACAGCGACTAATTTTAATAAACAGCGATGCGCTAAGAAGTCATTGCGATCACTTGGGGTAGTTACGTTAGCGGAAATTTTAGCAAGTTGCCAATTTTCTGGCGACAAATTACGTTTGCAAATATTTATGCTATAAAATGGACTTTTTGTGTGTGCATCAAATGTTAGAACTAACCAGTTTTACTTTCAACAGTATAGGCATTATGTAGCTCTTTCATAAATGGGCTAAAGTGCTCTTCTTTCTATAATTTCCATATTATTTTTGTATTACAAAGCACTTGTGTATAGTTTAAATTAGGTTTACTATGAATGTTTAATTAATGGTTAATGCATATATATATATATATATATATATATATATATATATAT
>CM044437.1:40030551-40068986 GCA_024363595.1 Xenopus borealis
GTGCTATATCCTGTTTCTTTCGGCCTTCCTTAGTTACCCTCTTTCTGTCTGGATCAAGGGCAGCTCGAATGCTAGCTCTATGCATCCCTATTCTCTCTTTTAGCTGCCTCACTGTCTTCCCACAGTACTCTAATCCGCATGGACACTTGATGATGTAAACCACCATAGTTGTCTCATGTCATCCTATGTTTCACTTTGTACTTTTTTCCAGTGTGCGGATGTGTAAAGTTTTTGTGTGCACTATATAAAGTTTTATTGCACATTGTATACCATCCTTGAAAAAGGTCCCAAGGGGGGCCAAAACGTTGGAGCACTGTGATGTGTGGAAAATAAAATCGCTTGATTCACTAAGGGAAGTGCTGGCCTGGGAATGTTCTATTTCCAAATTGCAAATATATATATATATTCTTTTTGGCCACTAGGGGGAGCTGGAGGATAACAATTGTCCAGAGAGACCCTAGTGGGTGGAGAATAACAAGATATATAAGGGAAGGTTTAAAAATATAATAAATGAAGTCTTGCATCTATGACACAATATCATAATTTTTTTAATGAGTTTTCATGTAACTGTAGTGACTTTTCCTTTAGTAATACAAAGTGGGGTGCTAATTTGGCCATATGCCCATAAATTAATGCCGTTTTAGGAAATCATTCTCCCGAGTATTTGTCCCTAGCTTTTGACTTACTTAGATAACATATGGGGGTCTGATATGGGGGATTGGGGATTTCCATATAATCCTTTTGCTTATTATAATAAATATTACAGTAGTATAATACATGAAATACTTGGTCATCAGGTGATATAGAAAAGGCACTTTCAGCTCTTTAAGACCGTTTAAGCAGACACAGGGGTAACAATTTCAGAATACAAAAAATAAATCATAGAAAACAAAGGCAAACCATATGTCGCCAGGCAAAGTCATAAGAAGCACCCCAGAGGCAAGGTCTCATTCAGTCCACAGGGGACTAGTGTGTCAAGTTTATAGATCCAGCGTGATTCTCTCCTGAGTAGGGCTTGGTCTCTATTGCTGATTCTTGTGAGAGGCGGCTGATGGTCAACTGCCATACACCTGAAGGTAGGGAGTGGGTGTAAATACAAGTTATAAGCACTCACTTGCATCCGATCCCGTCAATTGGCCTTATGGCTTCTACCTGTCGGCTGGTCTCCGCTCCAGTCCCGTGAATAGCTTCCAATGTAGTTACGTAAAGACAGGAGTCTTCAACCAAAGGCACTTTGGATAAAAAACTTTATTCTTCAAAAAATAGTGAACAGGTACCTTGTTAGAAACCCATGGCTACACCATGCCGTGTCTAGTCACCTGACGCGTTTCGTGCCTCTCTCTGGCACTTCATCAGAGGAACCTCCTGTCTTTACGTAACTACATAGGGAGTGGGTGTCCTTTGTATAGGAAATGTTTGGCCACTGATTGTGCAGCTTTATGTTCCTTCAGGTCCTTGCTGATGGCTGATCTATGGTTGGCAATCCTTGTTTCTTAGTGTGATGCAGGTTTTGCCCACATAGTATAGTCCACACGGACATGTTATGATTTAGACCACAAAAGTCAAAGTGCAGTGTCTAAAATCTTGAATATTATACACTTGTGGTGGTGTGGAAAGTCTCCTATAACCCAAGATTAATCTGGGTGCTGTATATAGTGACAATGAATCGTCCATGCTTAGCATGGGCCAATGCTTTTGTGATACTTTTGGATACTTGACTGGATGCAGTGGAATAAGTTGTAGTGAAAATCAGAGGGTTAGTGGTTCCCCTCTGAGTGCTCCTTTTGGATAGCAGGTCAACTTGGGACTGTTGTAATGCTCTATTCAATTGTGTCTGCAGTAGCTCCTCTGGATATCCCCTTTCCACAAACCTAATAAACATGTCTTTGAGCTGTGATTCTGCTGTGTCTTTTGTGCTGTTGTTTCTTATGACCCTAAGGAATTTGGGAGTAAGGGATACCCCTAATAGTGGCTGGAGGATGGTTGCTAGTGGCATGTAGGATAGAGTTCCTGTCTGTGGGCTTAGCAGTTTGGGTTCAAGTTTTTTGTCTAAGAAAAAGATGTTGAGAGCCACTGTTTGTAGGTAGTAAGACCTTTCGAATCTAAAGATGTTCCTGGTCAAAGTGAGTTCTAAGAGGTGCAATATAAATTCAGTGGGTACTGTTGTCAGCGGGCAGGTCATTTTCAAGCTTGGATTCCCTGGTCGTGTGGTATAACAGTATAAAGACAATTGCTGGGGATGTCACAAAGGTCTTTAAGTCTCCTGATCACATGGCTGGAGTCTTGTGTGTAGGAGGGCATAGAGTGTACCGGGGTTGTAAAAAGTGGTCAACAAAGGTAGAAATCAGTTTATATAGGGAACCAATAGCTGAAATTATGGGTCTACCTGGTGGGCAAGATAGCGATTTATGTACCTTAGGAAGTGTGTATATAATAGGTGTATGGGGATATGTTGTAGTTAAGTACACGTGTGTATTTTGGTCAATCCAACCAGCATTTTTGTCTTACAAAAAATACAAAACAGGGATGTTACAAATGCCCACACTGTGTGACCTGTCGATGCCTGCTTACTAGACCGGATTTTCCACACCCCCACAAGGGTATAAATTTCAAGATTATAGACACGGATTAAGCTGCACTTCAACTTTTGTGGTCTATATCATAACACAATACTGGACTGAGAATTAAAATAGGCCCTGGCATTTCAGGTACACAAGAGGCCCATCAGCCCACATAGAGGCCCAAAAAGCCCCCACCAGTCCACTAAACACTGACTTTCTATGGGACCTTATAGCAGCCCCTCTGGCATTTGCCCTAACCCACAAATGGCCAGTCCGGGCCTGTCATAACATGTCCGTGTGGACTATACTATGTGGGCAAAACCTGCATCACACTAAGAAACAAGGATTGCCAGCCATAGATCAGCCATCAGCAAGGACCTGACGGAAAATAAAGCTGCACAACCAGTGGCCAAACATTTCCTTTCCAAAGGACACCCACTACCTACCTTCAGGTGTATGGCCATTGACCATCAGCCACAAGAGGGGGCAATAGAGACCAAGCCCTACTCAGGAGAGAATCACGCTGGATCTATACATTTGACACACTAGTCCCCTGTAGACTGAATGAGACCTTGCCTCTGGGGTGCTTCTTATGACTTTGCCTGGCGACATATGGCATTTGTTTTCTAGCTGGCATCATTATATATAATTTCGTGTATTGTAATATTGCTATTTCCCCTGACTAGGATTTGAGAGTTTCTATCAGAGATTTTTCTTCATGTGTATTAATATTTTTCTTACACAGCCACAGCTCATGTTAACATCTCTACTAATTGGATACAACCTCATTACGCAAAGCATACCTGTTAACTACTGCACACTGATTTTCTCACGTGCCCGCTGCCTAGCCTTAGACGTCCATACATTCCCAGACTATTGAGGCCTTAACTTCACATCCAGTGACCGGCTGGTGCATGACGCATATCCCCTTGATGACAAGCATGCGATAGCAACCCTATACAGTGTGTGGACTACAAGCCCACGAGAGAGATACAAACGCTACACCAACTATGTGCAGGCACCCTAATACTTGAGCGTTACGAGGAATTTGATGATGGCACCTAAAGTTTTGCAAAAGCAGGGTTAGGGTGAAGGTTCATCAAATTCCCAGCCCTTGACGGCAGGGATATCTCGTATGTTCTGCCCGCTTAATCATGTCCCGGTGAACTCCTCCTAACAGGCCCGGACTGGCAATCTGTGGGTTCTGGCAAATGCCAGATAGGCTGCTATAAGGTGCCATAGAAAGTCAGTATTTAGTGGGCTGGTGGAGGCTGTTTGGGCCTCTATGTGGGCTGATTGAGCCTCTGTGTACCGGAAATGCCAGGGCCTATTTTGATTCTCAGTCCAGACCTGCCTCCTAACATGACAGGAGTCAAGGGAAAACTGGCTGCCGCACATGGGTACTAGGCATTTAAGCACGCTGATATGCACTCTGAAATAAGGGTCGTCTAGCTTTACGATGCCCCAGTGAACTCCTCCTCACACGGCAGGAGTCAAGGGGAAACTGGATACCGCACACGGTTGCTAGGCATTGAAGCGCATCGATACGCGCCCTGTAAACACGGGTTGCCTAGTTACCACAAGCAGTGTCCACTATCTGCAGCTCTACGGAAGCAATGTGCTTCCTGTCCACCTCTGCTGTATGTAGATTGGGTTGAATAAGTAAGTCACTGACAAATATAGAAATCTTGGGGAAGGTGGGACGCTCCCATAGCTCTGACACAATGTAACACTGCAGTAAGTTGATTTCAGTTTTTAGTACACTGATGATGATTGACAGGGACCTAAGAACTTCCCTTTTTAGTGCCATTTGGCCCTATTTAAATGTTTGTTTGTGCACTGTATGTTTTCCCTAACGAAGGCTCCTGGGTGGAGCAGGCTAGATCTCAATAAACCTTCACCTTTTTTGATCAAAATGTTATATTAATTTCAAAAACAGTTACTCTGTAGAGCTATACTCTTCATTCATCCAAGAACCAAGCGGAAGGTAAAATGCCAGGGAGAGGGCAGGCAGGATCGATGCACAGACTATAGGATAACATAGTACTCGCTTAGATATTATTGCAGCTTCATAAAATAAAAATTCTGTTAAAGAGCCTGCTGGAGAAGGAATACAATGTAAGACTGGTGGTCCATTGGAATTGTCATCTGTGAAATGACCATCATCAGATCTCCATTTTACAGTGGCAACGATAGGAAGAGAATTTGGCATTCCACCATCTGTGATAAGTTTGAACTAGAGAAATGTCGGATCTCATTTGAAAGGTGAATATGATCAGTTGTATAGAGGAACTGTGAGTCTGAAAATACATACTGTAGGTTTACAGAAAACATTGTCCCTCACCTGTAAGAAAAACAGCACTGAATGATTTATTAAAATAAAAGCACCAGCGCTAACATTATTTATCGTTTGAACTGAACCCTATGATGTTGTTATAAGTAACCATTTAAACCCAATGGAATATGGCTAATTTTGGCATTTTCATATATTTTGATAAAAGTTAAATTTTTATCAGTGCAATATGCAATTGTCCTTAGCTCCTAAAGAAAGATCCTGGTGTTAACATTTGAGCTTTTTCAACAATTAACTGGGAGGAGCTGGAAAATACACAAGTAGCACCACCTTTAAAGCTTACAAGAGTAAGTATATTCCCAAAATATGTAATGGGAAAGTGACAAAACTTAATTTTTAGCCTCCAAGCTGTATTTCTGCAGGGCTATTGATGCTCTCCGGATAATTCAGCCTTTACTTTTCCTTCTAATAGCAACAAAGGCAAGTTGTAATTAATTGTTTTAGTCAAATTGGCAGTTATTAAAGGGCACCAATTATAACTAAAATTATTTACTAAGTAAATACACTATGTGAAAGTTCAAGAAATCCGATTTTTAAAACAGTTGGAATTGTTTGTAAAATGGAAATCATCAGCACACTATACCGTCTGCACTGCAGTTCTAGCTGAGGCAGACATCTTGGATTTCACTGACTCCTCCTACCTATATCTTCACAGCCAACTGTAGCTCTGAAATCTCACACATGCTCAGTTGAAATTTCTTGCTTGCCTAATAAACCTTCTAAGCTATTTTGAAATCTGCCAAATTTCTGTTAGTGCTGACACCTTCTAGAAGTTGGTGTGTGCCCTTCATTCTAAAGCTAGGCATTCTGGGTAGAATACTCAGGGCAGTGCTACAATCTGAGCATGCTCATGAACTCATTTGCATGTTGTATGTCACAGTATGGACTCCCTCATTGTGAGAACCCATTTGACTAAGTTTGGGATTTTTTTTAAACTGCTTTTGTTTGTCAAAAAAAAAACTGTATATATAGTTTGATTAAACATGTTTAGGTTGTACTGATCAGTTATTAAAGGAAAACTATACCCCCCGAACAATATAGGTCTCTATAAAAAGATATTTCCTAAAACAACTCATATGTAAAACCCTGCTTCATGTAAATAAACCATTTTCATAATAATACACTTTTTAGTAGCATGTGCCATTGGGTAATCATAAATAGAAAATAGCCATTTTAAAAAATAATGCTTCCACACTTCTTCCCTTTACAGTTAGAGTTGAAATATTTCTGGTCAGGTGATCTCTGAGGCAGCACACAGACCATCATGAAATGGTGGTTCAAGGCAAGAGATGTAAAAGGGCAATATTTACTTAAATATATATACCGGGTAGGTAAGATTCTTTAATATGTCACTTAATTTGATATAAACTATCTGCTGCTCAAAAATTCATTTTCAGGGTATAGTTTTCCTTTAATACGTGTTTGATTTTGGCTGTGATCTGTGCCCTTTAATAACCAAAGGAAGCAGCCATTGAGGGACTGGAGCTGGTTGCGAGCAATTCTAGGCTTCCAGAATGTACGTATCACTAGTTCATGTACTGATAGATCACAATTAACGTAATCTGTCTCTAGGATAGATGTAGAATGCAAAAATAAAGCTGAAAACAAATGGCTAGCAAATCTTTAAAGCAATAAAAAAAATTATTTTAATATTTCATAGCCTTCAGTGGACCATTACAAAATGATGCATCATCATGTTCTTTCTTAATGTCTTACTTTCTGAAATGCAACACCTCATCAGGACACAACAACATCTGACACCATCCACTGGACACCTGTGTGAGGATCAATAACCATCTACTGTAAATACCTGGCCCTCTGTTCCAGTACCACAAAGGCTCTTCGGCACTTCCATATCCTTAAAAATAATATTTTAAGGCCAAAAGAGATATACTATGCTGACTGGCTTGGGGGAGTATAGAAACAGCAGTAGATTTAAATGATAATCCCAACTCCCTTGATTGAGAACCCTACAAACAAACAAAAGGGAAACAAAATAAGGTTATAGGTAACAAAATGAATAAATCCAATAGGGGTGTCCATATACCCTCTTCTAACTAATGTGGTCATGCCTTGACTCTCCTTGCTTTGCTCCATGTGTATTGGGGTAGGTGATAAATATAATTGCTGGGGTCCCTGTCTGAGGGTATTTGTTGTTCAACCAAAGGGATATATTATGCTGGCTGGCTTGTGGGAGTGTATAAACAGCAGTGGATTACCCAACCCCTTAGATTGAACACCCTATTCCCTTTCAAGGGTAGGTTTTGGCATTTTCCCGGGGACCCCACCAATTATAACATTTACATATTGTGTACGAGAAGATACATACAAGGTAATTGAAGGGGGTATACATTAAATAAAACAGACTCCGTTAAAATGAAATGTGTTAAAGAATTTATTCTGCAACAGAATTTTTTAAAATATTCATTGTACAAAATATCACGCCAACATAGATAATTAACAATGAATAAATACATTAATACCAAAGGTTTCACAAAGAAGCCAAAATCAGATTTGCAAAATACAATAGAGAAAACACATACAGCTGTCAAATCTTGCACTGCCTGGACAGGCAGCAACAAACAACTGCAATTTTTTTACTCTGGTGCCAAGATGGTTTAGGGCACCCTCCATTTCAGAAAGCCAAGCACACAAATCTATATACAGAACTGTACACCTGTACATAAAATTCCCGTATATCAGTCTCCAACTCTTTCAATGCCACCTCTGCAATTCACCATTGGCGTTTCCCTTGCAACACAACTTTGGCATGTAAAGAATTGCTTCTATTTCATGGTACTGTAAGTAAATACACTTGTGTGGAATGGTGACAACATTTAGGAGGTTTCCTAAATGTACAGAAAATTGACTTACAAAGCAAAAATAATTACAAGTTCGGTTCGGTAGCAAAACTAGCAAAAGTAGCTATAGAAGGATAGAACAATGAAGCAGTTTTATATTCTGCACAATGGCTTATTCCCCACAACCTCGTTACATTACCAACCTTAATGGTGGTGGAGACGTGGAGATTAGTCGCCCAGCGACAAACTTTCTCTATTACTGCAGGCAGCTAAACTCCCCGAACTGTCTTTCTGCCTCACAAGGAAACTTCAGAAATCCAAAGAGATTCTTGCTAGCGGGAAGGCTATTCAGTGAGATTAGTCGCCCACATTGGAGAATCTCCCCATCTGCCACCCCCCTAAAGGAGAACCAAACCCTAGCCCACCTCCACTGCCAGCTGTAATGCCCCCCCTGCTCCTGTAAGGGCTAGACCACAGGAAAAGATTCAGGGAGATTAGTCGCCTGGCAACTAATCACCGCTTCTTTGGGGTGACTAATCCCCCTGAATTGCTTGCCTGTATCTCACGCCCGCTAAACTCACGAGGCAATTTTCAGTGACTTAGGAAAACGCAGTACACCGTGTGAATAGGCGCAGGCGACTTACAGTTTAGCGGGCGCGAGACACGGGCAAGCAATTCAGGGAGATTAGTCGCCCTAAAGAAGCGGTGATTATTTGCCAGGTGACTAATCTCCCTGAATTTTCCCATGTGGTCTAGCACTGAGATTTGTATCGTCAACTGACAAGAGGATCAGAAGATGTCCAGTTTCAACTCCACTGCACAACTCTGCAGATTTATAACAAGTCAGGATATAGGGAGCCTTTAAAAAAATTATATACTGTAAGGAGGAAGCTTGGCAATCGAGCTAGTGAGAAAAATTTGGTTACACAGAAATTAATATTGTGTGTGTGCAATATAACTAGAATTGACCCCAAACTTTACTTTATCACCGTTGGCAGGATATAATTTATGAGCCTCTAATATTACAATTAAATGTATAAAAAGTTATATAAAAATGCATTATTTGATACAAAATTATCAATTTTCATGAGTGGTCATTATTAAATGGTTACAACTTAAGTGGCTATATAGGAATGTTGTTTTGCACACACAAAGCCTAGAGCTGTCACCAAAGATGAATGTTCTGTGTATAAATTCACCCAACAGGTATGGCCTACACTAAGAGCCTGGCTGTATTCTTGGTCATGCTCATCCCCCCTCCTATTCTACTGTATAGGGCAGGGATCCCCAACCTTTTCAACCTGCGAACAACATTCAGAAGTAAATGGAGTTGGGGAGCAACACTAGCATGAAAAATGTTCTTGGGGTGCCAAATAAGGGCTGTGATTAGGGTTGCCACCTGGCCGGTATTTTACCGGCCTGGCCATTATTTTTGATGGTTGATCCCAATGTTATTAATAGGAAAAAAAGATAAATGTATAGGAAAGCCTGTATTTTTTTCAGGAAAAGGTGGCAACCCTAGCTTTGATTGGCCATTTGTTGGCAGTACACCTGGTTTTTATACAACCAAAACTTGTCTCCAAGCCTGGAATTTAAAAATAAGCACCAGCTTTGAGGCCACTGGGGTTGGAAAGCAACACGTTGGTTGGGGATAACTAGTATAGGGTATTAGAAGGGGAGTAGAAGCCCATTGTTACATCCAGGTCTAACAGATGCACAATTATTACTTACTAATGTTTCAAAGAGTAGCAAAGTGTCATTTCAGTGCACTTTAAAGTCAAATTGATTTAAGCCAAAGCTTATTAATGAGATGCGCTAAATATCTAAAATGCATGTCATGTTGGCGTAGAGTTACTATTTAGCTGCTTTGTAAACTGCCCCTTTTGGTGTCTCCTGACTCTTTAGTATTTGTGTAACCCACAGAAAAAAAAAAAATTTATTGTGTTCTTTTTCTGCCATTTATGTTCGCAGCACAGAGCATATTTGGCAAGGAAGCATCATTATTCAGAAAAAAGTTCCTATATGATCAAAAGGATTATAATAAACACTTGATGTGCCATTCTTTAAACCCATGGAAATTTTGCTAAAAATCAGGTAAGTGTAGTGTTCCCTGGGGGGAACCTGGAGCAGTAGGGCTCAGTCTTAAAGCCAGTTAGGGTGAGATTTGTTCTTGTAGATACACATGAAAGTCTTGAAGACAATGAGAAGGATATCTAGGGATCTATGCTAGAGTTATACACCAATGTTTTCCTATAGTGTATATCTGTAACCATTTTATGAGCTAAGGGAGGACCCTGGCCAAAGTTTGGACCTCCAAGGAGGTTTTAAATGAAAAAGTCACTGTTTTACACTGTCAAGTATCTAACCAGTTTTCTCTGGGTGTAAGCAACTGTTGTTAAAATTCCAGTGGCTGAGGAATTGCTGGTCTCTATAACAAAGAAAAGTCTCTGCTCTAACTGCCCATTGGACAGCTAGTAGCACTGTAAAATATGTATTTTATTTTTAAAATATATTTAAAATGTACAAAAAAAAACAGTTTAAAATATTACATTTTACTTCAATGACAGTTATTTATAAACAGTCTGTGACTACTGCTAATTCCTGAGCCCTCCATGGTAAACTCTGGTTATTATTTTTAAGGTATCACGTTTTAAGGGAAAATACAACATGGGCAATATCTAATAATATACTGTAGATAAGAAGGCCTTTGTTTTTCTTGACAGAGGGGGAAAAATTTAAAAAATGTGGCTGTGTGGGGTGAGGGAATGGTGGCATCCAGATGCTTTGAAAACCAGGCCAATAACTAATAAAAGAACACCATAATTTAAAGTCAAATATACATACAACTGTGGCTCTGAATGATTTTGCATCGAACCTCCTCATTAACTCAACAACTGACAAAATAGAATAAAATCCTGCCAAACCCCCTCCCCCCCCCACCTTCAATAACTGGCAAACACACTTGCAGATTTCCGTTCTGAGGATGATGCCATCACAAAGCAATAAGGTAATTCTACACATAATCAGGGTGGGAAAATACAAATAATGAACACAGGTCTCATTGCTTGGGCAGTTGTAAGTTACAGCTATACACTGTCAGACTTAATAGGAGGCAGATTATGGTTCTTGAAATAGTCTACCACTTGCTGTGGAAGTTCTGCTAGAACTGCTTTAGCCAGAGTTTCCTTGGGTGCCTGAAAGATACAGAAGAAAGAGTATTAATCATTTCCCGGCAAGATCCTCGTTCATTTCAAAGTGAATAAGCAAAGTAAATTAAAAACTACTTTTAATTTGATATGTGGGAAGATGGAGGAAAACAAAACCTTAAGTTGCAGTAACGTTTGCTAAAAATGAAAATTTAAGGAATTATGACTAAAAAGGCAAGAGCAAGCTCTACAAAAAGATCACCCCCACAATGTTCTCATAGTTGTATTATTTTAGTACATCTCTCTTTATTGTTGTATTTGTATGAGTCAGAATACTGTCATGCCAATACTATGTCGCTTTGTTAGATAATCGTGAAAAATGACTAAAATATCCCAGAGGGCAGGACAGGTTCTTGTGTTCAGTCTATACTATAAATAAATACTTTAAATAAATAAAAAGGCAGAAAAAGGACACTGGTACACTGTCTGTCCCTGGTAAAAGGGGCATTCTAGCAATCATTATTATATATTATTACTTTAGAAGTCCTTTACTTACATTGCGAAACTCTCTGAATGGCACAAACTGTACAATGTCACGTGATGCCTCTTCGCCGGTGTTGGATCTCAGAACTCGGTTGTCTCCATCTAGGAACTCCATGGCAGAAAAGTCTGCATTTCCTACCCCAATGATTATAATAGACATGGGCAGCTTGGAGGCTTGTACAATAGAATGTCGGGTTTCATCCATGTCACTTATGACACCATCTGTTATAATGAGGAGGATAAAATATTGCTGCAAAAAGAATACAGAATTCAGATGAGCTTGGTTTTCTCACAAATGTGGAATAAAATAAGCATAGTGTTATGGTAACTGTTACAGGTATCCCATTATCTAATATTTCAGCTGCATCTGGGCAGAATGCTTGCACATGATTGGCTGCCTAATCTAGCTATCCCCAAGTGAACAATATATCAATGAAATGTTTAGGTTTGTATGGGTACATCTTTAGCTGGCCATACATGTAGAGATACTATCACTGGATATGAATTTTTCGTACAGGTTGTGGGATATGTCTGCCTAAGGAACAGACATTTTTGTACAGGTATGTCTCTTATCCAGAATGTTTTGGGCCTGGGGTTTTCCGGATAATGGTTCTTTCCGTAATTTGGTTCTCCATACTTTTAGTCTACAAATAAATCATTAATACATTAATTAAACCCAATAAGTTTGTTTTGTGCCCAGTAAGGATTATTTTTATCTTAGTTGGGATAAAGTACAAGGTACTGTTTTATTATTACAGAGAAAAAGGAAATCAGTTATAAAAATTTGAATTATTTGCTTCAAATGGAGTCTACAGGAGATGGCCTTCCTGTAATTCGAACATTTCTGGATAATGGACTTCTTTGATAACGGATTCATACCTGTACTATGGATCTCTATGGTTGGGCTGTCTCGTCTATCTGAGCCAAACCAACTGTTTGACTGTTCGTACATAGTCACTCTGACCCTAAATCAGTGATCCCCAACCAGTAGCTCATGAGCAACATGTTGCTCTCCAACCTCTTGGATGTTGCTCTCGGTGTCTTCAAAGCAGGTGCTTGTTTTTGCATTCCAGACTTGGAAGCAAGTTTTGATTGCATAAAAACTAAGTATAGTACCAAGTAGAGTCTCTTGTAGGTTGCCAGTCCTCTTAGGGGCTACCAAATAGCCAATCACAACCCTTATTTGACTCCCCAAGGGAATTTCTCATACTTATGTTGCTCCCCAACTATTTTTACATTTGAAAGTGGCTCACAGGTAAAAAAAAGTTGGGGATCCCTGCCCTAAACAATATGGCAGAGTATAATGTTCCCGAGTTGGTCCCTACTGGAGTCTTCTCAGGAATGGCTGGTCTACTATGGGATCTTACCTACAACATAGTTCCATATAAACAATCTTCCGTTTTTTGACAATTTTATGATATTTATTGGTGTGTGTGGCTGCCTTTTGGCATGTTAAACTTTATGACAACTCTATTCACATCATTAGAGGACATGAAAGTATGGTATGCCCCAGCTAACCAAGCAAATGAATGGCTCTAGGGTTTTGTGCAGAAGAGTTTTTTAACAGAGCCACACACAAGCACAGTTGGGGAGCTTATCCCATTTATTCAACCACCAAAGTATTGACCACTTTGGTGGTTGACAAATTGGGTAAGTTCCCCAACTGTGCTTATAAAAGTGTATAGCTCTGTTAAAAATTCTACTATACTTCAAGGACCTAATTGCCGGACAAACTGAAAGCCTGCACCACCAATGCAATGAGGTTTGCCGTGACTTAACTACATTCTTGGGTTTTGTGGACATTGTTTACACATCACTAAATACAGAAGAGCCTATATTGAAAACATTATTAGACTTCAGACAATAATTCATGCTACTCACTGCTGCAGCTTCTTGCTGTGTTGCTTGCGCTGCAAATCGTGCAACATGGTTGATAATTGGAGAGAAGTTTGTTGGTCCATAAAACCGTATATTAGGTAAACAAGCTGAGTAGGCCTCTATAATTCCTTCAACTCCTGAAAAAGAAGAAAGTGTCTATGCTTGATACTTGAAAATATCCCTTTAACAGGAAAAAGTTCACTGTGTATGCTGTAAAATGTTCTCATTATTGTAAGCAAATACATAGAGAGCCGCAGAACCTAAAGCTGTGAATGAGGTTTACCTCTTCAGCAATGAATCTATAATCTCTGAAGAGTTGGCAGTACCCCTTCTCATGAAATCATGGGCATAGACCAGGACAAAGAAGCAGCATTAAGGTCATCACAGACATATATTTTAAAAAGTTAGGAAGTATGCATGTTAGCTTCTCCAGCAAGATGGTAGACTTTGTATTGGTGTTTCCACTAAACACATAGAATGCATCAGTGATATCCTGTAGTCATAACAATAATAATGGTAATAATATTTGATTTCATGTATTAATCTCAGGTGATGATTACAATAACTGATCTTTGAGGCTAGTTATGCATTTGTCTTTGTTGGATGAGATTGCATTGCCAAAATATATGTAGAAAGGTCTCTATTTCTGTGTCATCTCTCCAGCATTGAGGCTCCAGTATATACTTTCATTAAGGTGATAGGGTGTTAGGTATCACCTCACTAATAGTTTTCATTGGTGTACTTATATATATGCAAGTGACTTGCTGATATTTGGTGGTACATCTTCTCCCAGTTATTAATTTGTGGGATGTTTTTTCTACACTTTGTTTGAGATATCCTGATGCTGATGCATTCTTGAAGGCCTAGCAAACAGTACAAACATTTGACTCAAATGATGGGTGGTAGCATGTTTTCAGTGGCAGGTACTTATTTTTTAGCAAACTAGAATATATCTCTTTAAAGAGATCCCTGCAAAAGTTCTAAAAAGAGCACACCGAACATCCATAAGTTACAGGTTCCCTTTAATTGATTGGGAGTTAACATGCTTCTTTTAACAGGTTAAATAAGTAATATAATCCACAAGTGCCTAAGATATAGGTTCTACATGATGAATTGCGGACTCGTGTCCATTAATCACCTTCTCGGAGATCTATGGGATATATTATCAGTCCTAAATACTTAATTCTTTGCGAGATTTATTATTATTTACTATATAAGTTAAGTTGCCTTTCCAGCCTTCTCTCTTTCTGTAAATGAGTATTTTGGTGGTTATATTAATATTTTTACTGTCCATTAAAATAATATAATTTGTTATGACAGTTACACTAATCTTAAATAGATATTTGATATGTGATAAGTTTCCATGCCTTATAAGCTAGTTAATGCTCTAACCCAATGAACGCTCCCGCACCTTTAGTGAATATAAATAATAGACTAGAGGTGTTTTTTCCTGGGAAACAAGCAATAGGTATTTTCCCTTAGGTGAAGGGTTTCATCCCACACGTTTATTTCCCTGAGCCATCATTGTGTATTATAGAGTTAATAGTTAATTGTTTTTAGTGGGTGTGTGCACACATGTCTTTATATACCCCGATGTACTCAGTATGTTTTATGCTTATGAGGAAGTGGTGCTGACCACGAAACGCGTCAAGCGTGTATGCTCCTGTGATTTTAAGGATTATATAATAAAGTGATTTTTAGCCCTATCGACAGAGCTCCGTGCTTCGTTCATTCCCTTTAATTGAGTTCATTCAGTGGGGCTTATATAAAAAGGTGTATCACCAGATATAAAAATAAATGTTTTTGTTACAGACATACATGATTTCACAAATTAAAAGAAAACCACGCCAGTCCTGTCTTTACTTGTTGTGACCAGTTTGCCACTTCTCTTAAAGGGCAACTAAAGTCTAAAATAGAATAATGTTAGAAATGCTGTATTTTGTATACTAAACACAATATACTAAAACATAAACTCACTGCACCAAAAGCCTAATAAGACAAATGATTTATGTTTTCAAACTTGGTGCAGGGGGCTGTCATCTTTGTTGATACTCTGCAGTATCAAGACTATGCACATGCTCCCTCTCCTTGTTCCAGTCTGGGGAACTTGAAGTTCCTTTTTAGTGATGCACTGATTCTATAAAAAGCAGAGGGGCTCCAAATCCCTCTGACGTGAAAAACTGGTGGTATATTTTAGAGTTTATGCTATTTCAGAACTAAAACTGTTTTTCTATATACTATTTTTAAATCATTATATCAGCCACTATTCTTGATTCAAACATCACAGCTTGGCCAAAGCAACTCTAAAATGTATGGAAATACCAGCAAAACCTGTGTCACAGGTAACCTGAAATAACATCTAGATGGCTTGAAAAAACTATAGGCAAACACATGGACCGTAGTCTTTAGAATTTAAGGGGTTTTTGATACCCCAGGGTTCTTTTGCTTTTTATACCATGTTCTATGCTTGCCTCTCTTTGTTTCTACATCTATCTCCTTTATCATTTTGGAAAAACACCTCCTATATCCGATGTAACTACTAACACTGAATTAAAGCCAGAAAAAATAATGGGGAAACCCAACTTTTGGTCACACCAAGTAGTACAGTACTGTATTATATAAGTTTACATAAGCAAATAAAAGGCAATTGCAAACCAACCTGAACAGAAGGGACTTGTAGGATTAAAGTTAATGGCAAATTCATGTGACACCTGGAAAAGAAATGCTGAAATGAAAATGATATCCACAATCACTGTGTAACTCAGGAAAACTCTTGTTTTTAATTATATAAAGATTACTAGGTTTAACCACTGTGAATTCGATACCACATGTAAGGGTAATTAAAGGTTAATTCCCCATTACCATGGTTACCATAGATACTCAATGGTCTTCCCGAATTTCCTTCAGAAGAATGGTAGTCCACACCACTGGTTCTGAATAAAGAATTATTTATTGGTTCACTTCCTTATATCAGTCGGTTCACATCACGCTCCAGGCATTCACACCTAAATTCTCTTAAAGAAATTCTCCCACACTTGCTAAGCAAACCTCCTTTTTGTTCAGATACCCCATCTGAGGCTCCAGACACATCCCTTTCCAGAGTTACTCACCCACCTCCTGGTCCTTGCAGTGGTCATATATGCTACGCCCTTTTCTGTGACACCTTCTGGTCCAACCAGTCTGGCATACACTCTATGTCCCTCTGGCCTACTCCGGATAGGAATTTTCAGGATGTTCCTTGACTCACAATCACTTCCACTCTAACTGGCTTAGACTTGGCTCATATGCCACTACCTCCTTGTTGGGGTCACAACAGCCCGTACTAGCTGTTCCTAAACTAACTGAAGTACCTAGTACTTCCACTTGGTGCCCTGTCACTGCTGAAAGAACCCCGCCCAGGGTGTGTCTTCTCTTTTTATACCCTTCTTTTCCACTTCCCTCTAGTGGCTGGGGAAGGAACTGCAATTTAAACCAAAATTACCCACTGTGGCCCTCTAGTGGTGACATATAGAAATTACATTTTCAGTTTACAAAGATTTCTCATTCACATTTCCCACTTTTCATTTCACACCATTCACAATCACACCTTCAGTCAACCATCACCATCCTTACACACATAAGTGAATATTGTTGTGGAAAATACTATGAATTATTGTGTTTCTTCTGTGATTAAGGGACATTAATGTATGTTTAGAAACTTGACTGCAAACCCTACCTGCCTTTAATCAATGCCAGTAACCTGTTACTTAGTCTCTATACTGTATCATGCAGAAACCAGAAAAGATACAGTCACCCGGCAAGCCTGCTCTACTGAGATACTTAAAGAAGGTGCCAATCAATATGAGCTAGCAGCGGTGTCATTACTGCAGCCACTCTTGATAAAAGCCCTCACATCTCTTATAACCGGCACAGGATCTTTTTTAGAAGGCTGCACGCTAAGTGGTTTCACGCTAACAGCCGTATCAAGCTAGAGTTTTGGGGGCTTCATGTGGCTGTCTCTATGCTTCTTTATACAACTTTCTCAACTGAATGATGCTCCAGCCTATGCAAATGTTCTATATTACTTGATTAATATTTTATTATACAGAGCCATTACTGTTATAAAGTAATACAAAGCCAACAAGAGCAATAGTTAGTTACTATTCCACTAAAGTCTACAGTTGGCTATATATGTGGTCTCTCCTTTTATAATCTTTGCTTAGTATGATAAATCAAATCTTGGGACCCTTGATTTTACAAAGTGGGCCCCACACTCCCCAGTCCGATGCTGGAGAGGTCCAAACATTACCTAATGATGACCTCTCTCAAAATAATTTTCCAGAAAGCCCAATCCATATGAGACTGAGATATGGTCCAATATTGGCCGGGGATGATGCTGCTGCTTTGGCCCCATACATGACACAATAAGCTGATAATTCAGCCAGTAGCATCACCAATCAGACTGAATTCACATGGGGGTGCCCAAGATACTGGTTGAGAGGGGGCCAGGGGAAGAGGACTGTTTGCTCCGGGCCCCCTCAGTAGATTTTTTGGCGGGGGCCCAATGGTACCAAGTTAGGCAATTGAGAAACACACAATGTTGTAGCTTCCATTTATTTCTAGTTATCTGAACATCATTTTTGTTACCTTCCAATCAGGTGGAAGTTGTGCACCAAATCCCAAAGCAGGAAACAATTTATCACTAGAGGAAAAAGAAAAGAACTAATTTTAGTGCAGTTTTGCATCTTGTAGATCCATAATTAATTGAGAAGTAATTTATCTTAAATGGGACTTTAAGGCAATTTTGCCTTAAAGGGATCCTGTCATGGGAAAACATTTTTTTTCCAAAATGCATCATTTAATAGTGCTGTTCCAGAAGGATTCTGCACTGAAATCAATTTCTCAAAAAAGCAAACAGATTTTTTTTATATTTCATTTTTGAAATCTGACATGGGGCTACACATTTTGTCAATTTCCCAGCTGCCCCAAGTCATGTGACTTGTGCTCTGATAAACTTCAATCACTTTTTACTGCTGTATTGCAAGTTGGAGTGATATCACCCCCCCTTTCCCCCACCCAGCAGCCTAACAACAGAACAATGGGAGGGTAACCAGATAACAGCTCCCAAACACAAGATAACAGCTGCCTGGTAGATCTAAGAACAGCACTCAATAGTAAAACCCATGTCCCACTGTGTACTAGTTACATTGAGAAAGAAAAATAACAGACTGCCAGAAAGCAGTTCCCTCCAAGTGCTGGCACAAGTCACATGACCAGGGGCAGCTGAGAAATTGACGAAATGGCTAGCCCCATGTCAGATTTCAAAACTGAATATTAAAAAATCTGTTTGCTCTTTTGAGAAATGCATTTCAGTGCAGAAGTCTACTGGAGAAACACTATTAACTGATGCGTTTTTTAAAAAAAATATGTTTTCCCATAAAACTTTCCCTTTAATCATCAAGCAGTTTTAGCAGTTCACACATTAAAATAGAAAAGGATATATAAAGTGTATGTAAATGTATAAAGGGGCGGTTCACCTTTAAGATAACTTTTAGTATGTTTTACAATGGCTACTTCTAAGCAACTTTTCAATTTGTCTTATTTTTTTTTTATTTTTTTTTAATTACTTCCTTCTTCTTCTGCCTCTTTCCAACTGTCAAATGGGAGTCACAGTAAATGTAAGGCTACAAACATATTGTTACTTTTTCATATTTCTGTCTCTTATTTAAATCAGTGCATGGTTGCTAAAATAATTTTGGCCCTGGCAACCAGATTGCTGAAACTGCAACTGAATAAAAGTTAAATAGCTCAAAAACCACAAATAATAAAAAATGAAAACCAATAGCAAATGGTCTCAGAATATGCATATTTATTATGCTGTGTAAAAAAACAGCTGGATACACAATAATATACCACACATCACCAGGATTCACCGTGTAACAACCAGCGTAAAAAAGGATGTTAGAGTGACTTCCACTGGAAGCAATGTAAATTAACAGCAGCAAATCTGGTGTTCAAGCACACTTTGATGAATTTGCCATTTATTTTACACAGATTTTTACACCATTGTTGAATTTGTTGCAAACGGCATAGTAAATGTTAATTTAAAGGTGAACCGCTTTACGTGGTTGTTCTGGCTCCATACACAGACCATTAACAGCTGATTCAGCCTGGAGTAGCCAGGTTTTTGTTATGTAAGCCCATATTTGTATTACAGAACTACAATACGCAGTGACATCATCTGATAATTCTGTACTTACGAATCATAATCTTGAATAATCTGTCCAACAGACCATAGCGCAGACAGGTATTCATTAGTTCCCATGGGGTTAATGTGATGCAGAGATGAGGAATCTCGAGGGTTTCCATTTGATGCAGTGAAATCGATTCCAACCTAAGTTTAAAAGATCAGTTTCACAAGGTTTATGGAGATTATCCAGAATAGTACAGACCGCTGGACAACTTCAGATGCCATAATTGCTTTTAAGGAAACAGCAAAACTAAAGTATACTATATATGTACATTTCAATATTTTTATGAAACACCGGGGGCAGATTTACTAAATTCACATGAATTATTCGAAATTCGATCGAAGTTTCAAACAGATTCGAATTCCTGAATATTTTTCAAGGCTGCTTCAACCATCAAATTTTGAAAATTCGATAGAATCAAATGATTCGAATAATTAGAATAAAATTCTATTTGAATATTCGTCAGTCAAATGACTTGCCCTTTAAATTTTACAAAAAGATTCGAATTCCTGAATATTTTTGAAGGCTGCTTCAACCATCAAATTTTGAAAATTCGATAGAATCAAATGATTCGAATAATTAGAATAAAATTCTATTTGAATATTCGTCAGTCAAATGACTTGCCCTTTAAATTTTACAAAAAGATTCGAATTCCTGAATATTTTTGAAGGCTGCTTCAACCATCAAATTTTGAAAATTCGATAGAATCATATGAATCGAATAATTAGAATAAAATTCTATTTGAATATTCGTCAGTCAAATGACTTGCCCTTTAAATTTTTACTCGACTGCCTAGTTCGCCAGATTAAACCTATCAAATTGCTATTAAACCCTATGGGAAGCTCCCATAGGGTTTTTTTTTTTTTAGCATTTTTAGATTGAATAAAATAAATTCCATCGAATGGTTAAAATCGTTCGAATCGTTCAATTGAAGGTTTCAAATTTGACCACAATTCGATTGGTCGAATTCGAGGGTAAATTCACCCTCGAATATGACCAGTAGCAAATCTTCCCCAAGAATTAGTAACCCCAAAATATTTTGCAAGTACTTCCACTCATAGCAAATATTTAAAATGTAAAGTAAAACTATGAATACAAGCCTGAGATGGTGCCGATAAATATTATTACTTAGGTTAGAATAAGTAGCTGTGAGCAGGATTCTTACTGGCAGACAGGGATGTCATTTCTATTAAGTTCATATACTGTATAATGTATAAAATGCATACATGTTGCTTTATACTATAACAGTTTGCTGCTTCATTTCCTGCAGAAAAGCACTATATGTTCCAGGTTTTCTCCATCAGCTCAGTTATTTAGTACAGGTATGGGACCCGTTATCCAGAATGCTCAGGACCTGGGGTTTTCTGGATAATGGATCTTTAAGTCTACTAAAAATCATGTAAATATGATTTAAACCCAATAGGCTTGTTTTGTCTCCAAAGGGGATTCATCCTAGTTTGGCTCAAGTAAAAGGTACTGTTTTATTATTACAGAGAATAAGGAAATCATTTTGACAAATTTGAATTATTTGGATAAAATGGATTCTGTGGGAGAAGGCCTTCCAGTAATTTGGCACTTTCTGGATAACAGGTTTCCATATATCTGTTTCCATATATCTGTACTGTAGTTTTGTACACTAGAAATGACAGTGGTATCACATAGGGAGACATATATTGACTTACTGTAAACATTAGCTGACATCCTCCAAGTATATAATCAAGAAATGAGAAATCTCTTGTTATCTGAAAGAATCAAATGTAAAGCTTAATAAAGGGAATGCATAAAGAGAATCAAATGCAAAACGCAATAAAGGGAATGCATAAAGAGAATCAAATGTAAAGCTTAATAAAGGGAATGTATAAAGAGAATCAAATGCAAAACGTAATAAAAGGAATGCATAAAGAGAATCAATGTAAAGCTTAATAAAGGGAATGCATAAAGAGAATAAAGTGCCAAGTGGCTTTTCACAAGGAACAGTAACTGAATCCAGTGCATTTAGTAATGCAGTAGTATAACAAACCCAGGAAAAATGTGCAGTATAATATGGTTACACTTGGACTACTACTACTAATACTAGACATATAAAAAGTGCTGAACAAATTGCCCTGTTTATAATGGGAGAAGGGGAGGACAGTCAGTGCTATGGCAAAAAATAGAAAACATGGATTTTTATTTTAATTGAAATAGGTAGACTGTAGTTCATTTTAAGCATACAGTATGTGTATTTAGGTTTATGCTGAGACATTTCTCACTCATAGCAAATGGTTGAGGCAATTGGAGAGGCTTCAGGTGAGGTTTTTTACCTTCCTCTGGATCAACTAGCTGCTAGGCAGGTTAAAATAAAGTCAAAAGGTTCAACTTGATGGACGTGTCTTTTTTCAACTTAACTTACAATGTTACTGGTCACTGGCCAATGGAAAAGTGATACAGTGCACATGAGTCAGCCAGACTGAGGATCCTTTTTGGGGCAGTAACTCCAGAGTAGTCAGAAAAGCAGAGTTGTGGAGGAACTGAATGGATCTGTAATGACTGTTTACATCAGTGCTACGCTGTTATTTCAAGACAATAGCGCAGCTGGGCCAAAATATTCTGACAGCAAAGACAAGTCTCCCAGGCTCGGTTATATTCTGACTAACCCCCTGGGTAGTGCAAATTTACACAAACTGCGTAACTTACAAAAACTCTATGTGACTTATATAGAAACGTATGTATCAAGAAATGCTAATATAAAACAAACAGTAAATGCAGACCATTGTTGCTCTGGGCAAACCAAACATTGCAGCAGGACACTTAGGGCTGGGACAGACAGGGAGATTCTGTCGTCTGGCGTTTATTCGCAGGCGACAATCTCCCCGAACTCCCTTCTCCCTGTCCGCCGCTTGTTTAAATTATAAAAGGGCCAGCGCTGTGCCGGAAATCGCCACGTATGTATCAGCGCTGGCGCTTTTTCATTTAAACAAGCGGCGGACAGGGAGAAGGGAATTCGGAGAGATTGTCGCCTGCGAATAAACACCAGATGACAGAATCTCCCCGAATCTCTCTGTCTGTCCCAGCCCTTAGGGGGGGATGGAATTAACGTCACAAAGAGGAAAAACATTGCGCACCAATAATAGTAAAAATCCACATTTCGCAATGTAATATTGTTCCTTAGACGGTTATTGTATTGCGAGTCGTTATTGTGCATTGCAGATTATAATTGCACACTCTTAAGAAGTGCTTGAAGGTGTCGTAATCTTTTGGAGAAAACATTGCGACTTTCAGTAGTTTTATTACATTGATAACGCATTAGCGCAAAGTGTAAAATTCGCAAACGGCCTTCCTCTGGCAGAAGTGGTCGCTAAACAATTTCCGGGTTCACAAAAGGTAAATTGCATTCGCGAAAAACAAAATTTCTTCGCGCAAACGGTTTCACATTGCTAATAATTTTTGCGTTACTGATGTATATTACATTCCCTTGTTAGGGTCAATTCACACCTGGTGCTTTGTTTTCTGAAATCGCCTGAAGTTTCCTCGTGAGGCAATTTGGGGCGTTTTCTGAAAACGAAGCGCAGCGTGTGAATTGACGCAGATGATTTTAATTTTAGCCGGCGCAAGACAGGGGTAAGCGGTTCGGGGAGATTAGTCTCCCCCAAAGAAGAGGTGATTTGTTCCTGGGGCGACTAATCTCCCCGAATCTCCTCGTGTGGAGTGACCCTTAATAAGGCACTATTTCTATAGGAAAAATGCACTGGCTGTACTTCAGCAACTGTACCTCCTCTGGAAGAGTTTCTCTTTTATCTGTATACAGATATACAATTCTTTCAGGTACAAATGTAACTGAAATACCTGCCCAAAAAACAGTGCTTCAATATAAGAACAAAATAGTTCCTTTCAAAAGTTAATACATAATTTAGAGTTGTTTTACCTTGCAAGATTTCATAATTATTACTCCAGAATTTTTATAGCTTCGTTTTTTCTTCTGTTTTTTTGGATTGATACATTCAAATTCTACCTGTTACAGGGGAGAAAAAAAGAGAACAAAATAAACAAGGTAATAATAACCTCTTACAATGTCCTTTAAAATAAACAAATACATCTTTGCACCATCCCCATGGCTACTGCACTAAGGTTTTTAAATTGCCTGTTTTTTTTCAAAGTATGTAGAATATATGAAACAATGTCACAAGGTACTAATGATATCAGATCCTCCCTATTACTAAAGCCTCAACCTGAATATTGTATTAAAACCTGAATGCCCTGCTCTTGGCTATTATAGTATAAAAGATACAAGAACTGCATTTCATTTTTAATTTCTTCCGACTAGTATTTCTGTAAAAGGTAAGTCACGTACACAAGCAAACATGGAGTCTGGATTGTGCACCATTGTGCAATAGATAAACTAGCTACCTTGCATTACTAGGTCCTGGTCTTGATTCCAGGCAGAGCACTCTCTGCAAAGAGTTTATTCTTCCCATGCCTGCATGGTTTTCCTCCACATACTCTGGTTACAGACAGGTTAATTGGCACCTGATTTAACTGACCATAATGTATGCTAATATGACAGAAACATTATAGTGTAAGCTTCACTGAGGCACAGACTCTAATGGAAAAGGGGAAATCGACCATAGACGTCATTTACAACCACAGCACAGGGTGCAAAGTGCTATTTTGGACATAATTGTCATTTTACCCAAAATGCAGTGTTTCCCCCCTCATAATTGCAGTGTCACTGTGATTGTCATTGCAACTGCAGCTGTGTCAAAATTTATGCAGCCGCACTTGAACTTCGCTGTGAATTGTATTATTATTAACATGTATTTCTATAGCGCAACTCCTCCCCGGTAACACATAATGACACTGGAATTATGGAGAAGAAATGCTGCATTGTGGGGAAAAACCTGACAATTGCTTCAGAAATTGCATTTTGCATACTGCACTTGTGGTCATACATGAACTGTATTGTAAAATAATGAATTACCTGCAGCTCAATTTTCCGATGTGTGTGCAAGTCTATTAACTCATTTCACACTAGGAAGCCTACAGCTACCTCTGCATATTCCAATTAAACATTATGAAGTGTGGTGTTTATACAAATGGCCTGTAGATGTCACTGTGCACGAGTTAGTTAACTGTGCATACACAGTACTTGCTATACTGTTTAAGGTGATAGAGTTTATGTTACTGTTGTGTAATGGCTGCATAAGCCTGCTAATAAAGCACTTTTATACTAATTCTAATCAAAACACAACACGAAGGCTGAAAGAGAACTGCACACACAGCGTGGTTAAAAAATTTCAGCTTGTGTGACGAAAAGTCACATCATTTTTGGGATTCAGGTTAGGTTTCAGTTTGGCCAGGCACTTGGATTCCTCCGAATCCTGCTGATGCATCCCTAATAACAATACATCTGTACCCTTAAAGAGCATTTGTTTTTTAGATAGGGTCAGTTTGGGGTAATTTAAAACCTGGAAAGAGAAAGAAGATAGCAAATAATTCAAAAATTATAAAAAGGCCAATTGAAATGTTGCTTAGAATCAGCCATTCTATAACATACTATGGGGCAAATTCACTAAGATCCGAAAATTCGCCAGCGTAGGCTTCGCTAGCGTTCTATCACCCTCCTATGCTAAAATACGCCGGCGTTTTTTTGGGACTTAGAAAAAATTTTAAATTTTTTTTTCAAGCTCCTATCTATTGTATTGAACTTCGCCTGGTTTGACCAGGCGAAGTAACGTCTAGCATAAGTGCTAACGTTGAGGAAAATGTTCATCTTAGTGAATTTGCGAACTTACGATCCTTCGTCAGTGCGCAACTTAGCCTGGCGTATGGGTGCGAAGTTGCGCAAGTCTATCTATGATCTATGAAATGATGTCACGCTGGCGAATTAGCGCTACCGTTAGACGCCCCAATATGTTAACTTAAACGGTGAACCATCCCTTTCATTTGGAATGGGAGGCAGAAGAAACGTATTGGTATAGAATGCAATACATATATAGAAGTGCAAATACTTTTATTGAGTAAGTTTTTTCCAGTAATAAAACACAGAGGATAGGGCTAGGAGGTTCTTTTGTTGCTATGAAATTGCTAGCAAACTCAGATGAATCAGCTTCCCATTGAAAACAAGAAATATTTAGCAAGACTCCCTCCAGGCAAATACAAGTTTCCAGTCTAGCGATGCATGTACTTACAGGTTGGAAATCACGAGCCTCACACATTTTGATCGCAGTGGTCTGAAATTCTCCAATAAAATCATGTCCTCCATCATTATCATAGTCAAAGCACACGACCTTGGAAGGAAAATCAAACAGTTTTTTTCGTTTCTTTATACAGGGGCCTTAGCTACAGTTAATATGGTTTGTTAGCAGAGAAGCATGTGAAGATTCCCCTGCCTGGTTAATTACTGGTTTAGTTATTCTCATTTACCAACCTTTACTCAGTAAGGAACATCCTTTAATATTAAGCCAGTGGGGTTTCAGCAAGTTCAGTGAGAACATTTATATTTTCCTCATGGAATTTTGCACAAGTCTCAGAAGAATATGTGAGGTTTAATTTCCATTGCCAGACTACAGCAGGATTATTACAGGGCATTGATATTTCTACAGTATACAGTGTTCTCTGTTAGCATTAAGCATTATTGACCTCTAATACTTAGTGATTTACCATATAATATTACTGAATATGCTTTTAAAAATGTAGATATATATGTGTAATATTATCAGTATTTACACCTTTCAGCAGCAGCGTCAGCTGTTTGTGATGGAGTCAAGATCACAGCCACACGCACTAAATCAAGCCAACAGTCACTCGGGTGTCTTAAAATTTGTATCAGTTTTCTTTTCACAAACAATTGGTTGTTCCTGTGTCATTCGGATGATGAACAAAAATCTATTTAAAAATGCTAATATTAGCAGTGCATTAGTAACAGGATAGCGCAGACCAATTATCTGGCTTGTTCTGTTCTCCAACCCTGTCATTGATCTAAAAAATCCCTGTAATGATATGCTGCTTTAATAGGCTGCAGAAGTAATATTGCCCTTTACTGTCTACTAAGTAGCATTACATCAACTAGAGCACAAAGCATAATAAAGGATTTCTCAAATCTCCAAATCTCATAATATATCAATATTTTTTATTATTCACAAGGATGATTAATTGTTACTTTTTGTCCTTTATTTACCTTTATAGGCTTCTCAATGTCTCCATTACACAAAGACTGCAAGGGCACGGTAAATGGCTTCCATACTGGGTCCAGAGTGTATTTTATAACCTTGAAGTAAAAGAAAATGTTCATGCTGACTGCAAATGAAAACACTTTAGATTTTACATGTTAGTGAGCATAATGCAAATGCATCACAATTGTGTCTGTAATTACAGGAAATCCAGTGCTTGCTAATTGTGAATGATTAAGGTAAGATGTAGCTACATATCTGTGTGCAATCAGTCACCCCTCCCCCCAAAGAATATGTAACCGCACAAATGCTTAAAGTAATAGCCAATTCATGTATTTACATCCCTTCATCAGGCACGCCTGTTTGACTCACAAATGCTTTCAATGGTAATGATTAATTAATTTTCTTTTTTTTCCTTTTTTATAAGTGGGAGTAAAATATTAATGCTAACAACACACATGGCATTTGGATCAACTCTTACAACTCTCCTGTGTAGCCCCATAAGCCCATTAGAAGAACCCAGCAGGGGACATAGCCAAGCAGCCAAGGAAGGTGGAATAATTTCACTGGGAACATGGCTATTGAAAATCTTTTGGAACTGGCACAGATGCAACAATAACCCCCAAGTACACTTATAGTCTGTATAGATAGATACCATAAAACAACAGAGTATGTATAGCCTTGAACTATGCAAAACTCAAGCAATATTTTTGTTGTGTATTGAATGCCTACATGTTAACACATTAATGGACAATTAAACTATTTACTATTATATCATTTCTTCACTTTTAGATCAATAATATTAGTTTATACCTTGCAAGGATATATAAACCTTGGCCTTAATATCTCTAATTGTTTCATACTTTATTTTTCTCTTCTCATTTCCACCTCTCCCCTTTTACCCTCTCTCTCTTTTTTCAACTGTTCCTTCTTATGTGCCTTCCTAAAATTATATATTTTGTTCACTGAAGTTGTTTTCTCTTTTCTTTTTTTTTAATATTTTGCTGTGTTTCCCTTTATTCCACCTTACCCCGTGGCCCCCTCCATCTTCTAACAGCTCTCCCTTTTTCTGGTGCTCTCTTCTTTTATGTCTTTTCCTCTATCTGGTGACTGTTTACCATCAAATTTATGTGGTTGGTTTGGGTACCCACTAAAAAAAAAATCACATTTGGGCTTGCATTGTCCAACTTTGTTCATGCTGCTGCTGACCAAACTGGTTAATAAGCTTTTCAGAAAAATGAAGCTGATAAATGACCCTTGCTGACTTTAAAAAATGAGTCATAAAAATGTACATGATCAAACAACTATTATAAGTCAAAATTCACAGCCATAAGGTCTGTTTTCTTACCACGTTTAAAGATCCGGAAGCATCAGCCTTTTATGAAAATAATAAGCCATAACGTATCAGTCTCCTAAATTACCTCTGTCCTGTGGACCAGCATCCATTTTCCATCATCCCCTTGCTTATAAAACTCTAAAAAGGGATCAGACTTTCCAAACAGGTCCTGTAGAAGGTACCAACAAGAACAGATGTAAGATGATTGACTGACAGTGTGAATAGTAAATGGGTAGAAAGAAAATCATGCACTGTCTGTACAAGGACAAACAACCATAAGATGTTTTAATAAACAGAAGCTGCATTTACCAAATATAAACACTATAATAAATGTTGTAAAACAGCAATCTGGAAGGCAAATTTTTGGAAATGAGGAGCACATTGCGGCAGAGGCTAATCCCAAAAAGTTTTTTAAGTATATTATAGGGGTTGAGTCACAGTTCCCAGACCCACCTCATAGCTGCACTGTTGGCTCTGCTCAGTCTAGTCTGTGGCTGACTCAGGATATGTTCAGAAAGCTTTACTAAAAATGAATGCGAACAGGCCAGATGGAATACACCCTTGGGTTCTAAGAGAGCTTCGTTCAGTATTAAAACAGTCTCTATTTATTATTTTCTCAGACTCACTTTCATCTGGTATAGTACCTATGGACTGTAGGAAAAACGGATGTATTTCCTATATTTAAAAAGGGATTATGATCTCAGCCTGGCAATTATAGGCCTTTAAAGAGATTCTGACACCTGAAGTCAAACTCTTTTTTAACTCTATTATAATAACTGGCTTTGAAAGCTACTTCTAACTTTGCCATAAGGTATTTGCATGATGCTTTTCCATTACCTGTCTGATCTCCCATGTTCCTGTATGAGGGGGCTGCCATATTTGTGCACCCGGCATCTGTTATCATTACAAACTGTAATTAACAGACTGAGATGGGACTGTTAGGCTGGCAAAGTAAGAGTGTCAGGGTGTCAGAGAGTCAGGCTTAGAAATTTCAGCTAACAGTTATATACAAAAACAAACCTTTCAGCAAAAAATGAACAACATGACCTATAGGTAACAAGTAATGTACATTCATATGTTAAATTTCATTTTTTAGTGTCAGTATCACTTTAAGTTTACCATCCATAGTGGGAAAATTATTTGAAGGCTTTTTAAGGAATCACATTCAAAATTTTGTCCTATTGAATGGCATTATTGGCAGCAATCAGCATGGTTTTATGAAGGATAGGTTATGTCAGGCAAATCTGATTGCTTTTTAAGATAAAATAAGTAAGATGCAGCACAGCGGGGTAGTAGTAGATGTGATCTATTTGGGGCTGTTGGGCTTAATGAAGTTGTGTGCAGATGGATAGAAAACTGGCCACAGGATTGGGTACAGAGGGCGGTTGTTAATGGTACATTCTCTACTTGGAGTAAGGTTCTTAATGGGGTCCCTCAGGGCTCAGTATTGGGCCCACTTTTATTTAACTTGTTCAATAATGACTTAGGGGAAGTTATTGTAAGCAATGTGTGTTTGCAGGTGACACAAAATTATGCAGCCCAATCAATTCCATCCAGGATGAGACATCCTTGCAGCAGGATCTTGACAAACTGGCAATCTGGGCAGATAAGTGGCAAATGAGATTCAATATTGATAAATGTAAAGTCATGCACCTGGGATGTAAAAATATTCAAGCCACTTATACCCTTAATGGGACTGCACTAGCAAATCCATAATGGAAAAGGACCTTGCAGATAATATTCTTGGCTATAGCAAGCAATGCCAGCTAGCAGCTTCAAGGGCATATTTGCTGTACAGAGCACTGGTAAGGCCCCATTTAGAATATGCCATGCAGCTATGAGGAAAGACTGGCCACGTTTGGGGTTGTCCACGCTGGAGAAGAGGAGCTTAAGGGAGGATATGATAACTATGTATAAATTTATAAGGGGATGTTACAATAATCTCTCTAATGCTTTACTTACTAGTTGGTCCTTCCAGCTGACACAAGGGAACCCATTATGATAAGAAGAAAACAGTTTCTGGCTAAATATTTTGAAGGGGTTTTACAATGAGAGCTGTGAAGATGTGGAATTCACTCCCTGAATCAGTTGTAAAGGCTGATACATTAGATAGCTTTAAGAAGCGGTTGGATGGCTTTTTAGCAAGTGAGGCAATACAGGTTATGGAAGATAACTCATAGTACAAGTTGATCCAGGGATTGGTCCGATTGCTATCGGAAGGATTGGTGAGGCTTCAGACAGGGATTTTTTTGCTTTCCTCTGGATCAACTTGCAGTTAGGAAGGTTATATTTAGACTTAAAAAGTTGAACTTGATGGACGTGTGTCTTTTTTCAGCCTAACTTACTATGACTAGGACTAACAAACATCAGAAATCTCTGATGATGCCCACACCTTTTTGTCCAGCTTCCTCCCAGCCATGCACAGTGTTATCACCCTGTTATCAGATAGTTCCTGGGCAATTACCTGGAAAACAGATAAATCGGTTTCATGAATATTAGGACTTTTTATCAGGTCCATAAACAGAGCAGAAACATGTACGTCATACACAACATGCATCAAACTGGCTTTCTATGCCATTTCTAAGTACTGTATTATACATAAAGGGGGGAATGTAATTAAAGTCGCAAAGAGAAAAACATTGTGCACCAATAACATTAAAAATCCACATCTCACAATGTAATATTGTTCCTTAAACGGTTACTGCATTGCGAATCGTTATTGCGCATTACGAATTGTGATTGCACACTCTTAAGAAGTGCTTGAAGGTGTCCTAATCTTTTGGAGCAAACATAGCTACTGTTTCAGTAAGATGTTTTATTACATTGACATCACCTTAGCGCAAACTAGAAAATTGTGGTCGCTAAACAGTTTCCGGGTTCGCAAAAGGTATATTACATTCACACAAAGCAAAATTTGTTTGCACAAATGCTTACATTTTTGCATTGCAAATAGATTTTGCGTTACTGACTTATATTACATATTTCCCTATTAGCCTATTAACTTCTTCTGAACACCTTAAACTAGTGATGGTTCATAGTCATTTTAATTCACGGAACAACCCCTCCGCATGGGAAGAGAGGGGGTTTTGAGAATTTGGTCAGGTGTTTTTTGCACTAAATATTTTGATTGGACACAACTGCTATTTAATGATAGATCTCATTTCCTGTGTCTATCCTGACGACGGCTTCATGTGAGCCGAAACGCGTTCATACACCATGTATGAATAAATATACCTTTTTGCACAGCTGATGGACTATGCCATGAGTGCTTTCTTTTGGACGATTATTGACTATTTTGGTTAGCACCTGGTGATTAACTAATTAAATGGTGAGTGCCATTTTGACTATACATATATATATATATATATATAGATATATATATATATATATATATATATATAAAAATTTCCAGACTATGATATGGAATAATCAATTCCCTAGACAAAAAAGGAGCACTAGTAAGGTAATCTGTGCTTGATATAAGCACCAATTGTTTGTGTCCTATCTATGAGTATTTACCGACTAGCATATGCCAGTGTTCTGGGGTTTGCAGGTTTCTTATTAATGAAAATGACACCATTTTTGTTATTAAGAACAAAATTATCCCAATTGTATTATTCTTTGCCAACCCTTCTGGTCGGGAAGGGATGAAATGAATCTCTTCTGCACAGAGTCATTACATCTTACAATGGTCGCTTTGTTTACAACACTGATGACATAATGAAAGAATCGGTGCACTCATGTCTGTCTCATGCATAGAGGGACCTGCAGCATATTGTTATCCTGACGCTCTGTTATCTTGTTGCTACGTTACTGTTGCTACGATGCAGATTTTCACCTTTTACTAGAAACAGAATGATTGCTACCACTGGAATAATCAACCGATTATCGCAGTGTGTAGTTCAAACAGCTTTTAAAAATGACACATGCAGTACAGAAAAAGAAAGCCGCTATACCGTTATGACTCCCTTCCCTGCTGGCTTTCCATTCCCCAGAATCAGAGGTCGTGTTATCTTCTTGCTGGATACAATCTGGAGAAATCGAAGACAACAATCACTTTAAATGGGAGGCAATTAGAATATTTTAAGACCATTTGTTATATGGTGATACGGTACATATTACACATTCCTATTAAATACTGCTTGCATGGAGAACATTATACAGTACATCTAAAGTGTATTATGCACATTATGTACATAGTGCATAAATGCAGGTATTATATATATATATACATCCTTGAAAAAGGTCCCAGTTTGGACCGAAACGTCGGATTGAGATGCAATTATAACAAGAATAAAAAGAACACTTTTTTCACGCAACATACAGTGAGTGCTGATCCTTTCTACAAATTATATCTAAATTTGATCGTGCACCACTGGCTATATAATAGTCTAGAGTGCTGGTACTGTGGGACTTATATATATATATATATATATATATATATATATATATACTGTATAATGCCATGCTTGCTCCTTGCTGATATTTAATAGGTAACTTTATTTTACAGACAGATTTCATGTTATGGTCAGTACATTAACAGCAATAGACTACATAAGTATTTGTCTTAATTGTGAACTGTTATATGGGAAACTAAAGGGCTGATTTATCAAGGGTCGCTATAGGGTTTCCGAATACCTTCCCAGCATTTCAAATCTGCCCCCATGTGAAGGCATAAATGAACATCTCTTCTTTGAATATTAATATAATTTATTTATATAGCACTAACATATTGACCAGAAGTGGGCATCTGTCCCTGCCTCTGTAGATCAAAGGCCACTACCCTACTCACACTTGGGTAAGTTTAAAGGGATTCTGTCATGGGAAAAATGTTTTTATTTTAAATGCCTCAGTTAATAGTGCTGCTCCAGCAGAATTCTACACTGAAATCCATTTCTCAAAAGAGCAAACAGATTTTTATATATTTCACTTTGAAATCTAACATGGGGCTAGACATATTGTCAATTTCCCAGCTGCCCCAAGCCATGTGACTTGTGCTCTGATAAACTTCAGTCACTATTTACTGCTGTACTGCAAGTTGAAGTGATATCAACCCCTCCCTTTCTCCCCCAAGGACCTAACAACAGAACAATGGGAGGGTAACCAGATAGCTCCATAACACAAGATAAAAGCTGCCTGGTAGATCTAATACAGCACTCAGTAGTAAAAACCCATGTCCCACTGTGACTCCTTCAGTTACATTGAGAAGGATAAACAACAGCCTACCAGAAAGCAGTTCCTGCCTAAAGTGCTGGCACAAGTCACATGAAAAAAAAAAATCAACCAAAATTGCTGCAATTCATTAAAGGTGATTATGTGAAAACATGCTCTTTGTACACCAGTTCACAAGAGACCACTATACCCTAAATTACAGAAGCAGGATACAATTGCCTTGGTACTCCTGTATGGAATCCCAATGATACAAAGCCTTGGATGCTAGGGTAATAAAGTACATGTATAACCCCTTCCATGCACATGACACCAGTCTATTATTGTACCTGGGTGGGTAACTACATATAACATGCTTGTGTCACCTGCTATTAACCTCCCAATCCAAACACACAATCTCCAGGAATCAGGATGCTGCCATTTGTCTGTAGTCATTTCCAGTGACTAGGAACTAGGGATGGTCCTCCTAGGATGAACTAGTGGGCTTAAATAGGTTGTTAATCCTTAAATTAACTTTTAGTACGATGTAGAGAGTTATTTTCTGAGACTTTTTGCAACTGGTTTTCATTTTTTATTATTTGTGGTTTTTAGACGGCAATCTGGTTGCAAAGGTCCAAATTACCCTAGAAGCCATGAATTGATTTGAATAAGAGACTGGCACATGAACAAGAGAGGGCCTGAATAGAAAATGAGTAATAAAATAATAAAATGTAGCAACAAGAATACATTTATATCCTTACAGAGCATTTGTTTTTAGATGGGGTCAGTAACCCCCATTTGAAAGCTGGAAAGAGTCAGAAGAAGGAGGCACATTATTAAAAAACCATAAAAAAGAAAAAATGAAGAACAATTGAAAAGTTGCTTAGAATTAGCCATTCTTTAACAAAATACAAGTAAAGTTAAATTAACCTTTAAAGGGGCAATTTATCTTTAAAATTAACGTTTGTATGATGTAGACAGCAATATTTCAAAACAATTTGCATATGGTGTTCATTTTTTTTTTTTTTGTGGTTTTTAAATCATTTAGCTTTTTTGTTCAACAGCTGTTGAACCCTAGCAACCAGGCAGTGGTTTTAATAATAGACTGTAAGATGAATAGGAGAGACCTAAATATCATAGAAAGATGTGTCATAACAAGGTACAACAACCATAAAATTGTAGTCTAAATTGTTATGTTTATTGACCTGCAAGGGTCAGTGACCCCTATTTGAAAGCTGAGGCAGAAGGGGAGGCAAATAATTAAAAATCTATAAAAAGGAAGACAAATTGAAATGTTACAAAGAGTAGGTTAGGCTATAACCTAAAGGTGAACTACTCCATTAATCCTAAGGCCAGTTAGGATTGATGCGTATTTGCATTACAACTAGGCATTAAACTAGATTTTGTAAGATGGTGTTCGATTGACAGATTGCATCCTACAAGTAGGGTGGGTCAGCATGGGAAAAATAAAGGGACTGAATGGAAAATCTGATGTATAAACTAAATGGGTATTCAAAATAGCACATCGGCATCTCACAAGATAAAGTCTAATGGTGTATGACACATTGAAATAAGTCTCACCTACAGTCGACATTAGGGGGGATTATTTACTAAATAATTTTTCTCATAATTTCAATAAAGCTAATGCGACCAAACTCCCATCCATGATTTTTACCTTATTTATTAAGAAAAGAACTCGAAAAATGTGATTTGGGAATAGTGCGGATAAAATAGAGCAAAAAACTGGAATCATGAATTTTTCAGATTTGACTCCTGAATTCCTCAATTATTTCAAGTTATCACCTGAAAACCAAGAATTTTTCAGATATTTTTACCCAAAAAAAATCCCACAATTAATAAAGAGATCTCCACTCACATAAAAGATTCAATGTATCTTGTATGAGGTAAAACAAACCATTCATACAGAGAAGCTGAACACATTATCTGTATCTATTTTCAGCGTTACGTTATGTGGAGTGCCTTTAAAAAAAACATTAAAGTGATACTGGCACTAAAAAATTACTTTTTAACATATGAATGTACATTAAATGTTACCTATAGGTCATGTTAATCATTTTTTGCTGAGAGGTTTGTTTTTGTATATAATTGTTAGCTGAAGTTCCTAAGCCTGACTCTCTGACTTTGCCAACCTGACCCATCTCAGCCTGTTAGTTACAGTTTCTAATGATAACAGATGCCTGCTGCACAAATATGGCAGCCCCCTCATACAGGAACATGGGGGATCAGACAGGTAACGTAAAAGCATCATGCAAATACTTTTATGGCAAAGTCAGAAGTAGCTTTCAAATAGATGTAAAAAACAGTTTAATTTCAGGTGTCAGCATCTCTTTAAACTTACCTTTCAATTTCCAAGAAAATCCCAGACTGCTCTTTCTTGGCCCAGTTTTTACCACTTCTTCTTTGATGCTACCCACAAACAGCCAAAAGGCCTGAACCACAAAGCAGATCTAGGCCATTACAATAGTATTACTAAACTATAGTGCTCATCAGTACCAGGAGTGAATACCAGTACCACAAGTGATGATTCTATATATATATATATATATTTATTATTATTATTATTGAGAATTTGGTGTGCTGGGATCCACAACAGACACTTTCTTATTTTTAAGGCAGTTTATTTACACACGAGGTGACCATTTCAGAAAACAAAACATAAATCTATAAAATAAATTCTGCCCACTACCGGCACTACTCACATTTGGTGAGTTCACTCACTAAACTGGACCCCTTGTGGATTACCAGCAAAACCCCATAAGTTGGGGGTCACCCCTGTACTCATGATACTTCCTTTTGGGGGATTACTCAGCCTCCCTCTGCACCTGGCAGTTGCAGGCAGCACCCCATACCCTCTGGGAGTTCCTCACACAGGCAGGTATCTTTCCAGCTCTGTGCCCTGCTCTGAGAGACATTCTTGACAGTCACTCTACAATTAAATAATTTTCCACAGGACAGCCTTCCTCTGAGCTCCAATATGCAAGATGGACTTATGGCCTCATGGCCCCCCGCGGGCCAGATCCCCTCTCCCAAACACCCTGCTCAGAAAAAACAAATTCTCAACACCGAGCGGCGCCTTCTGCCCTTCTGCGTGGCGTCATCAGTGCATGTGAGCGGCGCCATCAGCGCATGTGCACCAGAAGCTTTCATGCAGCACTGAACGGCTCTTGAGGCCCGTCACAGTAGGAGGGCCCTGGGCCCAGTCCGACCCTGGGAATATCTGGCCTGCTTGTTCCTTCCAGAAAACTTCCAGGACCTGGCTACTACAGTCTTTTAACAGAAAAACCCTTCAAAATTACAGGCAAAACTATGTATATGAAACTCCCTTCTATACGTAATTTTCTTAAAGTTACTCAAGACTTGTGCAATGCTGCAGTTTCATTAAATATGCCAGGCACCCCTCAATCAATGCTAGCCTTCATTCCTAGGCTGGGATAGGGAGAGAGAGAGCTGCTGCAATTTTCTTCTATCCCCAGGGATTTGTTGCATGGCTGGTTTTATTGTCCTTTACAGTTTTATGTAGACAACAAATTCTATAGCTGACCTTTAGTATATTTTGGTATGTGTTATGAATGATTCTAATAAAAACACACAAATAAATAAAGGCTAGTTGTAAAGGTTTAGATGATTTAAATCTGTGATGTACATTAAGACAGATTGATATGTAATTTATTTAAAGATATATTTATCGCTTAGTTTCATGCATTACATTTTAGCCAACTAAGCTAAATTTCTGTTTTTATCATAACAATCCTACTATTTTAGACTGTAGATAGGTAAATAAATGAATTGAAAGCAAATTAATAACTTTCAAGAGTAATAATAATTTATAAAGAAAAGTAAAATCTTTATGGAAAAATCAATTATTCAAATGGTTTCGTGATTAGGCTGAGATTCATTCATTCATATATAAATCTGTGCAATCTTAAATAATCCAAGTATTCCAATTTATGCCTTGCTCTTATAACCTTATAGTTACCACATTGTGAAAAGCAAAATATGCACTGAAATCCATTTCTCAAAAGAGCAGAAAGATTTTTTTATATTTCACTTTGAAATCTGACATGGGGCTAGACATATTGTCAATTTCCCAGCTGCCCCAGGTCATGTGACTTGTGCTCTGATAAACTTCAGTCACTCTTTACTGCTGTGCTGCAAGTTGGAGTGATATCACACCCTCCTTTGGGAGTGTAACAACAGGATAGCAGTTTTTTTAGCTGCTTATTTTTGCTCCATCCCCAGTATGCTGAAAGGCAAGGCTGCTGGCCCCAGTAGTGTAGGTACACGCTCCAGGCTTGGGCCAGGTAAAGGTAAAATGGTGAAAGAATTGCCAGTATCTAGTGGCAAAAAGAAGCCAAGTGATCACAGTGCAAAGAGAATGGAGAAGGTAAAATCTGCTGAGTCACATGAAAGTGTCTTTATCCCTTCTGATGGTGAGGAAATGGAGTGTACAACAGCACCTTCCAGTGCAGAGGTAGGCAAGATGGCACCTAACCAGGAGGTGGAAGCTCCTACAGGACCATGTGACTCCCAGTGTGCAGGCCCTGATGTGGTGGAACCGGCCAGGGGTGATGATGTCTGTGAGGAACCGACAGCAGAACTTCAGGCTGGGAAAGTGTCAGCACAAATGGCAGAGAGGCTACTGCAGGAGGCAGAGGCTGAAGAGGGACAAGCTGCAGAGGTAAGAGACACTGCCAGCTGGAGTGATGTGGGGCAGCAGGAGAGGCAAACAGCAAAAGAGGCTAATCAGTATGAGAAGAAAAGTATGGTTAAACATACTGACAATGGGGAAAGTTTTGCTAAAGACTGTTCTGGACACTGACTGTGTGGTGGGGGCTCTTAGAGCCATGGAAAATTTAAATAAGAAACAACTGTTTTGGACAGTAACATTTGTAAGATTGCAATTTAAACTGGCAAAGGGTGAGAACTGAGCAAAGAAGGTAAGGGAGCTTGCAACGTTAAATAAAGTGAAATCGAGACTGTTCTTAATATGATTGAGCCCTGGAGAGAGACGCATAGTAATAAACAGAGATTTCAGCAAATGCAGAAAGGAGAGTCTGCAGCACAGAAGGAATTTGTTTCTACGGGTGTGCTATTTTCTGGTTAAGCTGTGCAAGACATGGAACTGACTGTTTTGGATGATTCAAATGAAAATGAAGTAATGGTTTAAAGCAGGGATGTCCAACCTGCGGCCCAGGATGGATATGCATTTGGCCCAGTTTGAAACCTTTGGTTCCCAAGGAACGTCATGGCAAAGGATATAGGAGTAGGCA
>CM044437.1:40120728-40142064 GCA_024363595.1 Xenopus borealis
AAACTAGCTGGTTATTAACCCTTGTTGGCCTGGATAGTTCAAAATAGCTTTACATTTACTCACACACACAAATCACAAAGTTTAAGTCCCCCCCAAAAGGGTTGGGTATCATATTTGAATATTTAGCCCAGATTAACAGATACTTTAATCCCCTAGTCATGAACAAAGCCAGCAGTGTGGAGTGGGACACAGCCTATTCCTGGTATAGGAATGGTTATGAGGGACAAACAGACTCATTACTGTTCCCAATGTTTTCCCAAAGACACGTGCAAACAACGACGCCTATCCTAAAATGGTCTGCACATAATGGCTTCTTGTACTGTCTACACTGGGTTATGTCTGCTAGAGCTTTATATAGACAACTCTGTTTACCTTTATTTTCCCAGTAAATGAAACGGTTTGTTGAAGTAACTGTAACAGCAGTGTAATACTATAAAGCAATTGGATGTTTTCAATGACTTTAGTTAAATGAAAGTGTATTTCGCTTACAGATATTTTTTTCAATGCTGAAAGCACACTGCAAAAGAATGAGAAAAGGCACAATGTCCACAGAATGTAAGCCATAGTTTCTAGGCAACAGAAGCTTGTTAGACAGTACATGTTCTATAAGTTGTGACATCACAGAAGTCATGAGGTCATCAATGAAAAGGATGGGAGATTTTTTTTTTATTTTGTGGAGGAAATGTATGGGAAAAAAACAAATGGTAACTATAGCATCACCATGACATTAAAGGATAATTTATACATATCTGCAATGGGAAAAAAAATTACATACATTTTTCCTTATTAATATTTTACGCAGATGGAAATACTTAAGATTTTATAAAGCTATTGAAATGCTTTTACTGAGCACTGAGCATATCTGCATGGAAAGTCTAATGAAATCTTCATCTCATAAAATATATCTGACACTCTGAATAGAGCATCCATGACACTTCATGCGTATTTTCTTACACTGACTCTAAAATATACCATGCCAAGAAAAAGAACCTCAGCCTTGTATTTAATTATCTCTTGTATTTGCAAAACCACAAGAAAAGTCAATGGGTGAGGAGTAAATACGGATAAGGGTGATTAACTCATTTATAGCTGTGCTATCAGTACCTCAGCAAAAACACTATTTACTCAGTGCTCTCAATTTTCCCTTTCCTTGTCATTTGCTGAAGCATGCCAACACTGAGCTTTAGGGCTCATCCAGATGAGAAGATTCGTGGAGATTAGTCGCCTCAAAGACGTGGTGTTTTGTCGCCAGGCGACTAATCTCCACGAAATCTTCTCGTCTGGATGAGCCCTAAAAGAATATATTGCATATTGTACAGCAAGGTTAGGCTCCATTTTATTCCCCCCTAAAGACATAGTTGAGCATTAATATGTATATATTCAGTACTGCCTAATGAAAAACCAGTGGCAAATTAACATTATTCACATACAATAGCATGCCTGTAATTGAAATCCAGTCTTAACTCTGAAATGTAATGTGTTGGCTTGATTCCTGATCTGAATGAGACAGGTTAAACTGCCCTCTACACCAATTCCTACTCCTTTCCGTTAGATAAACAAACAAATTTCCACATGAGCATTTGATCACTCCTATTCAGTAGCTGCTGAAAGCGAAAGTAAAGTTATTATAAATAAGAAAAAAAAAGTCCTGTTCTACCAAAAACAATGTATAATTTTCTATAGTTTCCCCTTTAGTACAGGTATGGGATCTGTTATACGGAAACCCATTATCCTGAAATCTCCAAATTACAATCCAATTTTACAATCCAATTACAACAATACAATTTTTTAAAAATGATCTCCTTTTTCACAGTACCTTGTGCTTGATCCCAACTAGGATATAATTCATCCTTACTGGAAGCAAAACCAGCCTATTTGGGTTTATTTATTGTTTATATGATTTCCTAGTAGACTTAAGGTATTTGAATTACTGAAAAATCTGTAATGCTGAAAAAAACAGATCCCAAGCATTCTGGCTAACAGGCAACCATGCCTGTACTATGTCTAACATCTATTTTTTTCTGTACAAATCACCCTGTGCAAATTTTTAGAATATATTTTTTGTTTATAAACAGTATTTTAGGGCAACCAATTTCTACTTGGCCTTCACTATTTATTTGTGCTTTTTGAATTTCAAACTATTTAACTGTTTGTTTGTTTTTGTTTGTTTGTGTTACTTTTACATTTAGGGGCAAATTTACTAAATTCACCCAAAAATAATTAGTTTTTCTTCAATATTCGATTAGCATTCGAATCAAATAGTTTTAGGCTACCTTTTTATTCGTTATTCGATCATTCGACAATCGAGTGACAATCATTCGAATAATTTGTACGATTTGAAACGATCGAAGACTTCGATCGTACAAATCCTATTAGATCAGGACTTAGCCTCAGAAGCCTATGGGAGGGTTTCCATAGGCTTCTATTACAATTCGGTAGGTTCAATCTGGCGAAGTAGGCAATCGCATAATTTAAAAATTTTAAATCCTTCAATGATCGAATGATCAAATATTCGAATCTATTCGATCATCGAATTAATCCTATGATCGGAATTCGATCAAATTTGATCAAACTTCGATCTATTCACATAAATTTAGTAAATCGGCCCCAAACTGTTACATTTAAGTAGATATGACGTTTCTAGGGTATTGATCCTAATAACATGTGGAAGGCAAGGGGCCCATGCAAAGAAATAACTCTGCTTTCTGTTTCTACTGTCAACGGTCACCATAAACATTCTTGAATGACAAATTGGAGAAAGGATTGAATTATTATTAGGAAAATATACAAATATACCCTCTTTCTCATCTCATTCAGTCGGCTTGCATAGAAAAGATGTATAAACACTGAACTATCTTAAAAAATACAATACAATACAAATATGTATTTTTAACTATTGGTTATTATGCACAACAATTTTTTAAAGTTCGGATTTGGTTCAGCTAGGTACTTGGATTCGGCCAAATCATGCTGTAAGGGGGTTTGGTGAATCCCTAAACTGAACTCTCAGCCCCCACCATCATTGCCCGCTACAAGCTCCTTCCATATCTATTCCATGCAAAAGTTTCACTGCATGTAGACCTGGCATAAAATTGTTGAGTTGCACAGAGTTCTCAAGCACCATCTTCCCCTGTCTTTAGATCCTCCTCTGTCAGTTTTAAAAAAATGCAAATTTAGAAGAAGCATTCAAAGTTGAATCTAATTCTGGACATAAATTCAACTGCACCTGCTTCTGCAAGATCCGTATCATGACAGAAGACAGGGGAAGATGGAGCCTGAGAACTTCTCTGCAAAACTCTGCATTTTTCATACACCCCATGTAGATGGAGCCATAATGTGACTGCCTTTCTGGTCTAGTCTTTGCCAGGTACTGGGCAGTGATACAGAACTAACTAAAGAATTCACCGTCCCAGTTACTGTATACAGCAGACTGCATTGTGTGTTGTGTACACAGACAGCATCACACTTACAAAAACACAGAGCAGGTACAATTTCAGGAATAACTCCCCACCAGGTGAGGTGAGATTCATTTGGTTAACGACCCGAAGGCAGCAGACTCTTCTTGCTTCATACAGTTTTTACATAATAAGCAATCACTAGAATCTTACAAAAGTGCCTACAGATAATTTTAGGTAAATTTCAGGTTACAGTAACTATTCGTTAATTCTCAGCAGCAGCCTGGGCTTTGCTTTAAAACCCAGTGGGTGAGCTCTACCTTACATACAGGGTATTCTATGAAAATAGAAATTTTAGACAGGATTCACTCCCCTTTCCCCTTTGATACAAATGAAAAGTATATCTTCTGACGCTACTTTCAAGTCAATATGACTTTTCTCTGCAGTATTATTACAATAAAAAAGAACAGCAATGCGGCAAGTTGTTTTATAGGTGATATCATTCGGTACCATGATGTAAGAAGATACTCAGGAAGTTGCATCATAAACATTCAGGGGGAGGAGTTACGACAACATCATAGGCACTTTTATTCTCAAGAATACAATCCACTTCTGCATAGTGAAATGTAATTGCTTGATACATGTGAGTGAGTGTGTGTGTGTGTGTCTTTAATATTTCATAGTACCAGTCCACACTATATAATATATACTATATATGCAATAACACCCCTCCATAATTATCCAAAAATATTATAGGGCCCATAACATAAAAGAACCCATTATTCACAAATGACATCAAATAGCTGCTTTACCGCAAAAACCAAAAGGAAAACATTAAATAGGGAATCTACAATATATCAACATATGACATGATTCTTTTACAGTATCAGCACCCTGGGTATTATCAACAAGAGAAATCCTAGTATTGTGTCTGTAGCACAAACTGCCAACAAGGTCCAGCACTACAAAATCTGTTATACTGTATAACTTAGGGCATGCTAAAACAAATTCGGACCTTTGTCATGTTCCGTCTACACTTCAAATAGTGTTGGCCTCTGTTCTAAAGAGATGTTTTGGGCAAAAGTTCATATATAAATTGGAATCCTTCCAAGATGCCAGCAGTTCAGTGTCGGACTGGCCCACCGGAATACCAGGAAAACTCTCGGGTGGGCCAAGGTGTCAGTGGGCCCTCATGCTGCTAAACTTTTGGCCTATTTCATGGCCATTCCATTTCTATGAGAACAAAGAGCACAAAGATGCTAAATAGATGGAATAAAGTAAAGTAAGGAAACCAGGAGAAGAGAGGTTGATTGAGGAGATGAAGAATATTAGTACTGAGAGTGGGCCCCTGGTCTAAGGTTTTTGGGTGGGCCCCTGGTGTCCCAGTCCGACACTGCAGCAGTTTGCCAGTTTTGCCCACAGCACTGAGCCTGGCACACTGCACTCTTCCCTGGGCACTCATTCCACGTCTGATTGTCAAGTTGTGAAACCAGCCCAGTGAACCCCAGAGGAAGATGTATGTAGTTCAGCAACAGGGGGGCATCAGACTAGGGCCGGTATCTGTGCAGTAGAGGTATATCAGTGGGTAGAAGAGTCAAGAGAACTAATCTATTACAGCCTAATCTATTAAGAAGATGTTAGGGATCAGGCAGCGTAGGGTTAAACTGCTGGACACAGTGCGTCAGAGCACGTCATCTCTCAGCTGTGCGTCACAGGGAAAGTCGCCAGGACACTTTCTTTGGAGCCTTTGGTCACTCATCCCCCGGTGATTTGGTTATAATTAGATATAGGAAAGAAGTATCATATAGAACCCGCCCAGGCTAATTAACACCAATAGTGCTGCACGGAACCCGTTCACTAAGAACAGCGCAATTTGCGCAGCAGAGCGCAGTGCCTCGGAGACAGCCTCTCGGCACCACACACAGTACATGCAGCAGCAGTGAGTAAGTACAAGCACTTGGAGTACAGCACTAAGACCAGAGCAGGGAGCTGACACAGGTCTGAGAGGCAGTTTAGGGCATTGGCCGGGGGCACAATGTCACTGTCAGATACTCACCGCTCGATATCACAGCGCTTCTCTAGTCTCCCCGAGCACTGCCATGTGAGACACCGCCCCGGGTTCCGACACCTGGATCGCAGACACTTCTTTCTCCTCGGAAGCTACTTGTAAGCTCAACGATGTCTGTAGGGCTGCCGGGGGCGTTATCCTGCAGTCTCACCGGACTGTCTCTTTGCCACTGTCCCGCGCTGTCTCACAGCCTGAGCAGATGTCTCCTCCCCTCTGGGTGGGAAGAGGAAAGCGCTATACGCTCATAACCCGGAGTGGAGCCAACTGCCCTCCTTGCACTGTCTCTTCTCTTTGCTTCTATCCAACTATGTGTCTGCCCTGGCGCTTCCTTATCTCATTCTTTCTCCAACCCCTCACCCAGGGGACTATCTCTATAGATATCCCTTAATTATGTCCACGTCTTACCTGAACCCCAATTCTACCTGCTCTTCATGCCATCCTTCTGTCTGCTGCCTCCCCTCTATCTGTACCCTCTCATCCTCAAGCTTCTCCTTCCCAGTTACTCTATCTCTTCTCCATTACCCCTTATCATCCCACTTACAACTCTGCCCTCTCCCTCCAGCAGGTGATTCTTGCACTGATCCACCTGTTTGTAGAACACTCGTGCCCCCAGTTGTGTCTCGAATCTCCCCCCTTTTTGCACTGGGTCTGCCCACCAATATAAATGTACTTTTTTATTATGTTCCCCTTGTCTGCTCTGCTCCTTGTCGTCCCCCACCCCCTTTCATCTTCTCTCACTCACCTGCACTCCTCTTACCCCACATCTGGGTTCCTCCCCATCTCTCTGGGAATGCCAGGTATCCTTGTGGGCAAGTCCAACCCTAGTTTTTATTATATTTGGCTTGATTCAGGCAATCCCCTATTCAGAACAATAACAGCTTCAAATCACTTTACAACCTTTGAAAAAAGGTATGGGACCTGTTATCCAGAATGCTCAGAACTTGAGGAGGGGTTTCGGTTTCCATAATTTGATTCCCCATACCTTGTCTACTAAAATATAATTAACATTAAAGGGAAATTGTCATTTTTAAAAACGCATCAGTTAATAGTGCTGCTCCAGTAGACTTCTGCACTTAAATCCATTTCTCAAAAGAGCAAACAGATTTATTTATATTTTATTTTGTAATCTGACATGGGGCTAGCCATTTAACTGATGCATTTTGGAAAAAAATGTTTTTTCCCATGACAGGATCCCTTTAATTAAACACAACAGGATTGCTTTGCTTGTGATATGGAGTATGTACATCTTAGTTGAGATCCAGTAGAAGATACTTTTTCTCTCTACAGAGAAACAAATAATACCATTTATCAATTTTAATTATTAGATTAAAATGGAGTCGTCCTTCCTGTAATTCAAAGCTTTCTGGATAACGGATTTCCGGATAAAAGATCCCTGTCCTGATATTGGAACATTGCCTAGCAGTATTTTAGAGGTTGAATCTTAAATTCCCAGGCACCCCAGGGAAACATAAAATCACCAAAGAATTTTGGCCAATGCAACTTTTCCTGTGATCTAAGTCAGATACAGTGGGAATTGTCTGCAGTGGCCGTGGATTATTATCACTAGTAAAGCACAGTCTGAGAGAACCTTGCCTGGGGTTCAGTTTACCAGAGATGAACCCTAGGAAATACAAAGGCATTTGTGAAATCAGCAGTTTGAAGGTCAGGAGTACAACCAGTATCTTGTGTTTCACAACACTGAATCAATCTTCCCAACCGCCCCTCGGAATCAATATTATGCACTTGCTTAGGTATTGTAGTAACATGTATCTACTTAAATAGCAGAGGTTGAAAAAAAGAAACAGTATTTAACCTTGTGTCCCAGCAACACCTGCCTACAGCTAGTGGATGCAGACGCTGCCCCTCCAGATGTTGACAACTTATTGGTCCATGAATGGGATGCTCAGGTTACCTGCATGACTGATCAATCACTGGGCAGATATCAGCAGGGTTAAACATCCCATTGGGGGGGGCACATTAGTAAGTTGATGCTGTTTTCTCCCAACAGGTGTGATGAAGGGCCACACATGACATAGGTGGCCAAATCAGTGAAAGATCTGCCTGCAGCCTCACCAAACAAATGGATATTTAAATCTGTAGCCACCCTAATTTCTAGTTAATCCAGAGAAAATCAGCATCTGAAGCTGTCTTTGCTTTGCCTAATAGTACATGCCTTAACAATCCTTCCTGAACAGTCCCTGAGTCAACTTTGTTCTTAGGGCTATTATCAGTAATCCTCAGACTTGCCAACTCAGATCCAGGTGCATCTTGGCCTCTCCTTCTCCACCCCAACCATGTTTCTGGTCCATCCAGGCCATCGCTGAGTACTGCTCCATGTAATGGAGTAGTAATTTGTGGGTTGACAAAAAAGTCATCCTGTAACCAACCCTAACCTGCTCATTCAGCACCACGGCACCCAAACCTAACCTGGACAGCACTGGTATTCATACACCTGCCCCTCTCTGGCTTCACAGAAGGGACTGGGAGTGAAACTAGATAAAGTCATCAATGGAGGCAGAAGGGGGTATAGTTAGGTTTGATGGATGACAAATTTCAACCCCATCCCACCCACAAAGGTTGTGCAAAAATCAACCTGATCTCACCCGACCTGCAGGTTTTGTGCCGATTCATTATCTGAATATACTCCCATCTAACTATTTTTCTAGCCTAGATTTTGTATAGTTGTACATAACAGGATCTGGTAGTATATTAAATTATGTTTTTAAATATGGCGACAGTAAGAGCCTACACCCCCCCATAATGATGTTCAATCACTTGGGGGGCACATTTACTAAGGATTGAAGTGAAAATTTGATTGTCAAAGTCATCTTTGGCTACTTCGACTAACAAATGCCCCAAATTTTGAAGTACTGTCTCTTTAAAAAAACTTGAATTCGGCACTTCGACACCTTAAAGCTTCCAAATTGCTATTTTAGCCTATGGGGGACCACCTGGAACCTTTTGGGAGTATTTTTGAAAATTTTGCAATTTGAAAGATTTTTCCCAAAATCGTTCAAATCGAACGATGCATTCAATGATTTGAACAATTTGTATTTGATCGAAAACAGACCCATTCAGTCCATTTCTGATCGAAAATGCTCTTAAAATTTTTTTTTTAATTCGAAACTCGACCTTTAGTAAAGCTGCCCCCTAAAGTATTGTAGCAACTGCTCATTCTGTGCCTTCTCTCCTGATAACGTTGTAGGTCGAACTGCTGCCTTTGCCTCATATTCAGTGGAGTAACTACAGAGGAAGCAGACCCTGCGCCTGCATGAGGCCCTAATTCATATATCATTTATTATTGATTATAGGGAAACCAGGTAAACATCTACATTTTATTTTGGGGGGTGAAAATAATTTTCTATGGGGTCCAGTAATATCTGGTTACGCCACTGCTCATACTTGTTATGCTGGGTTTTTTTCATCCAAAGACTGACCCTAGCCTTGTCACATGATGCTCCCAGTCAAAGCACTTCTGTATTTCTTATGTAAGAGGAATGTAGGTATTATTTGTATATCACTTGCTATAAAACATTTTTAGGGGAATGTAATATAAGTCGGTAACACAAAAACTATTCACAATGCGAAAAGTTAAGCCTTTCCGCGAACAAATTTTGCTTTGCGCGAATGCAATATATCTTTTGTGAACCTGGAAACTGTTTAGCGACCACTTCGGCCAGCAGAAGGCCCTTTGCGAATGTTATACTTTGCGCTAATGTGCTGTCAATGTAATAAAACTTCTTACTGAAAAAGTCGCAATGTTTGCTCCAAAAGATTACGACAGCTTCAAGCACTTCTTAAGAGTGCGCAATTATAATCCGCAATGCACAATAACGATGCACAATGCAATAACAGTTTAAGGAAGAATATTACATTGCGAGATGCAGATTTCAACTCTTATTGGTGCTCAATGTTTTTCTCTTTGTGACTTTAATTACATTCCCCCGAGTGCGTTTTGGACCTGCGCTAGATGCACTCAATTATTTTCAATGGGGCTGTACTCACATGAACGCATGTAGGCGCCAAACGCAGGAAAAATGCAGCATGTTGCGTCTGAATCTGCGTTCAGCGCTTACACGCGTCTCGTGGGTACAACGCCATTGAAACTAATGAGGTGCGTCTAGACCTGCGCTCCCCTGCGGCTGAGTGCAGCCGAACGCAACGCAGGAGAGCGCAGGTCCAAAACGCCCGTGTGTAAGGGCCCTAAAATTGTGAATATGTGCTTTTCTATATAACCTATATATAGTGGCTTTATATTAATTGCAGCTGGGATATCGTTGTAAATGATTGTTTGCTTCTTGTTAAATGTTTTAAAAAGGGATTCATAACAGGTGCTGACATTTTAACTAAGAAGCGTTCCCTTTTAACCTTATGCAGGGCCGGGCCAAGGGGTAGGTGGAGTAGGCACGTGCAAAGCTGGGGGATGCCAGGCATGTACCTCCTGTGTCACCTACCCTAAGTCCTGTCCCCTTTCTGGCCATCTCAATGCACTTCTACTGCTTTTTTTGTCTCGCACGCATGAGCGCGGCTTGCCTAGGGCGCCAGTGCGGTGCGGCCCGGCTATTACGTTATGTGTTATATTAAAAGTTCCCCCTCTTACTAAGCTAGTTGGCTTTTGAGTCCCAGATCCAATTATTTACACTGTATGAAGCAGGGGCGTAACTACAGAGGAAGCAGACCCTGCAGCTGCAGGGGGGCCCAAGTGTCATAGGGGCCCCACGAGGTCTTAATTTGTATACAATTTCAATACATATTGGTAAAACGTCAACCTCTAGACAGTTTGGGGGCCTAAATCATGATTTGCTGTGTGGCCCAGTAATGTGTAGTTATGTCACTTGTATGAAGATAATTATTTAGTTTTTTACTACATCTAAAGGGTTAAATTCTGAAGAATTTGTTTCCCTGCTGTCTGAAAACACTGAAGGCAAGGACTAGTAACTTTCTATTATCTTTATTAATAGTGATGGGCGAATTCCCGCGATTAAAATAACTTCCTGACCCCAAGATGGCAATTAGACCAGTCCCTGGATGCACTTTGTAATAAGAATTAATTTCAGTAACCCAGTTTATTTGTACCCTACTTTAGGGAAAGAATTCTATAACTTCACAGCTCTCAGTGTTAAAAAAAAACCTTTCTTTTTTCTCGTCTTTTAACCTCCATGCATGTCTTTGTGTTTTTGGAAGGATCTATTTGTGAATAAAACATTAAAGTGTTTATTGTATGGTGCTTTTATATATTTATATATAGTCATATCTACCCTTATCTTCATCTATTTTTGCCATCCGTCTAATTCACTAGGGTCAGTTTTATTTGGAGGTACTTTACCTACTAGTAAGTTGAGCGTGGGAGAAAAGTGTACCTAAAGGAAACCCACAAGGGTTGGACTGGGGGGCCCGGGGCCCACCGGGACTGCCATCCAGGGCCCCCTGCCGACCCTCACCTCCTCCGACCCCCCCTCACCTATTACAGTGCAGCTGCAGGGTACTGACATCACTGATGGGTGCCACGCACCACTGCGCTGCACTCCTGGTGTCGGAAAATTTTTAATTTGTAATTAGATGGGAGAGAGGGGACTCATAAGGGTCAGGGCCCACTGGGTTTTTCCCCGTGTCTCGCTGGGCCAGTCCAACACTGAAAACCACACAGTCATGGGGTGAACACTGACTCCTTTCAGATAGGGTCCACAGTCCTTCATGCAGCTACTGCCCCACAGACCTCAGTAACTCCAGGTTTATAAATATGGATGAATAAAATGATCAAATGTGAAAAACTGACGAATCCTTTAATGCATCAAAATACCTATTTGGAACAGGGGAAAGAACAATACACATTTGCCTTTTTCTTCTCCTCTTTTCAGCTTTTAAATCAGGATCAGTGATCCCATAAGCCAAAAAAAAAGTTTCTATTCAGTTCCTCTCCAACCCCTTTTCCAGTTCTGTTACTAAAAGACACTTCCTGGTTGCTAGAGTAAATTGGACCTTAGCAGCTAGTTATCTGCAGAAATTCAAAACTAGAGAGCTTCTGAACAAAAATAAGTAAAGCAATGAGAGCTAGCTACAATTGCCTTGAAGTATAACTGTATACATCACACTAAAGCTTCAGTTAAATGTGATCTACCTCTTTAAGAAAGCTCTTAGTTAACTCAGTGCTAATTTCCCAGGTTGAAATGCCTCATAGAAATCAATGCAATAGTGAATTCCATCAAACTGTGATGTGTCAGGATTAAACCCAGAGTACGAATAGGTATAAACAGATCTCCTGCCATACAATTTTCAATACATTTTCTTTATGCAGGTGATATTTCCATTAGGGACAAGGTCAGTGGTTTAGGATTAAAACAAGGAAGATCTAACCTTTAATAAATGACGGTCATTCTAATATTTTCTGCAGAGAGGGTCAAGTCAAATGTGTGGTTTACTCTGTTCTGAATAATGGCATCAGATGGTTGAGTTGTTATTTTAGAGGAGTAATTATGTATTTGGTTGGATGGCAGCTTTTCAAGCAGGCAAATTCTCTTTATTCCATTCATGTGAATGACAAGCAGCACGGAGGGGTATTGAGCGTTTTTCTGCCAGCCTATTCCAACACTGTGAGTGCCATTATCCAAAGAAATCTATGCAGGCAATCTGCTCCAAGCTATTGTTGCTTATCTAGAAAGGAGTTATATGATAAAGGGGCTGGCTATATTTTAGTCTTTGCCAGCAATGCCATTTTCAAGGATTTTAATGAAGAGTTCTCTGCAGAATGCAGATTCTGTTAACAAACATTAATACTGTATTTAAGGTACATTTTGGGATAAAATGTATGATTTAGAATTAATATTAAATTAAATAAGGAAACCCTGTACCTGCCACTGACCAGTCATTAAGCACAGGGGCTCTCTGTGTGCCTTGGAAACCCTTTTTATTTCTACCAGCAAAAGCTTGTGCAAAAGAATATATATAGGGAGAATATAAAACTGCCCGTGACATGGAAGAAACTTGCATGTCTTTTATTCTAGCATAGATTTTATTATAACCACAGGAACAAGATTATGCTTTGTGTTACTGTAAATAATAGCACTGTGCATGGCTGCCCATGTTATTTTGTTTCTCTATGGTCTATACAGCTTGGTGGGCTGCTGTCATGTGGGTGTCTGTTGTTTTGCTCTCCATATGCTGGTTACAAAGGATGGAGTGGGTAAGAACATGTATAGTGCTGGTACCACCCTGAGGCTGAAAAGATGGCTGCTATGGAAGAAGAGTGTATGTTTATTTTTTAATAAATAATATATTTTTTTTATTTTGTGTCCCATAAGCTTGATTTCTGATGATGCATGTCCAGAGCATAACCATATACCTATATGTACTTTATTTTATTCAAGGAAAAAAATAAGATGGGCTATTGTTCTTCTTCATCTTAATGTTTAAATAATATAGGTATGGGATATGTTTTCTGGAATGCCCCGGACCAGGGCTTTCCGGATAACAGATCTTTCAGCAAATTGGATCTTCATACCTTAAGCCTACTAAAAAATCATTTAAACATTAAATAAATCAAATAGGCTTCTTTTGCTCCAATACAGATTGATTATATCTTAGTTTGGATCAAGTTCAAGTTACTGTTTTGTTATTACAGAGAAAAAGGAAATTTGGATAAAATGGAATGGGAGACAATCTTTCTGTAATCCTGAGCTTTCTGGATGACAGGTTTCTGTTTAACGGGTCCCATACCTGTATTTACAGATATTTTTCTTGTAGGCAGGGCCGGAACTAGGGGTAGGCAGAGTAGGCGGCCGCCTAGGGCGTAGTCATGGTGGAGCGCACTTTAGAAGGGAAACTATTTTTTTATTTCTTTAAGTTTTAACTTCTCCCCTGTCTCTAGCAGCAGCGTTCTGCTCTTCTTCAGTCCCCACCTCCCTCTTACTTGCCCTTTTCCTGTGGCAATATTTTTGCTGCTGCTCTGGCTTGGGGTGCAATGGCTGATGGCACAGGTACAGACTTGGAGGGCAACGGCTGGTGCAGATTTGTGGCACAGTTACAGACTTAGGGGGCCAGCTGGTGGCACAAGTACAGACTTAGGGGGCAATGCTTGGAGGCACAAATACAGACTTGGGGGCAATGGCTGATGGCACAGGTACAGACTTGGGGGGCAATTCTGGTGGCACAGGTACAGATTTGGGGAAATATTTTGGCTTGCTGGCACAGGTACAGATTGGGAGCAATATTTTGGGTGCTACTGGCTGGCACACGTACAGTCTGATTCATTAATGTGTTATAAGGTTTCTTTATTTAAGAAAAATTGAATAGGTGGGAAGTGGTCATAGATAATGGGGGTGGGGCACTGATTGAACCCCTTGCCTAGGGTGCAAAACTACCTTGGCCCGGACCTGCTTGTAGGCAAGCAATATTGGTGTATAAGATACAATACAGCACTGCTGAATAATATTTTGAAGAATTTATTCATTTTTCAGTTTTATATTTTCTTGCAGGGCAAATGCTTTCATTGGGGGATTTTTCTTGCCACTCTGTTGACCTGAAATACAGGTTTCTAGATGTGGCTGCACATATAATTTGGAGCAAAACATAAAAATAAGCTGCTACTGAATAATAATCTGTGATGCCTATAGGTTTCTCAGAGAGACAACTCTCCAGGAACAATGCCACCTCTCAAACATAAATGTCTCACCCATTTATTTTCTATGTCAGATCATTAGTTGGAACTCTGTTAGAAAGCTCATAATGGGTAATTGTATTAATTATTATAAAGCAAAATCTGGTTCCAATTAGCACTGCAATCATTCCCAGTTTGTGGCAGAATAACTATCCCATCTGTTTTCTGTAGGCTGATGAATGCCGTAAAAGTCAAATAACAAGACTAAAGGCACGAGATTATCTCCCATTAAAATGTATCTTCTAGGAAACAACCCACTCATATATAAAATAATGTTATACCAGAAGAAGTCGTATGGTATACACCAAAGTACATCAAATTATATATTCATTAACCTTATGATGGAAATTCTGTTAGCAAATAAAATGTGTAGAAACACAAGTATAGGATCTATTATCTGGCCACAAGTTGCCCGGAATGCTCTGAAATACAGGAATGCCTTTGGAAGTTCTTGCTAGAAATCGTTTACATGTTAAATAAAGCCAACGGGATTGCTTTGCCTCCAAAACAGATGATTTGTGTCTTAGGATCAAGTACAAGGTACTGTTTTAGTAGGACAAAGAAAAATGAAGTCATTATTTGGTTAAAATGAGGAACATGTGACATGGCCTTCCCATAATTTGGAGCTTTCTGGATAATTGATTTCCAGATAATGGATCCCATACCTGTCAAAAAGAGAACAAATATAGTTACATAGTTACATAGTTAAATTGGGTTGAAAAAAGACCGAGTCCATCAAGTTCAACCCCTCCAAATTAAAAACCCAGCATACATACACACACACACACACACAACACACACAAACATCTCCACTCTTTCAAACACAAACCATATACCTGTATGCCCATAGCTATACTAACTGTAGATTTTAGTATCAAAATAGCCTTTGATATTATGTCTGTCCAAAAAAACATCCAAACCCCTCTTAAAAGCATCAACAGAATGAGCCATCACAACATCACCCGGCAGTGCATTCCACAACCTCACCGTCCTGACTGTGAAGAACCACCTACGCTGCTTCAAATGAAAGTCCTTTTCTTCTAGTCTGAAGGGGTGGCCTCTGGTGCGGTGATCCTCTTTATGGGTAAAAAGGTCCCCTGATATTGGTCTATAATGTCCTCGAATATATTTGTAAAGTGTAATCATGTCCCCTCGCAAGCGCCTTTTTTCCAGAGAAAACAACCCCAACCTGGACAGTCTCCCCTCATAAATTAAGTCTTCCATCCCCCTAACCAGTTTAGTTTCACGTCTCTGCACTCTCTCCAGCTCATTTACATCCCTCCTAAGGACTGGAGTCCAAAACTGCACTGCATACTCCAGATGAGGCCTTACTAGGGATCTATAAAGAGGTATAATTATGTTTTCATCCCTTGAGTTTATGCCCTTTTTTATGCAAGCAGAATGTAGTAATAGGAAAAATACTATTGTCATCTTTAAATGTTAGCGGCAGTAAATATATAACTAATGTCACACAAAGCTATTTATCCACCTGTGTATTAACAGCCTTGTCTAGCTTTAGCCCAATAATGGATCCCATGCCTTTACAAAAGAGAGCAAATAGCAGCACATAGTAATAGGAAAGAGAATATTGACATCTGTAAACGTTATTGGCAGCAAATATATTAGTTAATGCTACACAAGGCTGTTTCTCCACCTGTGTATAAACAGCCTTGTCTAGCATTAGCCTAAAGGGTTGATTCAAGGCCTCACATTGGATCTTGATCTATGTACTGTAAACTACAACAACTAATGGCCTCTTATACCTAGTGAGAAATCAGGAATGACTGATATCATAATGACATCATAAATGCAAAGCCGATCACAAACAAATGATAAAAAGGAAACCAGTAGGAATGCACAAACTTTTTCACCGACTATAGGGCAGAGTACACCTATTGCACTTAATATACTTTTTCAAACACGTTTAACCAAATTGTTTGGGTTTGTTTGCTAAATTCCAAATATATAATGCTCGGAAGTGCGTTTTTGACTTTGTCATATTAAAAAGTAGCTACATTCCCCTATATATTGTCTTTAGGGTCTTCAACCTATTCTATAATGACAAAACCACTGGGTAGTGGGCTGCACTGTGGTATAAATGTTCTAAACAGCCTAATGTTTATCTGTGAGACTGTGGGGGAAATTTACAAAAGGGCGAAGTGGCTAACGTTAGCGAAAATTTGCCACCGTGCCAATTTACTAACAGTGTCCCTGGCGTAAATTCGCTAAAGAAGTATATAGACTAGCGCAACTTCGCACCCTAACGTCTGTCGAAGTTACACTCTGGCAAAGTGGTGAAATTTACACAAATTTACTACTACGCAAATTGACTACGTTTTTTTATTTACCCCTTTCGCCAGACTTTACTTCGCCAGATCAGACCAGGCGAAGTTCAATAGAGTAGGCAAAAGTTTGGAAAAAAAAAGTTGAACATTTTTCAAGTCCCAAAAAAAAAACTGGTGTGTTTTAATTTGTTAAGGGGGATAGGCTGAAAAAGATCCAAATTTTTTTTAGGGTACCCTCCTTCCTCCATAAAGACTTGCAGCACTCCTTTATTTCAGCATTGTTAATGGCACAGCAACCTTTCGGACCTCCTGGGTCAGCTTGAGAAAGGACCAGGAGGTCCGAAACGTTGCTGTGCCATTAACAATGCTGCAATAAAGGTGGTTTTATCAATATATGGGAGTGCTGCAAGTCTTTATGGATTTTGATTAAAGGATGTGGAGGTGAACACATCATTTGGCGTGCACCCCAGATAAGTAAACTCCTATTATTAGAAGTGCTGGATATCTGCTTGTATACCCTCCATCCCCCCTACATTTCCTAACATATGACAACTCTACTGTACAGGGGGCACAAGTATGGCAATAGAACAACTTTATTTTATTTATTAAAGGTTTCCTGGGCTTGTGTAGTGTAATCTAGTTGGTGCAGTAATACGTCCATTATACTTTAAAGTTGCAGGCGTATGCAAATTAGGCATCGCTAGTATTACTGCGCTTTGTCTGGCGAAGTTACGGTAGCACAACTTAGCTACAGTTCGCCTCCCTGAGCGCAACTTCGCATTTTTGTGAATTTGCATAGCGCTGGCGGAACTACGCCTGGTGAAGCTCTGGCTGGCACAACTTCGGATGTTAGTTAATTTGCCTCTGTGTATTAATTCATTATATTAGTGTAGGAGGTAGAGCTAGTCAGAGGAGTCTAGAGGAATTCACTTGTATGTAGGTAGGGCCCTCATTTATGAAGTATTGTGAAAGGTGCAAATGCCTACACTTATGGCTCCCTTACACCTGATTATTAATGCAGAGCACAAGCTGCACAGACAAATGTACTCCATGCATAGATGCAATGATCCGATCATACGAATCCTGGAATCGTGTGTGGAGAGTCCCGACATTTGTCATGCCATGCCGATCGGTCGTTTGGTCGATCGGACAGGTTAGAATATTTCTGTCAGCTGCCGATAATATCTCTGCGTGTATTGCCGATCGTACGATTTTCAGTGTCACTGTCACTAGATTTTGTCGGACACAACTTTCGTACGATCCCTGTAGGGGCAGAACATCGGCTGATCTGTGCTTTTACTACTTTATTCGATCTGAAGGTTAGTGGCAGGTCGGGAGATGGGGATGTTGTACGATGATTCGTGTGATCAGATCTTTGTGTCTATAGCCAGCTTAAAGGAATTGTTCAGTATAGAAGTAATAACTGGGTAAATAGATAGGCTGTGCAAAATAAATAATGTTTTCAATATAATTAGTTAGACAAAAATGTAATGTATAAAGGCTGGAGTGACTGTAAGTCTAACATAACATAACAGAATGCTACTTCCAGCTTTTCAGTTCTCTTTTGTTTACACTGACTGGTTACCCTGGTTACCTTTATACATTACATTTTTGGCTAACTAACTATATTAGAAACATTTTTTATTTTGCACAGTCTCTTTTGAGAAATGGATTTCAGTGCAGAATTCTGCTGGAGCAGCACTATTAACTGATGCATTTACCCAGTTTTTATTTTTATCCTGAACTGTTCCTTTAAGAGGTACAATTTGGCACACTTTAGCACCTCAGCACACGTCTCCATCTGACGGTAATTCCAGAGATCCCTTTGTGTGTTGCACCAACTTGTGTTTGGACACAGTGCAATCTGATGTAAGGGTGCTCTTAAATTCACACCTGATTTGAACAGGTGATACTTCCAGGGATCCAATTGTTGCACCCGAGTTGTGAGAACTGAATTACCCACAAAAGCTTTTGAAAATGTTTGACCCTCATTAGTTTTACTATAACTACAAACAGATTTACCATACAGACAGAGCTTGTGGCCATATTGACTAATCTGACACGTGCATTTTTTTTTCTTTATTTCAGTTATGACAAAATGATGGATTAGAAGCTCTGCATTTTGGGAAAACATGCAGTTTGCGCTAGTTTATTGCTTTGTATGTATCACCAGTATTGCAAATAAGCTCATATACATTTATCTGCTGTGTTTGATAGAGTCAATTGAAAATCCCGCCGTTTGCAAATTAGGCAACACCAGTGCAACTTTGCTTTGCTTGCCGAAGTAACTTTAGCGCAACTTCGCCAGTGTCCGGCACCATGGACGCAACTTTGCATTTTAGTGAATTAGTGTTGTCCTAGCAAATCTATGCCTGGCAAAGCGCTGCAATGTGAGCGAAGTGGACCGTGTTGAAGTTGCACTCTATAGTGAGTTTGCCCCAATGACATGCTTTGAATCAACTGGAGCTCATTTCTTTCTCACCTTATGATAACTTTGTTAACTACTTGCCAAGCTCTGTATTTTTTACCAAACTGTAGATGACAAGCTTACAATTTGTGCCTTTATAATTGTGCTTGTGGAGTATTGTGCTTGAGAATAATCTCTCCATCCTGCATTGTGAAGGCTGTTGTTAAATTCAGGGACAAAGAGTTTTTACTTAATGACTTGAATGAATTCCATGACCATCCTGACCATTGACAATTCATAAGTGTGCCAATGGAATATATACTTATATGTGTGCTATTTGCCGTTTCTGTTCTGTTTCCTGTTTGAAATCACAGAAACTGCATACCAATAAGGGACCAGGGCTGGTGGTTGAAGCACATTACGTTGTGTCCCCACGTTATATATTACGTTGTGTTTACAGAAACGTTAGTCTTCCATATAATAAATACATCTTGTTTCGTTTAAGACCTGAGAGTGCGGACCTTTCTTCCTGGATATACATTGCCTTTTTGTGGACACTGCACCCAGGCATATTTGCTCTTTGTGTCGTGAGTGCCGACTCTATGCTGGAGTTATATATATATATATATATATTCTGTTCTATTTTCCATTCTTATGTTTTTTCTTCCTTGCTTCCCATTCATTCCTTTTTCTGAGTACGCCATCCCTTTTTTCCTTATATATTCTGCCTTTTCCTTCTGCTCTCCAGACAGCTTTGTCCTCCTCTTCTTTCTACGCCACACCCAGGGTCGGGCCCGGGCCCACTGGGACTGCTGTCCAGGGCCCCCCTCCAGACCTCCTGGTCCCCCTGCCACACGGAGCCGTGCAGGGCCGGTGCACACACTAAGATGCATGACGAACACTGAGCTGCATGATGCGCGTGCGTGCTCTGAGCTGCATGATGCGCATTTACGCATGGCACTGCAGGCAGCCGCAACTTTTTGTTTTTGGCCCAGGAGATTGGGAGAGGGGTTCTGGCCTGACGGGGGCCCGCCGGGTTTATTTCTAGTCATATACTGTATATCTTTCCACTCACTATTTCTTATTCACATTTCCCTGATACCAACATAATTCATCTTTCCAAAGAATTTCTCTGAATATTTTGTTACTCCACACCCTTCCTCTGTGAGACGCACTCCACAATTTGCGAACAACATAATAATATAAGTAAAAAGAGCAGTTGAAATCAAAGACAATATCGGCCAGGCTATAAAGCAACTACCTGGAGAGCAATTTTCAAAAAGCTTCCTCTTTTGCTTCCTTTTTGCAACTAAAACTCTAATCTGTAATGATTATCAAGAGTGTGAAAACGTGCCCAGGTAGCAGGGCTGCAATTACTGTGCTAGCCACACATTTCCCTTTTACACCTTGGAAGTCACCACTGATCTTGTTCAGTAAGCTTTGATCCCCACTGGTGACGACCTCCTTGATGTTTTGTAGGTCAGGATAATTAATTATTTATGCCATCTGGCCACCAACTGCTTTCATTTGGCCAGTAAATAGAACAAAGAGATTTTCTACTGATTTGAAATAGCATTTGGCATTCAAGTGAACAAGAACACAAAACCTTACATCGATTAACATTCATTAATTTGGTAAGAACAAAAGTTAAGGAGGAAATATAATAAAACTTAGGATCTGAAGTGATGAGGAAGCGATTTACTCCCCTGGCGACTATTCGCCTCTTCTTCTGGGCGACAATCTCCCCAAACTGTCATCCCATGTCTTCCTGTCCGCTACAATGAAAAGTCACCAGCGTTAAAGCACACGCAATGCTTCGTTTTCCGAAGTCATCTAAAGTTTCCTTGTGAGGCAACGTCGGAAAACAAAGTGGATGGGAAGACACGGAAAGGCAGTTCAGGGAGATTGTGACCCAGAAGAAGAGGTGATTAGTTGCCAGGCGATTAAATCTCCCCAACTCTGCCCGTGTACCACAAGCCTAAAAGGACATTGCAGATTTTCCTGGTATTTGGCTGTGGCAAAAAGGCTTTCTTGAGAGATAGAATCGTGAACATAGTTGATCTAGAGGAAGGCAAAAAAACTGAAGCCTCTCCAATGCCTCAGAGGGGAAAAAAATCCTTACTGACTCCAAAATGGCAATCTGACTAGTCCCTGGATCAACTTGTACTATGAGCTATCTTCCATAACCCTGTATACCCAGCCATCCAACTCCTTCTTAAAGCTACAGTATCTAATGTATCAGCCTGTACAACTGATTCAGGGAGAGAATCCCCCATCTTCACAGCTCTCACTGTAAAAACCCCTTCCGAATATTTAGGTGGAACGTCTTTTATTATAATCAGAATGGTTGACTTCATATCAGCTGGAAAGACCTACTTGTAAATAAAGCATTAAAGAGATTATTATATGATCCCCTCATATATTTATACATAGTTATCATTTGACCCCTTAAGCGTCTCTTCTCCACTGTGAATTTTCCCAATTTGGCCAGTATTTCCTCATAGCTAAGATTTTCCATACCTTTTATC
>CM044437.1:40144651-40167545 GCA_024363595.1 Xenopus borealis
GCGAAAATTCGCCTGGCGAAGTGCCGTGAACGCTAGCAAAGCCTACGCTGGTGAATTTTCGGATCTTAGTGAATCTGCCCCATAGTGTTTTGCCTCTGCTTTCGTTTTCTTAAAGTTTTCCAAAAGTTCAAAAGTGTTTTGTGCAATGGCCCTTTAAAGATACAGAAGTAAAGACCCTGCTGTTTTAATTGAACCCGCCAAAATCATATTGCTGCTAAATTTCATAAAAATAGATGTACTGTGTATCTGCTGGAGTGAACAAACTGTCGCCCTCCTTTCTATGTTATTACTTGTTTAAAGGACTTGAGAAGCCTGTTACCTTGTTGGTTTATTTCATTTTACAGTAAATAAAAACAAATGTTTTTGTTGCAGATTAACTTAAAAACATCTTGTTAAAAAAGGTAATGAGATATATCCAACATTTCTATTATAGTTAAATCCCAGACCAAGCTGTTTCCCATGAAAAACAGATTATAATTGGCTCTCAGCTAAAATAGCTGCATCCAGTTCTTGAGTCATCAATGTCATAATCTGAGATGGGTTCGTAGCATTGCTGGCATCTTCACTATGGAATAAACAGGAGAATATAATGAGTGAGCAGAGCAGAGAGTCTTAAAAGGGTCCTGCATTATTTTTTTTACTTTGGAATTAATGCTGTGACATGTTGCACCATGGTGAGCTGCGTAAGGTCTAATCAAAATATGAACCATCATATTTTTAAGGCATTATAGTTATGAGGTCAATACCCCCAAAATATGTGATAATTCTATAATATTACAGCTAATTGAGTAAACAAGCATTCTATAAAAAATGGAAAAAATGAGGTGTTGTGTGTAGAACTAGTTTAATTAAAGGGGAACTAAAGGTAGAATGCAAAGGTCAAAAAAATAACACCACATACAGGAAAAATATATTGTGCTGAGCAGCATCAAACTTTTGAACCCTTGAGCAACACTCAGAAGTAAAAGGAGTTGGGGAGCAACACTAGCATGGAAAATGTTCTTGAGGTGTTAAATAAGTCCTCTGAATGGCCATTTGGTAGCCCCTACGTGGATTGTCAACCTACACTGAGGCTCTGTTTGGCAGTGCACCTGGTTTTTATACAAACAAAACTTGCCTCCAAGCCTGGAATTGAAAAATAAGCACCTGCTTTGAGGCCACTGGGAGCAACATCCAAGGGGCTGGAGAGCAACATGTTGCTGACAAGCTACTGGTTGAGGACCACTGGGTTAGCTTATCCTGGATATCTGATCTGCACCATATTCATAAAGCAAAATCCTTACGCCCCATAACAAAACATTGTAAATCAGGCAGTAGTTTTAGCACTGTGTGTGTGGTTGGATCAACAAGGATGCAAGCTTAGTAACAAAGTAGATGCAGTTCTAGTCTGTTTTGTATCCTCTGGCGATAGGACTCTGTCTTTATAGTTATTATGATTATTCAATATTCTGCAACACTGCTTGCAAGTTCTACAGTATGACAATCCAATACATGAGGTAAAAGGGCTCTACCTTCTATGAGAGCTTTCTTTCACTCTATAGAAACCACTAGTGATGGGCGAATTTATTCGCCAGGGGTGAATTCGCGGCAAAAATTTGCCTGGTGAAAATTTGCTTAAAAAAACTAGTCATGCGTCGTTTTTGACGCGACGCAATGAAAATTATGCAACACGTGTTGAAAACGACGCAACGAAAACGACCCGACGCACGTCGAAAACGAAACTGGCTAGATTCGCCCATCACAAGAAACCACATTTCCTGCACTGTGTATCCAAAAAATCCAAGGCCATGGAGGGTTGAGATGGCAATAATTTGGATCACATTTCTTCCCCAGTCCACAATACTTTTTTTTGGCTTCTATGGAACAGTTTGCTTGTCAGTTTTACTTACCATGACAAACCCCTTATTTCTAGTATTCAAACTAAATGTATGTAATGTAGCTCCATCAATAGAAGGCTGAAATATTCTCCAAATACCTATAATTATACCTGGCGTGCTTAGAATGTTTACTGTTGATGTTTTAAACAGATCTTTATTGGTACAAGTAGGTTTACAAAATGAATGTTGATCTATATACTGTAATATTGGTCGCTAACGCAAACCACAATTCATTCACAATGCGAATAAATTTTCACAAAGCGAAACATTTTGCAAACACTTTGCCCCTCGTGTGACAGTTGGATAGCGACTGTGAATGTTATAGTTTGCAATAGGGCAGTGTATGTAATTAAATTCCACAATCAGAAAATAGTTTTTTGTGACAAAATATTTAACAAAACTCCGGAGCAGGTGATAAAGGTTCACAGTGCGCAATTAAGATTACAAATATAATATGAGCCTAATGAAGAATACCACATTTTGCTCTTTATGAATTCTGAATTTCCTCCTTACTCTTCTACAGGTATATATTTGCAAATAGAATTTGGATTAAAAATGTTTATTCTTCACAGTGGTGATGAATTATTTTGTGATTTTTGTTCAAGTTAGATTTGCTGAATTTTGCAGGATGGTACCCAGGATTTACCTTGTTTTTCCCTGAAGGAATATTTTATCTCCTACAGCATTGCGAATGCAATGTGTAACAGGACAACTACTGTATATCCTTAAATGATCCTGCAAAATTGTGCTAGGGGAAAATACTGTGCTTATTAAAGGGCACAGTATACAGTAAAAAAGTAAAACGTTTTTCCTGTTATGGACACTCTACAGCTCTAATAGGCTGGCTATGGCTCCAGTGATATGCCATGTCTCTAGGTCACAACCATTTTGTTTTTTTGTATGGAATTATAAGAACAGAGGGCTAATGGAATTTAATAAGGAAATGTGTAGCTTGCCCCCCCCCCAGTGAAGAAAAACAGTAAAATCTTCATGATACTGCAGCATAAGCAAAAAATATTAATTCTGTTCTTAATACTGTAATGTTTATGCTATCCATAGGGATAATTGCATTGCTGAGGAATTAAACTATGTTTATGATACCCAATGACTGAAATATGGTGCTTAATTGAAAATGTAAAGTTTACTTCTTTAATATAGAATGCATTCTTACATTCTCCTACTGAGCTGTCCTCCAAAGATATATTCAATAAGTTTTCTTTTGATTATTTAGTATAAGCTATATTAACATGGCTTTGTCACGAATAGTGATGGGCGAATCTCCTGAGTTTCGCTTCGCAGAAAAATTCAAATTTGTGAAACGAGTCGCGGCACGCTTTTGACGCGCGTCACGTCGTTTTCGTTGCGACGCGCGACTCGTTTTTTTCAGTGAAATTCGCCCATCACTAGTCACGAACAGTAGTCGACTTAAAATACTTTTGACCAATGATACCTTTCTCAGTTTCCCTATGCATCTCATAGTGAAACACACTTGATTCCTGAACGCCTGGATCCTAGCTTTATTTCACAGTGTCCTGCACACCGTTAGTGGGAGTTTCCCTGTGTGCCAATGAACTCCTTTCAAGCGTAGAATCAAAATCTATTACGGAAGATGTGTAATATTAATATGGTGCATTACTCAGCTTGTTATTTTGTTTTTCTATTCATGTTTGTAATTGTCTCTGACTACAGGGTGTGTACTGTGCTGATTATAGTTCTGTTGCATGGGGCAGAACTATGCTCAGTGCCCCTGGTCCCCTATAGTTATAGACATTCTGGTACAAATATTAATGATACAAAGGGCTGTTGGGTACTTTAAAGTGGACACAAAAATCTGAATAATAAAAGTCCTTTTCAAATTAAACATGAAATGCAATTTCAAATTTTTATCAAACCATTTATAGCTGTTTTAAGCTCATTTAAAAATCTCAGCTGTCAATCAAATATTGTCTGCCACTCCTCTATGCCTTAGGCATAGAGGCGGGGCAGATAATTACTTTCACTTTCCATTCAGCACTTCCTAGATGCCACTGCTCCCCACACATTCCCCCAGTTCTCTTAACCATTTAATTGTGTAGCCAGGACATGGGGATAGACATCGGGTCCCCCATTCTGGTGCACAAACAAGATTCTGAGATGATGCAAGGCTTGTCTTAATAACAGTGTCCACAAAATGGCTCCTGCCTGCTTGCTATAATTATGAATTCTCAGACTGAAGAAAACAAGATTAAAATAATTTATATAGTGTAATTAATGTTCATTTTGCTTTAATACAATAATTTACATTTTTTAAAGGATTTGTTCACCTTCTAACACTTTTTCAGTTCATTTGTTTTTGTCTAAAGCAGCTCTGGAAGGAGGGGGGGAAACAGTTTGAAATTGATACATTTAGGGGCTGAATTACTAAGTGAATATTCAAATGCAAAAAAATCGATATTCAAAGTAAATTTTTTTAAAAATTAGACCAGCGAATAGGCTACTTCGACCATTCGATTTAAATGGTCGAATAGTAAAATCCTTCGACTTTGAAGTACTATCTCTTTTACTTTGCCAAATAAAAGCTGCCAACGTGCTATGTAAGCCTATGGGGACCTGCTAGACCATTATTCTAAGTTTTATTTTATGGAAGAAAAATCCTTCGATCGTACGCTAAAATCCTTCGATTTTTCTTCGAATGCCAAATTTGGTGAAAAATCCTATATTGATTTTAATTCGATGGTCGAATTTCAAAGTATTTTCCACTTCGAAATTCGACCTTTATTAAATCAGCCCCCTAGTTGATACATTTCTTATCTTTATCCCTACTGAGCAGAATCCCCGAGTTTAAGGCAACTGTTATAATTGATACAATAGTTGCTAATATTCCATAGCTGATGCTGAGAAAAGTATCAACTAATGCAGTAACATTTCTGCACTTCAATCACTAAACTGTCAGACTGAAACAGGAACAATCAACTTTAAATTTCAATTTTGGGAAAACGGTCAAAAATTTAAGATGGAAAGCAATTGTTCATTTCTGGTGAACAATCTGAAAACAACTCAACTGAAAAAGTGTTTGGACGATAAACAACCACTTTAAAAGATTTTCCTTACTTGTGTAATAATTAAACAGTTGTACGTGATCCCAAATAAAATATAATTGGAGACAAAACAACCCTAATGAGTTTAATTTGTGTTTGAATAATTATTTGCAGATTTTTGGGTATGGATTTTCGGGTATGGAAAACCTCAGGTCTTAAGCATTCTGGATTACAGTTCCCATATATATATTTCTATTTCTTTTGGAATGGTTGGGGGTGGGGGTCTGAAAGTTTTCTCATAAACACCAGTAATGCCTAGCCAAGAAACCTTTCTTGTAGACTCAAAACAAGCCATATATGTCTGTTGAACAAAACATAAAGAATGTGACCTAGGGACATCAGTCAAGTTGTAGATAAGAACAGTGAATAAGTCTATTAGCATAGATGGAAATAATATATAGCAACTTGCCTTATACAGATAGGAAGCACTTCTTTATCATTTTGGTTGATAAAAGTGCCTGTGTATGGTTGAACCCATACTGTATATAATGACATAGGTATTAGTGGTGCAGGGTATTCGTTTGAACTGGTGCCCAGTCATTTATGAGTCCCATTTATGGGTCATACCCTACATTATTTTATATGCTCTACTAATTGCAAATATTTTGTGAAACAACACCCTTGAATTGAATGCGGTTTAGAAATTCTACGCTATAGTTGTGAGCCTCTTCTGTAAGGAATCCTGTCTATAACTTGGACTGATGAGCAGTACCTTACTGTGTTGTAAATTCCCAGTTCAGCACCTGATCCTAAGGGATTCATTGCATGAGGTCTGAGCACTCCATTATTGTGTGTGTGTCAATGCCCAGTAGACTGAGGATCATATTATAAGGGGAGAAAAGAAAAAAGTTCAAGCCAAAATTAACCTCTTTCCCAATATTCTTGCTGTTTCTTGTTGTACAATAAATTAATTCAATTGCTCTAAATTTGAAATGTAATCCGCAATCATTTTAGCCATCAGAGATAATTGTACACCTGATATTAAAGCAGAATCTTTCTGAGCCTAACTGAACAGTAGAAAAGACTGCAATTGTTTTTTACAATACATCACTTTTACTAATTGTTTACATTTACCTATCGCTTTACACATTTTAATTTGAAATGTGTTCTACTCATATCTATTAAATTCACACACGCACTTTATTTTTTAAATGAATAAGTAAAATGATCATCAAGTGAATAGTATGAACACAAATTGGTTGTATTTTCAATGTATGCATTGGATTAGATTTATTAACACAGATATGGGACATAATACTAATAATACAGGTATGGGACCTATTATCCAGAATGCTCTGGACCTGGGGTTTTCCAGATAACGGATCGTTCTGTAATTTGGATCTTCATATCTAAAGTCTACTAGAAAATTAGGTAAACAATAAATAAACTCAACAGGCTGGTTTTGCTTCCAATAAGGATTAATTATATCTTAGCAGGGATCAAGTACAAGGTACTGTTTTACTATTATAGAGAAAAAGAAAATCATTTTTTAAAATTTAGATTATTTCATTATAATGAAGTCTATGGGAGATGGCCGTTACGTAATTTGGAACTTTCTGGATAATGGGTTTCCGGATAAAGTATCCTATACCTGTATTAATAACACCTGCTTTCATTATACTGCACTGGATGACTTAAAAGAAACCTATACCACCAAGATGAATAGTTAGGCAACAGTTTATATTATATTATAAGTGGCACATAAAAAAATACCAAACTGGAATATATATTTAAGTGAAATATTGCCCTTTTACATTTTTTTACCTTGAGCCACCATTTTATGATGGTCTGTGTGCTGCCTCAGAGATCACCTGACCAGAAATACTGCAGCTCTAACTGTAACAGGAAGAAGTGTGGAAACAAAAGACAGAACTTTATCAGTTAATTGACTCATGTGACCTAACAAGTATGGGTAGGACGGGTCTTATTTCTTAAAACTTTAGTTTTCTATTTAGCATTACCGAATGGCACATGCTACTAAAAAAGTATATTATTATCAAAATGGTTTATTTACATGAAGCAGAGTTTTACATATGAGCTGTTTTGTGTAATATATATTTTTATAAAGACCTACATTGTTTGGGGGAGTATAGTTTTCCTTTGAAACACCTTTGAAACCCACTGTGATTTTACATAAAAACACTGCCCATAATGGTTAATAACTCTTCATTTGTCAGAACCAGGAGACCGAAAGGAGGCCAGTTGTTAAATGCTGAGCTTAAACTTACCTGCTTATGTATTAAGGGCAGCAGGTTCATACCTCAACCTTTTCTAGTGAGTGAGGGGATACCTAACATACTATAGCTTGAATGGTCCAGAAATAAAAAGCACTGGTAATCTCGGGGGCCTGCACTTATTTAGGAGTCAAACAATCACCTTGATTTAGGTCAGAACATGGGTGCTAAACAGGCAAAGACTTGCCTTGACAAGGCTGCAAAACAAATTGATCTTTCTGCGTATATGGTTATAGTTGGTACCTTCCATTTCATTCCATGCTGTGAATTCTCCTGTTCTGTAAGTTTTCACTGCAGTGAGACAAGTTTAATCAGTGTGTTGAATGTTAAGCTTCTGATGAGTGCCCCATTAATAAGATTATTTCATTATTGGATTTGTTTGGATTTAATTCAGTGAAATGTATTAAACGATTAAGGGATAAAGTATTTCCTGCTGTGCATAATAAGAAGAATGCAAGTCACAGAGGAGATGTCTGGTTATATAGTCACAAGGCTACAGACCAAGTGCCCTTATAACTGAGTTGGCTTTTATGTCCTCACTGTGCACAGTAGGTGATTTTTTGTCTATTACAGTAGACACAAAATGACCGTGAGAAATAATTATACATTCCTAGAAATTTAAATCTAGCAGTGATGATGAATAAGAAAGATGACAAAGATAGTCAAAAAAGAAAATAACAACTTTGAGCATCATATATATATATATATATATATATATATATATATATATACCTTCATGCTAACTTCAATACACCAAGTTTTTTTGCAAGTTAACTCGGTGTTGCTGGTCTTTTTTAGTACTGTTTGGTTCATTTACAGTGCACCCAAGTGAAGGCTATAGGTGTAGTGCTGCCCACAGGAGGGTATATATATATATATATATATATATATATATATATATATATATATATATATATATATATATATTCATTCTTTATACAGAACCGCACACCAGACTTCTTTGCAGTGTGAGTCAAATCTCTTTTATTTGCATGTGTTTCCAACGTTTCGGCCCCCCTCGGGGCCTTTTTCATTGGAAACACATGCAAATAAAAGAGATTTGACTCACACTGCAAAGAAGTCTGGTGTGCGGTTCTGTATAAAGAATGAATAACCTGCTTTGAACCTGCACCCACAAACAAGACACAAATCCGGATCAGAGTGCGGCTGCTTAAAGGAAATATATATATATATATATATACACGCTGTACTTGGTACCAGCACTCACAGGATTTGCATGAAAGGTCAACCAGTCAATATGGTGAAAAAATAAGGTTTATTAGATCCGACGTTTCGGCTCCACACTAGAGCCTTTCTCAAGGACAAACAGTGCTCAACAGAAAAGTGAAAAGCAAAGAAAGGCGCCAAACTGGTTGCTGGGCAACCTTTACACCCACCCCCCACACCATGTGGTAACAGAAACATCATGTAATGGTATTGTATAGAAGAGAAATAATATAGCAATACAAAATCCAGGAATAACAACATGCTCATTGGTCATAACACCGGGTCTCTTAGTGTATGACTTAAATCATAGGCCCACTCAAGCATAATGTGCAAAAGGCCCAACCAAAACATATAGTGGATTACTGGAGCAATATTACATACATAAAGGCTGCAGTGCCGTGCAAAGCCGTGGTACTGTAGAGGTGGTTGGGCCATTCGTAGGAATTAACCCCGGGTGTAAGCATTGTACTCTGTCCTGTATGACTACTTGCACGTCAATATACAGACTTATCTGACCAAGTGCCATATCCCCTTAACATACCCGCTCACCACTCTGTAGAGTTGGTGTGCACCATCCAGAACTAGCCCCTACACAGCCTGAAGGGCCAGTCTGGAGTAGCAGCACCTTTGTATACAAAGCCACTCGCCCCATCTTATGCAAATTTGTATATGTTAGCATTTCAGACCGCACACATCACACCCTTGATAGGCCAGTCAATATTGTTATATTTTCATTATATTGACAATCTGTTCATTATTTGGACAGCTGGTGAACAAGCCCTATTGGAGTTCCATCAGGGACTGAATGCTCTTAACACCCCCATCCAACTGACTTTGAATTACTATACACAAGAAATTGACTTTCTCGACCTTAATGTATACAAATATGAAGGGGGCTTAGGCACCAGGCTGTACCATAACCCTACAGATCGGCCTACTCGATATTACATGCAGCAAATAACCACCCTCCCGCAACCATCAGGGGTATTCCTTACCCAATTCATAAGAGTAATTAGAAACAATTGTGATCCACAGTCTGCTAATATACAGCTTCAATCAATTTTTGAAAGATTCCTTGATAGGGGATATAACTATCATCTATTGGGAACTCAACTGCAAAGAGCCAAGCAACACACACACATATATATATGGGGGGTGGGTGTAAGGGTTGCCAAGCAACCAGTTTGGTGCCTTTTTTTGTAATTAAACTGTCACTTTTCTTTTGAGCACTTTTTGTCCTTGAGAAAGGCCGGATCTAATAAACCTTATTTTTTCACCATATTGACTGCATGACTTTTAATGCAAATCCTGTGAGTGCCGGTACCAAGTACAGCGTCTATTTGATTTTTATTTTATTTCAAGGTGTGCAGCCTGCATCCACCTCCTTCTACAGTATATATATATATATATATATATATATAATGCTTTGACATTTTGGCTATTCCTGGCATCTTTATTAGACTGTATATGTGATCAAAACAATGGCCTCCACAAACAATAACTGATTTGGCTCAGTCTGATAATGATCAAATAAGCCAGCAGGTGAAGAAAACATATATGCTTCCCTCTGTTTATACTTGTATGTGGCAACCCATGTGATCCCAGGCCAGGCCCGGACTGGCAATCTGTGGGTTCTGGCAATTGCCAGAGGGCCTATTTTGATTCTCAGTCTGGACCTATGTTAGCAAATGTCCCCCATGGTATTTGTTTATATCCTTCTGAAGGACAGACTGATTGTGCATAAATTCAAATAATTTTTTTGTATGTAATTTTAGATGAGCTTTGGGAAAAATGGGAGCTTGATGCCTGCTAAGGTTGTCATTCTCAAACATCCCAACAGTTTATCTGGTACTGGTCTCTCAAATGTAAATGTAAACCCAAATATTGCATGAGTATGAGCAGCATGTGGTGCATTGGAGTTTGATTCCAGATGGAGTATTATCTGCCATTTTTCTTTACTTGGTATTTCTGACTAACTCTGGAGACAGTAGGATTACATTGGCACGAAATCTAGACACCTGTCCATGCAAGGAAACAAGCGAATGGGCCCCACAGTAAATATTTTTTGGGCCCTTAAAATTTTGAAAAGATTTACTATTTTGTTGAAATTGAATCAGCTGGGGACACAGCCCCATATATTTTATATCAAATAAATTAGTGTGAAGTTGCAGAATTAAATCAACATAGCCACTTATAAAAAATTCTAAGTGAATAATTATTAGTGAGGGTGAAATCTGTGTATATATATATATATATAATCACTTGTAGGCAGCTGCAGTCTGATCCAGATTAATATAATTATGGTTACTGGATCAAATTGTATGTATACGTTTTCACATAGAACCAAAATCCAAAGTATTCAGGTGAATACAGTCACATTTATTGCATTTAATCTGTGTGTCCAATGTTTAGGCCCACCTAAGGGCCCTAATCAAGGATATATATATATATATATATATATATATATATATATATATATATAAACAATGCAGAAGAATGGCACTCATAGGAAATGCTGAATCGATCTTCCAAACATTTATTTTGCTCAATGTTTCGGTCCCCACAGGGACTTTTGTCAGGAGTCAAACACTCCTGTCGAAGGTCCCTGTGGGGGATCAGAAAGCTGTTACCTAATGGGCAAGATTCAATTTATTCTGTTCCAAATTTTGCTATAGGCGTCACTAAAGTTTTCATAAGACTAACAATGGGATATATTTTTCTTGTCAAACTGAAACTGCACCAATGTTTGCTTTTTTATGTGTCTCATCTTGCTTTCTGTTATAAGGGACTCCTTGGGGCAGATTTACTCATCAGCGAATTTTCGGTAGCGTTACTTCAGCAATGTAAGCACTGTAATTCAAAGCAAATATGCACTAGCATTCATTTCTGCCTAACGTAAATTCACTAGAGGTCTTGTGCTCAGGTTAATTTGCATATGGCGGGAAATTTAAAGTTGAATGGACGGCTTTATGTTACATGTTGCAGCAGATACATTACATTTCCACTATGAATTACACATGTTCAGGGAACCTTAATAAAGACAATAGAGTGTTATAATGCCCTACACATGAGCCAACTGTAAAATAATGTTCCATATGTTAGAATATGTATGGGGGAAACTGGTTACCCAAAAAAAAAAAATGTTTAGCACTTTTGCAGCCTATCACCCTGAAAAAAAGGAAAGTTTGCCAGTGTTCTTTGAAACTTTGAGCCATTTTCCACTTAGAAAATGAAGTAAGTAACTGAAGATTGAGGAAGTTCCATGCACTCCATTGCACTTCGCCTAGTCTGAGCTGACGAATGCAAGTCTAGCTATAGAGGTAACGTTCAGTAAAATCTGCATTTTAGTGAATTGCGGAGTAACGTCCATTTGCCAGAGTGAACAGTCGCCAGGTGATAGAGTTCGAATGACTGCTAGCGTCTATCCTTTTCGCTAGTGAATTGGCGCCTGCGTCCATTAGTAGATTGGCGAAGTCCCTGCCAGCGTTAGTCACTTCACCCTTAAGTAAATCTGCCCTCATATCTTATCCCATAAATGAATTGTGAAACACAACTAGACATTCATACGAAACATTAAAATGATACCCGCTCAAAAGGCGGCAATGGGCCATAGATTTTATAATCAAAAGAGGACACTCCTAATCAATGAGAATAGCTATTTAAGCCATGCCCATAATTGCTGACACATCTGGCACTACCTGACATTCTTGACAATTCCGTGTTTACTACTTTGTGACACAGTTTGGCTGTATTGACCCTTTACCCATTTTGGAGACTTTCCAATTCTGAGTTTATATTTCAGGCATCTCCTTCTCAACTTGTGATTCACTCATATTTGTAGTAGTAACTGAAATGATCAACTTTTCTGCATAGTCATTTTTTAACTTTAGGTTTTTTTGGGGAATTTAGGTTGTAAAGAAAACATGAATCAATCAGGTTCAGATTTTTGGTCTAAATGGAACCTGCCTAATTGTTGACTTACCCATAGGATTTCCAACATTTAAGCAGGTTAAAAGAATGAATTATTAGCCAATACGGAGGAACTATGCTTAGTCAATATCTCAGAATTTTTTTTCCCTTTGGGGGTCATACAATTACTCTATTTCAGGACTATAATTCTTACAAGAATATAGAACCACCATTTTACATCCCCTGATTTTAATTTTCCCCTCATTTTACATTGTTGTTTTGTGGTCCCACCTATATATTGTGCATAATTCATTTCCCTGATTTTAAGTTTTCCTTCATTTTATACCATTTTTTAATAGGTCCCCTGAAAAACGTAAAATGGGGATTCTACTGTAAACACAATTCGAACTAAAGATATTGTTATTATATTGTTATAGTTTTTTTTCTATTGCATTCATTTCTAGATCTCATTTGAAATGCAGCAGATGAAGTTGTAAATAGATTATGGTTAGAGGGGAGGCTTTATAAATATGTTTCTTACTGGGATCAGACTGTAATTACAGCTATTCTGGATTACATGTTCTATGACTTGATTGTGGTTTAATGTCACTACAGATTGCTGCTTTTAATCTTCTCGTAACCCTGTTACTCGCCACTTGTGCTCCAAGATCTTTTGCTTTGTATTCATCGAAACAGCAACATGCAAATCGCCAAGGAAAAATGTATTCTTTGTTGCAAGTCTCCTTAATATCCCCATAGTTTTGTTACTGTGTGATCTTGTGCTTTTGATGGGAACTTTAAAAAGATATATTGCATTTGTTCACAGCACACAAGTCATTGCATCTTTGGTTGCAGAATAGCTTTCTACTTTATTATCTGAATTATCACTTTCCATGTTCTGCTCCATTCCATACCATGTTGCAAGTTCAGCTTGTTCTTTGTACTTTGCTTTTTCACACTGCCCCTATTGTTACATGCATGCTTTTCCCATTTGACTTTTGTCAGGGGACCAGTAAAATTGTGTAAAATCAAGGAACTATGTTAAAGCAACTTATGCTTCATTATTCAAAGGCTATAAGCCCCCCACTATAATATGGGACTAAAAATCCTGTCGGATTGCGGCCGCATCTGTTCATTGATGTGGTCCCGTAATCTGATCACCCGTATCTCCTCTGTTCTGATCCGATTGTGAAGCCCAAGGCCCACAATCATATCAGCCTGATATCGACCACTCAAGATGGGCATATCTGGGGGAGATTCGCTCGTTTGCCAACATCGCCAAACGAGCAGATCTATGGTCACCTTAATACAATGTGATTGGTAAATGTATGTATGAGGTGCAGACTAATTGGACTTGACTTTTACAGAAAAAACCAGGACAAAATATGCATCTGGTTGTATTAATTTGAAAAACAACAGAGGAGATACAGCCATTTTCAGAAAATCAGGACAAACTTTTAATGAAAAATTTAAAAAGCACCCATTAAAATGCATTATAAATTGGTGGCACCACAAAAGTCAGTGTGATATGTGGAAACCAACGCAAAGGAATTGAAGCTTCACTGTATCAAAAAGATTCAGGTATGGGACCTGTTATCCAGAATGCTCAGACCTGGGGATTTCCACATAACAGATCTTTCCATGATTTGGATTTTCATACCTTAAGTCTAAAAGAAAATCATGTAAACATTAAATAAACCCAAAAGGCTGGTTTTGTCTCCAATTAATTATATCTTACTTAGAATTATTATTACAGAGAAAAAGGCAAGCAGTTTAAAAATGCTGGATTATTTGAATAAAACAGAATCAATGGGATTCAGAGCTTACTGGATAACGCAAGTTTGTGCATAAAGGAGCCATGATCCTCCATGTTTCTTTATGAAGGAGCTTCCATATTTGTACAGCAGTAACCTGTAACATTTAAAAAACTAACAGGTTGAGAAGGGGCAGTCGGGTTGGCAAAGCCGTTGGGTTTAGGAACTTCAAGTAACATTTACTTACAAAAGCAGGTCTATCAATGATCAGCAATACCTGTAGGCAACTTTTAGGGGCCCATTGATTAAGACTTTCATTTTTCTGGTTGAGTTTTTAAAGAGGAACAAAAACATGAATTTTAGAGATTTATTATACCCCAAAGCTACTAAAAATGCAAATCCAAAGATACACCATCTCAAACTTGTCAAGGTCATGTTAAAATCAATGGTAGATCTCCCTGAAATAGTTTCTTGATATCGTGATCTACGCTGGATAATCCGATAAAGTCATGGTTTTTGTACGATAATCTGATAAAGTCGTGGCGACAGTTCCATAAAGTCAAGTTTCAAAGCGTCCATCGTTTGATTTGAATTGATGCACAAATCTGTTTTTGCCATTTTTGAGTTCGATTCGTGGATGGTTTGGTCGACTTTTGTTTAATAAAAAAATTTGATTAATTGGAGTTTTATTAAATGACTCCCTTAATGTACGTGAATATTTTGACAAGTAGTTTTTTCAGTAATTCAGTAACATGACAGTTTTGCTTGTTGCCTTTAACTTTTCCTCCATCATATTTCTTTAGATAAAGGGACATTTTTCATTCTAATTTCACAATAGGACACAATAGGATGTGGAGGGCACAGTAAAGAATATTTATCTTGTAAACATAACCAGCAGAGCACAGGTACAGTGTATTAGTGTATAAGGCATTTATGGTAAGCACAGCAGAAGAGCATAGGCTGACCATATTTCTAGTCTGTTAACCAACTGCTCCTTAATTTTTATACCTCTGGAAAGGTATGTATTGCCTTTGCTCTGGAAACCTTTACCATTTTGTCCGTGACCATTTTACCTATATTCCTGATTGTGCCTGTTAACTAATTTACCCCCCAATCTCTAGGCCTTTACTGTTAATTATCATCCATGCTACCCAAACCTACTGTCCTTGCCTGTTGAGCACTCCCTACCCCCTGATGCTTGTAGCATACTTTCTACTATAGCCTATTTCTTATGTTTGGATTATCTGTATACTGCCAGGCAAAGAGTACGTTGATAAGATCTTTCTTTTGTTAATGGAACCCCCTCTCAATGGTATATGGGTAATTCCTAGCATTTTTACTCACATAGATTAGTAGCCCTGTGGGCAGGGGAATAGAGAGAATGATCAAATTTGCCCCCATTCAGATTTATGGCAAACTACTAACAGTCAGAGTGCATAAGTAAGAATGCCACTTGGTGATGCTTCCAGTTGGTAAAAAAGTAAATTGGGTGCAATTTTGAACACTATGGGGCAAATTTACTTCGGTTCAAAGCTGCGCCAGTGACAGCTTCACTCACTTTGCCACACTTTGCCAGTAAGGTTGCCACCTTTTTTGGAAAAAAATACTGGCCTTCCTGTATATAGAGATTTTTTCCCTATTAATAGCATTGGGATCACGCATGATTATTACTGGTCAGGCAGGTAAAATACCGGCCAGGTGCCAACCCTATTTGCCAGGCGTCCAGGGAGCCTAAAGGTAGCGAAGTTGCGCTAGCGTTAAAGGGCACCTTTTCATACTGCGCATGCGCTTCCTAAAACAAGCGCTGGCTTACGAGTAAGCCAGCGCCTGCAGAGCAATTTTTTTTTTTTTAACTACTATAACCCCAAACCTGAATGTGGGCTCTATCAGCCCACACCTTCGGTTTGGGGAAATTTTTTCGGCCCATAGGTGCCCTTTAATTTGTCAAGCAAATTGCAGTTACTCTAGCGATGCCTAATTTGCATACGCCAACAAGTTAAAGTACAACGGACAAATATGCTGCAGTCACTACATTACACTATACAAGCCTTAGTAAAATAAAATAGAGGTGTTATATTGCCCTACACATGTGCCCACTGTATAGTTTAGGTGCCATGTTAGGAAATAGAGGGTAACCCAAAAACAATTGCGATCTTTTTCAGCCTATCAACCTGAAAAAAGTAAAAGACACCAGCGTTTTTGGAACAAACGTAATATCTCCACCGCACACCTCCTTTCCATTTTTCTGCAATAGTGGTGCCGGTTCACCGTTGACCCAGCTGGGTCCGATTACCAGCGTTTTTGGGACATCAATTTTTTTTTAACTATTTGTGTAGAAACTCTTATCTACTCTATTGCACTTTGCCTGGTCTGAGATGGCGAAGTAAAGTCTGGCGGAAGAGGTAACGTTCAGTAAAATCCGCAACTTAGTGAATTAGCGTAGTTACGTCCGTTCGCCAGAGTGCAGCTTTGCCTGGTGTTAGGGTGTGAAGTACCACTAGAGTCTGTCTACTTTACTCGCGAATTTACGCCAGGGACTGTTAGTAAATCAGCAAAGTGCCAAAATGACATCACGCTGGCGAATTTTCACTAGCGTTAGCCACTTGCCCTTTAGTACATTTCCCCCTATGTCCCTGCCCACAAGGCTGCAGGGATTAAACACTTGAAATCACTCCTTCTGCACTGTACTTTTTCAAGGTATTTACCATATTCTGCTTTTTTTCACATACATAAATATTTGTTATCCCTCCCTTTTGGTTTTTAGTTTTACATCATAAAAATGATCATTATAACAACTGAGCTACCTGGAAATCCTCATACATATTGTTGTTGGTGTGCGCCTTTATTCTTTTCTATTCTTTCTCTCTGATTATTCAACATTAAGTTCTCCATCATTTAGCATCATGACTTGCATCTATGGGTGAAGGAGATTATACTATTAGTTTTATTGTATTGCAATTATTTGTGTTGGCTGGGATTTTATGATTACATCTAAGACATTACAGGCTTCACTGTATAAGCATGTATTTTCATGTCAACGGATTATACCATTAAGTTTTAAACATGTCTCATACTATTTGGTCTCATAAGCCTTTTATTTAGTTTCTTGGTCTTGTACCAAAGTTGTGAATGAATGCATATACACTTCTCTGATAATTTTTTTTATTTAAACATTTAAATAAACCCACAAATGTTCAAAACATTCATACAAATGAAAACATGTAAAGTTTAGTGCAAATTATGGAATCATCCATAAATATTATATAGCTGCTTTATCTCTTATGACCAGTCCCAATAGGTATTGTTGTTGAGGCAGAGTGAAATAAATCAATAAAACACTGCCTTTTCTCCCTGTCCGCCCCAGCCCTTAATGACACTGCACATGCTCAGAGGGCTCTGAGCATCTGCTGAGAAGTTAAGCTTAGGGCTTCTGACAAATTGTTAAGGAGAATTCAACCTTAACATTAAAAAAACTTTGTAAAACGAAGTGCTCTGAGTGCCATCCTGTTGGCAATTTAGATTCTAACCAGCGGGAAGGCTTTTTGGGGAGATTAGTCACCTGAAGAAGAGGCGATTTGTTGACGGGCGACTTAATCTCCCCGAATCTTCTTGTTTGTCTTTGCCCTTTCACTATTCAGTTGCAATCTGTTTGCTAGAGTCGATAAAAGATAAACTTCTCTTTTAACAATGGGACAATACTTTTTTAAGAGATAAATCATCTATATCAAGTTGAAATGAATGACTCCCCTTATACATATACTTTATACAGATAGGAAAGATAGACCCATTATCCCCTTCTGCCTTTTCTTAACTCATGTGCCGAGGATGCCAGCTGTGTGTTTAAGTGCAGCAGAAATAAAATGGAGCATGCACACAACACTGCAAAATGGATACACACCATACTAGAACATCGCTCTGCAATCTGTTAATAGTTCAAAACTGACCAGCAGATTATCAAGTTCAGAAGACCTATGCTTTGTGAGCTCTTTAGCTCTTTTCTAACATCCTTTATATTTACAACCAGAGGTCTGGTTACCAACTTGCTTATATTTAAGGTGCAGTTAAAATAAAATCTACCCCTGCTGTACTTGGAATCAGTACTTTCATATGCAATACTAATGTTTTTGTCCATCTGACAGCTGTGCAATATTTTCTTGTATTTTCCTCTATTTAGGTGATTTTCAGTGCATTGTAGCTATATGCTTTTTTTAGACTTGCATTAGAAAAACTGGAGACAATTCAAGTATTGTTCTTACAGAGCAATACATTCTGCAACAGTAAATTTACCATGCATTTATTTTGTATAATGCTGATTTTTATGTCTATTTTTATGCCTGATGTGAGTTATGTCTATTACAGGACATGACCCACAGTACCAGTTGTCCTTTCCCTTACAGGCCAGTAACACCAGAAAATTAAAATGTCCTAAACGTAGCTATGATTTCACGAATTCTACCTATTTTATATATTTTGTACTTGATTTGTCTAACTCAACACTGGTTCCACAATAACCCTGGTGCTGATTTGTTCAGGCTGACACCAGAGAAGATCATTTCAAAAATAAATAAATAAATAAAACCCCAGAAATTCTGCTTTCAGAGAATTGTGCTGGACTGAATTAACTAGTCTGTCAATTCAGATTAATCATTTTCATTTTTGGTGTTACTGGTGTTTAAAACCATCAGAAAGGATGGAGGTTATTATGCAGTAATGCAGAGTCTCCATTCAAGTTGGAAGATTTGTCGTTCCTTTCTTATTCAAAAAATGAGAAGTTTAGTCTTGAATCTTCATTATGCAGCTTCTCTTCAATGGGCTTTGGAATTTTATTGTCCCATAAACTATAAACAGAGAAGTAAACATCATAAGAATTCAGGTTGTGAAGAGCATTTCTGTTGTGTACACTGCTGAGGATAGCACTCTATAATGTAATGCTGTCAAATCTGCAATTGTCACATCAAAACTATGTTCAACAGTTCCCAGAATCCTTAGTCTACCATTCTGTACTTGAACAGAATAGAATAATGTGGATAGAATAGAAAAATGTAGGATACCGTGCCCCCAAAGTGAGGTAATTTGCTATGGGTAAATTCCAATTTCTTTCCATAGACTCCTTTATACCTCACTGAATACAGAGGGTTTTAGTGTTAAAACGAAACAACACATTCATCCACATTATATTTTTCCACATGAAAAATAATACTGTGCTTTTTTTGTGTTATTCACAATAATAACATGCATGCTATAGTTGTAATGAATAATTCTTTTATGCATAGGGCCACTTGGGAAAACTTGCATGTCAGTGGGCACCTGCATTGCGGCATGACAAAGTGTGCTGCCATAGACGTATGGTTTGTATGAGCAAACACAAATAGTGGTCCCAGCTATGGGAAGTGTAATTTACTGATTTGCTTGACATGCCCCATCAATATGAAGTTATACTCTGCCTTCTTGGCAGCCAAACGGTGCTACTTGTAATGGGATTATAGCCACAATAGCAGATCTGTGGGACTTGAAGGCGTTGTTCATCTTCATACAACTAGTTGTTTTCAGATAGATCACCAGAAATAATGACTTTTTCCAATTACTTTGTATTTTCTACTTGTGACCGTTTTTCTTATATTGAAGTGTAAAGTGTCATTTTTCAACTTCTGAAGCTGCTCTGGGAGGGGGGTCACCGACCCCCAAAACTGTTCTAAATTGATACATTTAGGGTCAGATTTACTAAAGGTTGAATTCGAGGGTTAAAAACCCCTGGAATTCGACCATTGAATTTTTATTGAATTTTAACCCTTCAAATTCGATATTCAAAATCGAGGGGTTTTATTCAATTTATCGAACGATCAAATAAGAAACGATTCGAACGATTTTAACCATTTGATCAAATTTTTTTTATTCGATCAAAAAAAGTTGGGAAAATTCTATGGGAGCTCTCCATAGGGTTATATAGCAATTCGGTAGGTTTAATCTGCTGAATTGTTATCAAATTATTTTTAAAGGGCAAGTACTTCGACTATCGAATTCAAATTACAATTTTTGAATTTGGCCAATTCAAATTTGATTTTTTTGCTATTTAATAGTCGAATTTTGCAAATTCGATGGTCGAAGTAGCCCAAAAAAATTAGAAAATTAAATTTTTTCAATTCGAATCATTCACACAAATTTAGTAAATCTGCCCCTAAATGGATATATTTCTTATCTTTGTCTCTGCTGGGTTTCATTACAGGCAACTGTTAGAATTTATACAGTTTAGAGTCCGCACCTGAATTACTGAGCTGCCAGACTGCAACACCAGAGACACCAAAATTCAATGTTAAACTCAGATTTTGGAAAAACAGTAAAAAAAAAAAGTAACTGAAAAAAGTACTATATATAAAGATGCTTTAGTGAATAAATCATATGGAAAATAAATATATGTAAATGCACTGGTTCATTTTCAGATGAGTTTCCATCAATATGCCAGTACTGGTGATTTGGCTGAAACACATGCCAAATAATGGTAAACGTGGCAAGCAAAACACCTCAAAATCATCTTGTGCCACAGACCTGAATATTTACATGAAACAAATTTACAGAGTATCCAACCATAACATAATGTTCAAATACATTCCCTTACATACCGGATTAATTTTATCCCAATACAGCCACTCAGAACTTGAGCTATTGCCTCGGCCCCTTGTTCAGTTATCTGGTTTCTCTCTAGACTGTAACACAAATAGAATTATAAATAAAATATATTATGTAATACACACACATGTATAAAATATATATATATATATATATAAACAATTTAAAAATAAGACAATTTTCAAATAAGTGCCCGAGTATTTTAGATATGCCACAGAAGTGAACTAGTATGATAGACTATTGACTATAACAACAATATATGCAAAACACTTCATGTGTATGCCAGAGAAATTTCCTCAATGACCTGGAATATATTCAACTGCTCTGGACTACTTTAATTGACAGACTTTACCCCCTCTCCTTAGCTGGTCAGTAAGCAACCTAGAGCTTCTAAGCATCTGAAAAACCACTAGGCATACTGTAAAAGTCTACCATTTATCAGGAAGGTGGCAGTATAAGGGACAACTTTATAGGCAGGTTTGCTGTAACTCTACGTGGGTACAGTGTGCACTACTGTCTAGTTTTTAAAGCCCATCCTTTGTTGGGTATTAGTACTTGCAATTCTATCACTGTTCTGTTCATTAGGCTGGTTTCTCCATCCCCACACACTACATTAGAAATTCAAATCTCACCTTTATACCATACTCTTCAAAGAACCATGTACTAAAATGTTTTTACCAAACAGATGTTTACCTAAATTCAGCAAATAGTTTGACTATGAGAGTCTTATCAGTAGCCATGGGAATAAGTCAGTGTTAACAAAGTAGTATTTACTGAAAAACTAAAATAGCATCCTAATAATGGTATAACAGTTAGAAAAGTCACTGAAATATGACTGATATTAGTACACGATTTATCTGCCCGGACACTAAGCAATAAGTGAAAGCCCAGAGAAAGCTGCTCTGACAGTTATAACTATGAGAATCTGACATTTCATCAGTCTGTGTCAAACAGAAATCATACTTATTTCATAATACTTTCATTAACCAAATGCATTAGGATGTCATACATACTCCAACTTCTTCAGTCTTCTCATCCCTTTTAAAGCTTGAGCCAGGGAAAATGCTCCACTATCACCAATGCTGTTCCATGACAATCTGTTCAAAATAATGAGCAAACTTCTTACACATAATTTACTGGCCTTGATTGCCTTAACTGTGTGTACTGCACATGATCACAGACTGCAAGTTCCATTTAGTATGACACTGGACACAAGTGTCCAGGTTTGTCTGGAATCGAGTGCCAGATTTAAAATCTGGTGATCTGGTGCAAATCATAGTGCCAACAGTGCAAACAGTCCTATCATTTCAGCCTTCTTATACTGCAGGTGGTACAAGGCTCCATAGTGCTGGTGCATAGGTAGAAGGCATTATTCCTATGTCTCTCCTCCCACCCATCCGTCATGAATACAGTGCTGCCAAACACAAACATCACTGTATTCAGGAATGCAGGGAAGGTGCTCCTTGTGAAATACTTGACAGTTGTGCCAGTTTTTGCACTTTGTATCCTGCCCTGGCAAAACCTTTCAATACCAGCTCAGTGCCCTGAGGTAGTATAACTACTTTGGTAGTATAACATTTGGGAACCTGCAGTGTTATGAATGTAAAGGATTGTTATATATGCCCTGTATACATATACATACGTACATTATTTCTTCAAGGTTTTTACAACCTCCAAAGCCAACAGCAAGGGAACTGGAAACATTGTTGGATATTTCACACAACTTCAAGCTTCGAAAATAAAAAAAGTGTTAGAACAAAGCAGTTATAGATGGCAAATAATGGCATACAATAGACTGAAGAATAAGGTGCATCTGTTCTGGGGATCCAGTGCCAGTTTTCCTAATATTTAACAGACTTTTGATATCTTTTCTTATGCGCCTAATCCACCTTAAAATCTTTTTTCCTTTTTGCCACTATCATCTGATTCAATGACTGATGTGATATAATACGATGTATGCTGCACTCACCCATTAAATATTCTTTTAGCAAAAAGGTGCTGCATTCAGTACAAATAATATAGCTTTGAAGCACTTACATCTTATACTATAATCTCTTTTCTAAGAATAAAATGCATGAAATTAAAATGTGAAATGTGTTTTTTTGTCTTAGCCTTCTGACAAATCTGTATTCTGGCTTCTTATGAATAATATTGTATTGGCTGTCAGTTACACAATACACTTTTCCATATCC
>CM044437.1:40193499-40207583 GCA_024363595.1 Xenopus borealis
CGGTATTTTACCAGCCTGGCCAGTAAAAATGATGGTTGATACCAATGTTATTAATAGGGAAAAAGATAAATATATAGGAAGGCCAGTAATTTTTTTTCCAGAAAAGGTGGCAACCCTACATACAAAGAGTCTGACATGTTTTTGAAAAAAAGCCACTTTGGAAATCTGCAGAAATCCAGTTGGAATTTTTGTCAGTAATGACTGACATTAACTTGGTTAGTTGGCTAACAATTTGAAATGGTATCAAAGTAAAAAAGTAATAAAAAAAACATGGGATACATACAAGGACAGATCACATATACTCAACTAACTGAGGGGTAAATTCTGAATGATAAAGGATGTAAAGAGGGCACTGCTTATTAGAATAGAATTTGCAATCTAAAAATACATGGACATGTGTTCCATCTATGTGATGGCTAATTAGCAGTTAAGATACATTCTGCAGATTACACTGTCTTCTGTATAGTCAGGAAATATGCATTTTAATTAACTGGCAATTAACCAATTAGGAAGTGGATTTAATATTTTTCCATTTTTAAGGGCTAAAGAGTCAGCTTTATTTCCTTTTCTTAAAGGGATTGAATTCTACACTTGAAGTGGTATTTCCCACCAGATTGCTAGTTAGACTGCCTTTGAGTTAGCAGGAAAAGATGACTTAATGGCAAAAATTCCCTTTAAAATACAATCTGAACTACTTCCTAAAAACACAAAATATAGTATATATATTATGCAAAATCAATATAAACTATGTAAGTTGTAGTTTAGATTGAATCAGTGCATTTCTTTAAAAACATAGCTAATTATTCGAGACCTGTATCTTGCTCAACATATACAAATATTGGAACTATTATGGAAGCCAGCACCATCCAGGTTTGTTGTACAATGATTTTGTAATAAAAAAGTCTTTACTTTTATTTCCGCCTGTTTGTCATATCTGTGAGTTAATGCTGTTTATATAGTGAATAAAGTACTCCCTATTGTAAGACATAGGCTATTATAAGTCACAGAGGAGTTCCATGACCATATAAAAGCACAAGGCTGAAAGCCGAGTGCTGTTATACAGGCCATGGAACTCCGAGATTACTTCTAATTTACTCATATTTTCCAACAAGGGGTACTTTATTAATTATAATACACAAGTTTTATTGAGTCATGTGACATAAATTACATCACTAATCTCCATTAATAACTGATGACATCACTAATAGCTGTTAATAAGAATATAATTTACTGGCTATTCATGGCTTTTGTGTATTATATGGCTATAAATTGGCCACATTTCTACTTGGGAGCTTTGATATTTAGGCTTTTGCACTACATCATATTCTATATATGCATTCAGGTTTATAAACGTGTTTTTTAACTGTTTGTTGAGTGATTTTTGTGTGTTCCTCTACAAGCAGGAGTTAATGGATCTCAGTCCATGGGAGCATTCTGATTTCCAATTTTTTGAATGCATAGCATTTATGCTAGCTCCAGCCATCCATTCAAATCAGCCATTTTAGTTTTCTATTACTTACTTTATGAAGCAGAGGTTCCTCTTCTCGGGCAGCAGATTTGCCAAAGCAATTGCCCCCGCCTCCCCAATAATGTTTCCTGATAAACTGTAAAGATGAAAGGGTAAGTTTTAGTTATTCTTAAAGAGAATTCAGTATTTCAACAATTTAGTAAGCACAAAAAAAAAAACACAAAAATCTGAGTATTAAAGTATGGGCAACAATTGCACAGCTGACCTATAAAAGAATAGATTTAGGCAACGTTGCTGACTGGATTTTTCCTGTAATTAATCACAATGAAAGGCTTATTCATTCACTGCAGCAATTTCTTTTTTTTTTCATAGCCGTTTCTCAAAGGCTGATTCAATCCCTATTATTTATAGAATATATAATATCACCACTCAGCATGGAAAACTGCAAGATTTTTGTTTCATGGCTTCAGTGGTACAGATGAAACAAACTTTATCTAGACATTTGGCACAGATGGCTCAACATGTGACATTTCCCTCAGTCATTTAAGTTAAATAAATCATAATCACACTCTTTCATTGAAAATCATGTTGTGCTATTGTGTTTTGTGGTGTCCTATGTCTATCATAGCCACTTGATCTGTCAATTAGAAGGATGGATAACGTGATACTCTTTAACAATATCAAACCATACATGTAACCATATATGGCATATAATGCAATTTACTTATGGTGTATTCAGTAATCAGTTGAGTCCTGGGACCAAAATTATGGTCTCATCGAAGACATACAGTGACTTGTTGGCTGACAGTTTCACTGGGGTGTGCACACAAGTCTCCAGATCTGCACTGATGTGAAAGTTTGGCTTGAGGACTGACTGCCATTGGCATGCAAAATCATAAGAAATGGAGACCCCCATCAAACAAGCAGATCTTATAGTGAGTCCATCTTTGCACAAATTACAAAGGCCAAGGTGAAGATTATAGTAGATTAAAGAAAGAAAGCACAATGTCCTAGGTGGTTTTACGATTTAGCACAAACTCACTTGATACTCTGAAGGGATTTGCAGCTCCTTAGTCCTTCAGTAATGTAGGACATGCCAACATGTGACATTCCTACAGATTCTAACCTGCAACGGAAACACGTAAAAATGAAATCCAATGAAAGAAGAAAGTTTTTCCAAACTCTGTCCTGAGGTGCCCAGACATAAATTGACTTAAGAGAGACAATTTGGATGATGTGTGAAGGGGCAAAAAGAAGTAGGATTGCAAAAACCACAGTGCTCACTGTAGACAGAGAAAATTGAGAGCTAGGAACTTGGGGTAGGTTATTCTCTACGCAAGTTCAGGATTAATGTCCGGATGGATAATGGAAAAGTAATATATAATGAGGGCACCAAAAATGAAATGGAATCATTAGTCTATAGTCAATCATAGTCTATATTTTTTCATATGGAAAGGTAAAAAATGCTCCAAAAGTAAAAATATGAGACTATAACAAAAACAAGGTCACAGTCATGATTCGGTAACCTACACTGAAAGGGAGAATCAAAACTGCCTAAACAGGAAGACTCTGTACAATGTTTACATTGGAGGGCTGCTGTTTTGAAAGTTTTATGGTATCTGTTCCTAATTCTGCTGTACTAAAAATTACTGACAAGGAAAGGTTGTGACCACAAAATTCATACAGACAATACAAGAGGTCCTCTACACTCAACCCATTATTAATACATTTAGGACGTTGAGACGTTTTTTTGCCTTAAGCCACTAAAAACCACCCTAGAAAAAACAGGGATTGTTTGTCCATATATTGCAATATATTTAAGCTGGCCAACTACATCATCCCTGGGATCCCATCTTTTCATGTAACCCTCATATTGGCTGAAGCTATAGTCTATAGCAGTGATCCCCAACCATTAGCTTGCGAGCAACATGTTGCTCTCCAACCCCTTGGATGTTGCTCCCAGTGGCCTCAAAGCAGGTGCTTATTTTTGAATTACTGGCTTAGAGGCAAGTTTTGGTTGCATAAAAAACAGATGTCCTGCCAAACATTCTCTCCTGTAGGCTGCCAGTCCATATAGGGGTTAACAAAAAGCCAATCAGAGCTCTTATTTGACTTCATGCTTTTTCATGCTTGTGTTGCTCTCCAACTCTTTTTTAAATTTAAATGTGGCTCACGAGCAAAAAAGGTTGGGGACCCCTGGTCTATAGTCTAGTTTTACAACATTTACATGTATCTCGGCAAGGTGGTGATGGGCACTGGAAAAAAATTGTACAAATTTATTGAAGAAGGTCTGGGTGATCTCGTGGTGGGAGGGCTACAAATCTGTCATTGCAAATAAATCTCCATGGGATGTCAGGATGTAATGCAAATGAAAAAGATATGGATTTTTATGAGAGGTTTTAGGTCATTCTATGAATTATTCTAATAAATTAAAACCTGATAAGGCTGCATGGTTATTGGTGTTTCTGACAATGTTTATCTATTCAGGGTAATTTATTTCCACAATGGCTATGACATAGAAAAAAAATACTGTATTTTCTTACTTACGCAATAGTATTCAGTAAGGGTAGTGAAATCAGCAAATCAGAAAAGATATGGACTCCTTTATCCCCAATACAGTTATTTGAGAAACTATGGGAAAATGATAAGAATAGCTGTGTCATTAAGAACTGTAGGTACAATATGTATGAACTGTAACGCTGCACTATAACAATTATTTGAATACTTATTTAGATGTTGGAAAAACAAGGCTCTGTGCAGTATATACCCCCCTTTCTTCAACCATTAATTCCACAGGGGTAAAATGCAGTGAAAAGGAGAAAGGGCTGGGTAGATCAGGAATGGAGCTGGGGCATATCAGGAGTGGAGTGGCTGTACAGCTGGGGCACCTGGCACTGTTCATCTAGCAATACCTCACAAGAACCAAATATGTTGTAGCTTAGATTTCCCCGTTGTCCTGTGTAAACTCAAGAAATAACAAAAATCGATTTTTCATGATTAAAACAATAGGCAAAAAGTATATTCAGCCCTATTTACTGAATTCATGTTGAAGTCCAAATGAACTATGTAACTTAAATGGGAATTTTACCTTATAGCTAAATAGTTAGCCATAGTTATGTTGTGGTAGGAGCGTGTATAATAGGTTTGGGTATATACAGATGCAGCCACTTGGATTTGTGTGTTAAATGTGTCGTGACTCAGGGTTAATTGAAGAAACTGTGTTATTTAAAGTCATCTTAACTCATTTAATGCATTTAACCTTTTCATTAGCATACCAAAGCACCATTGTTTTCAATGGTGAACTCTTTAATTGGATGAGATGCTGTGACACAATATTCTGTGACAAGTGGGAAAAATTGGATTTCTGAGATAAGTTATTCTGTGTCAAACACACAATCCAAAGTGGCTTCATCTGTATGTGGTTTTTAATGACAGTACAAAGCCAATAGATGCAATTCCATGTTGCTAACATTTCTGGGATACATATACCTCAAAATCAGTAAAATATTGAGTGTGAAGTGTTCTTACTTCAGTTTGCAGAGATTTGTACATTGCATGATTATTGAACTGAGGATTGGGACATGTTGTTCTTCCAATTCACAGTGATTAAGCCTGGTGAATGAATAGGTGTACAAATGATTATTTGCTTAATTAAATCAAACATAAAATACTCTGTGGGTTTTATTTTCATAAATACATATTCATACATACAAGCAATATTAAAGACTGAGCAGGTGTAAGTGTTAAGGAAAAACATTTTTTACTTATGATATTTAAGAGAGGGAAAAGTTTTTGAAAAAGATTTTGAAAAGGGTTTTATTGAAGCTTATCTATTGGCACTTCCTTACTATTTGTATCCTGCAATAATGCTTATTTATTATTAAACCAGAAACCTTTTGTAATGCATTATAATCCTCTACCCATGCTAAAATACTGGGTTGTGTTTGGAGTTTAGTGAGGTCTGGATGCCTAATTTGGTAAAAAAAATTAAAAATTACCTTAGTGACACCAGCTCTTCATAACATGTAATTGAACTGAAAAGAAACCACCACAAGGAAATGTTTTGCTCATTCTTCATCCAGTTCTTAACATTAACAAGTTATCCATTATCATTTCCAGTTTGAAAGTTACAAAGAGTTAGGGGAATCTGATATAACAAGACATGCTAAATGTTCCCTTTAATTACTGTGTTTTGTAGTTATGCAGCATTTATTTTGTTAATATCAGTCACTGAAATTGCCTACTGTGATTATAAACTGCTCTGACCTGTATAATTCTTACCTTCTATGAAGGGGGTCTCCACTTCCTTTTAACTCTATTTTCACATTCTGTTTGTTTATGCTGAATGCAAAACACAATATGATACATTTTTAGTACACTATATATTTGTACTGATTCTGGTTTTCAGAAAGTCTACAGAACATACAGGAACATACAAAATATACAGAATGAACTGTTTCCATACTAAATAAACTACCAAATGGTGGGATTTACAAAGCAGACAAATAGTTTAGGGGTCAATTACTATGACCCCAGATGTCCCATAATCTTTTTTGGAGATTAGGGTTAGGTGGGGGTGCAACCGTATAGGCGCAAGTTAAGGGGGGGGTGCTATTAAAAATACTTCACTGTTCCTTTTGCTGTGTTCTTCAGCAGAAAGCACAGGGCATGAAGGTGGCTGGCAAAAGTGGTAGCAGCAGCTGTGACAAATGGCCTGGCAGGGAGGGGGTGAGTTTTGTTTCGGCCAGCAGAGGCAGCGGTAAAAACCCAACTATGAATGTAGATGTTTGCAGAGGGCGGCCTTGGGCACCCGATTGTTACTGCTCGCACTGGGTGCAAGACAGCCCTGTCCTTATTATCTTCTCTATGTCCAGTGTTCTTCTGCCTCATGCTGTTTTCATGGCACACACTCACGTCTCTGCAATCAGTTCTGGAGTGCAGAGACCAGTGACAATTCATAAAAAGGCAGGGTGCAAAGGGTGAATAATATGGCCGTTTTCATCCATATGTTTGCACTTTGTATACAGCCCTTTTTCAGAATTTTATTTTTTTATTGCAGTTGTCCAACATTAGGTATTTACTGACCAATCATATAGGTGACTACTCTGGAGTAAAAACACTAGTATTTTTCAAGCATTCCTCTATTGTGTCTTCATAATTCTTCCAATAACTCCATCCCTTCCTTTAGGTTGTTTACATGCCTGTGACAGCTGCCTCAGTATGTTATTGGTACAAGACATCTGCTGTCTTAATGAGAAACAATGAAATCTCTGACATTTTATACTTACTGAATTGCTCCAACATTGGCACACGTCTTACTGATTTTATCTATCAGTGAAATAACATTCTGTCCTCTCACCCACTGTTCATCAATACTGCAAAGCAATGAGAATAATGTTGATAGAGCACAGCCTTTTGACAAATATTATGAAATGTGAGCTTAGTATTGCATGTATAACTATAGTATTTAGTTTAACTAAATATAAATACAAACATTTATTAGAAGGGACTGAACAACTATATTGTAAGTGCTCTTCTGAGCACTTTGGCATTCTGATGATTAATGATAATTGTTTAGTTATTTTCAGTCGGGAATTGCACAGAGGAACAGTGATAAATGAATGATTTCTGTCATTGCAATAGCAGCTCTAACACATGTACTATCTGCATACACTATTGCCTAGCAACTGTTTAGCAGCCATCTTGGAAGGGTTATATAGGTTTGTTTGTGGGTGGTGGCTCTGTTTGTTTCTTATCTGTATGAAATTCCTGGTTTGAAGCATTGAATAAAATCTTATAATTAATTATCTGTTCCACCTTTTATTTTGTGGTTTCAGTCATGCTTTATATGTTTATTGGTGCCCAAATAACCAAATGCATAACATAAACAAACAGTGAATGTTCCCATTATTAATACATTCACTTTAGGATCCACAGATAATCACCCGCATACTACATATTCTTTTTACATTTATTTATACTTGGCTGACATTGTATATGCATTTTGTTCACCTTCCAATATCTTGTCTGCTTTTATGTATGTACTAAAAAAGATGCATATTGAGAGTGTTGCTCCATTAAATAATGGTACCAGTATGGTTGTAACAGATACAGAAAAGACAAATGTGCTAAATCAGTTCTTTTCTTCAGTGTATACAATAGAGGAGTCTGAGTTCCCAGGCTCACTTCATAGCTGCACTGACGGCTCAGCTCAATCTAGTCAGTGGCTGATTCAGGATATGATTCATTAAGCTTTAATAAAAATGTAAACAAGGCACCAGGGCCTGATGGCATACACCCTGGGTTCTATGAGAGCTTAGTTCAGTTTTAGACCAACCCCTAGTTCTGATTCTAGGATTCACTTTCATCTGGTATGGTGCCAGTGGGTTGGGAAAAACTGATGTCATTCCAATATTAAAAAAGGGATTACAATCTCAATATGGCAATTAAAGACCAGTAAGTTTGACATATGTGGTATATAAATTATTTTCATCATCATAGCATGTTTTGCCGATCTGACAATTTTCATCACCAGCTTTGTCGAACAGAAACTTTTGTATGATTGCTGTGGGGCAGAACATCAGCAGATTGTCAGATTGTTCAGACCTGCTTTGAGGTATAAAAACTTCAATGATCCAGGTTAGCCATCCCTGGTCTGGTAAAGATTCATGCTTGTGCGCATAATGACAAAGACGTACAAGGACACCAATCACAGTGACGTGCAGGAAATGTAGCATACGAGTGCAATAAAAAGCCGAGTCTTTGCCCACTCTCCATTTGCCATAAACTGGAGCTAAGTACCAACAGACGGAGTTGATTTAACACCTTTTGCTTCATCAGCAGTAGGCTGCAGTTCCTTATAAACCAACAAGCTGTATTAGACATTACTGTTTTCTAAGACCCTTTGCTAACATACCCTTCATTACATATTAGGACAGAATGTAAAAACCATTATATGACCACTTACTGTTATTGGGGGAAAACATTTTCCTTTAATTAAATAAACCAGGCATGTTAAATTAACCTATACATATATTTAACTTAGCCTAAATGCAGCATTTCTTTCATACGAAACACACCAATACTACTATATATAATAAATGTTATTCCATTTGTTGCTCACCTTATGATAAAATCATGGGGCTTTCCTGCAAGGGCTCCTAGGAAATCACCCAAGACATCAATTTTAATATTGCTGTTCTTTGATCTGTAAAAATAAAGCTATTGATTTACAATGTTTGACTAGCATTACAAAAGCCAAATGTAGAACAGAGCAATAACATACCAATGGGAATGCACGATTACTGGGACAACGTATAGTACATTTTAGAGCTTGTATAGGGTTTTTAATAAGCAACACAGGTGAGAAAAGAAAGGCAAGACAGAATAAAGTCAACACTGCTCAGAGAAGTTAATGAGAAATGAAACTGCACAATGAGTGTGACTGCAGAATGCATAAATCATTACAGAAAAGAAATGCGCAAGAATAGGCAAATCAGGCATGTACACAAATAAGACACACAATATGAACAACAAATACGCAGACTATGCAAATCAAATTCAATACAAACAAATGGGCAAACCAGATACAATAAAAACATTACATATACAGAATAGGCAGGTTGTATAAAATATGAACAGCATGTAAACAGAGTAGGCAATCTGGGTAGACTCCAAGTAGCAAGCATATTGCATAAAACTAATAAACATGCAGAAGCAATGATTTAGGTGCAAAAGAGGGAATGTAATTAAAAGTCACTAGCATTATTTCATATTAATTACATAGGATGCAAATGTTTTGCAAAATCCATTATTTTGCAAACATGCAATGAAGTTGTTGAGGTCTAATCAGTCAAAAAGGACCCAAACATGGTTGCAAACATTCACAAGCGTCTTTACGCAGGATATTGTCACTAGCAAAACATATTACATTACCCCAAAAGGTACTGGTCATGGGATTTAGAAGAATGAGAATGCAGGGTTAGAATTAGCAGAACAAGTGCAGAAAAACTCAAGTGCAGAATGTGCAGCCTGATTACAGTGAGCAATCTAGGCAAACACAGAAAAATGAACAGCAAATGCTTACATTGAGCCGTTACGTTGCAGAATAAGAAGTGCAAATTAAGCAGCACAGAATGAGCTCTGAAAATGAATAATGACCACAACATTATGTATTCAAAAGTTATGAGCACTCAGATTTAATACGTGTATATTTTATATTACAAAAAAAGAGCCGCTAGTAAAAAAAAGTCTGACAATATTATAATGCAGGTTTAAGCACTGGCATTTTAAAGCTTCTAGCAGCTAACTGTACAACATGGGGTAGACTGAACGCTGGAGATTTTCTTTGTTAGGATAATTAGTGTGGATACAAATTACACAGTGCAGAATGGGCAGTGTGGGTGTTGAGTAAGTACTGAAGGGACAGAATGATCAGTGAGGGTGAAAATGGCACAGTGAAGGATAAGATGTGCAGTACAAAATAGCCAGCAAATGTGCTAAATTAGGAGAGCAGGGGCAGCAGATTAGTGCAGAGTATTAGTTGCACAATGTGAAATGTAATGTGCAGGCACCAAGAAACTATTCTTTACAAAAGTATTTGGGTACTAACATGAAGTGCGTAAGATTGCTGAACCCGCCAAGTAAATAAGAGATTTTTCTAAGATGATCCGGTTGAAATCTGTACTCTGCTAACCTAAAATAAGGCAGAGGAACAAAACTGTATTATTCAACATATTAAATGCAGCTTACAGATCACTGTCATCTTAAAAACAGTGTATGCATGCCATTCAATTCAGAAACATAGGGAGTATTACCAGAGCAATCATTTAGTGCCCTTACACACGGGCGTTTTGGACCTGCGCTCCCCTGAGTTGCATTTGGCTGCGTTCAGCCGCAGGGGAGCGCAGGTCTAGACGCACCTCATTCTTTTCAATTAGGTTGTACCCACCAGACGCGTGTAAGCGCCGAATGCAGGTTCAGACGCAACATGCTGCATTTTTCCTGCATTCGTGTGAGTACAGCCCCATTGAAAATAATTGAGTGCGTCTATACCTGCGCTTCCCTGCGGCTGAACGCAGGGGAGCGCAGGTAAAAACGCCCGTGTGTACGGGCCCTTAGCAAGATTGCTATCTGCTTAATTGTAAATACACATATCAGTTCTCTTATATTTTACCGTATTTTCTTTGGCAAGTCTTTATCAGGGGCAAATGTGAGGTGAACTGCATCTTTTGGCTGTGAACTGTGAAATAAAAAAAAATCTAAGCAATTAAAACTTTTTATGTATTTCTTCTTTTTCAACTGTATTTTTTTATTTGCATAAAAACATGAAACATAAGTCTGTTTATATATATATATATATATATATATATATATACATACATGGGATCAAGCTTACAACATAACAATACGTAGCAATTGAACATAGGTGGTTACATTGTGTGGTACCATATGGAAACTGCAATTAAGGAACTCTGATGACCTGTGTCCCTTTTGGACAGTCTCCGGCCCTTCTTCCTTAATGGACAGCCCATTTTCTTTCTTTATTTCTCCTTTGAGTCTTTGGGACCAGTTTGAAAATACTTGTACCCAAAGCCTGTTGTAGTTATTTGTGGTCATGTAACTCATTGTGATAAGTGTTCTACATAAACCAATCCTTTAAAGATGTGCCATGCACTAGGGCCGTTTTTATCATCCTTCTAACCCAGTGATCCCCAACCAGTATCTCGCGAGCAACATGATGATCTCCAACCCCTTGGATGTTGCTCCCAGTGGCCTCAAAGCAGGTGCTTATTTTTGAATTACTGGCTTAGAGGCAAGTTTTGGTTGCATAAAAAACAGATGTCCTGCCAAACATTCTCTCCTGTAAGCTGCCAGTCCATAAAGGGGTTACCAAAAAGCCAATCAGAGCTCTTATTTGACATCCCCATGGACTTTTTCATGCTTGAGTTGCTCTCCAACTCTTTTTTAAATTTAAATGTGGCTCACGAGCAAAAAAGGTTGGGGACCCCTGTTCTAACCTGATCTAATTATTAAGCCCCAAAAGAGATGGAGGTGATGATTCTTTCCATTGTGCAGCAATCAAACACTTTGGTGCTGTGAATATACAGTTTAGGATTTTTGTATTCTTTTCCCAAACCCTAGAATGTTATAGAATAACATTATGCAAATTAGACACTAAGGACAGAAGATCACTGGGAAAATTAGTACTTGTACTTGGATGGAGAATGATGATAAATGCAATAAACTCTAGCTGGAGCAATAAGGTTAGTAGAATATGTAACTCAGGGATCTGTCCTATGCCCACTAACATTTTTATAAACAACCATGAGGATGACACTAAAAATACTATCTGTTTCCTGATGCTTGAACAGGAAGTCACTATTTTACTCTTATTACTGGAGGGCTAGGTGGGTTGACAGAAAAACAATATTACTAGAGATTTGTGCAATAAAAACAGTCATGCTATTTAATAACTATGCAAGGCTATATAGGATTCCTTAACTGAAGTGGCTTTAGGCTTATTGTAGGTTACAGCTAAGGTGATTATTTTACATTTGCGTGCAAAATTGGTGGGTAGCTTTAACATGGATATAATGATTGCTGTATATAATGTGTATAACCCACCATCATTTCCAGGGTTCCACTTATCACCTCCGCCAGTGGAGGAGCTAGGGTTTTCCAGATAAGGGATCTTTCTGTAATTTTGGATCACCATACCTTAAATCTACTAAAACATTTTGATCATTAAATAAATCCAATATGATTTTTGCTACTAACTTAGTAACAATCAAGTACAAGTTACTGTTTTTTTTTTATTACAGAGGAAAAAAGTAATAATAGAATTATTTGCTTAAAACAGACTCTGTGAGTGATGGCCTTCCCATAATTAGAAGCTTTCTGGATATCGGGTTTTCATACCATCTACTGTCTAGATCAGGAGTCCCCAACCTTTTTTTTTTACCTGTGAGCCACATTCAAAAATAAAAGGAGTTGGGGAGCAACACAGGCACGCAAAAACACAATGGGGTGCAAAATAATGGTTGTAATTGGTTATTTGGTAGCCCCTATGTGGACTAGCAGCCTACAGGAGGTTCTGTTTGACAGTACACCTGGTTTTATGCCACCAAAACTTGCCTCTAATTCTGGAATTCAAAAATAATCACCTGTTTTGAGGCCACTGGGAGCACCATTCAAGGGGTTGGTGAGCAACATGTTGCTTGCAAACTCTTGGTTGGAGATCACTGGTCTAGATAGTATTTAATCACAGAGTCATAATACTCCTCTGAACCTCAGTTGATTTAAAGGGGTTAATAAAAACTGCTGGCCTATGATCAATATAAAGGATGCAGTTAAAACGTTGGCAAGGCAAACAGCTTTGTGTAATAGCAATGCATACCAGCACAGTATGTGCTCATTACATTTAGCAAGCCATGATTTGAGAATGTACAGTACAGTTTATACACCTTGTGCCATTTAATTTCCACTTAAATACACATTCCTGTTCAGTGAAAAGGTGCCCTATATTCACTGTCCCTTTGAGCAAATATGGACATCACTAATGGCATAGAAAATCTATAATTTCAGCTGTGTGTCTCTTCAGAATTCTGTCAGTGCTGCTGAATGTTATTAGCACTGTGTACAGAATGGAGTTCTCATGCAAATGGTAATGTATCCAACACTGAAATTCTAAATGCAGCAGCATGAGCCAAAATGTAAGACAATGTATGCCTGTTGAGTACCCTGTAGTGAAGAGGCAATTCAAAAATAATTATAGCATTCTCCAGCCATAGACTAACTGCTTGTATACAGAGACTAGCATGCTGGCTAGCAGAGCTCTCTCTTACTGGAAAATGTTATTTTAAAAATCTTATTTATTATTCACAGATTATTACATTGTGTGTCCTTTTTACTTTGAACTGTAAGTAAAATATTTAAAACAAATTATTTTTTATGAATGATGTTTGCTTCACTTACTTTTGCTTTCTGCCAGCTACAGTGCAATAAAGCATGCTAAGAATGGGAATTTCTGACATACATCTGTTGACTGCAATTGTAAGCTCTTTCCTATCCAACATTTACAGGTAGACATATACACCAATACTTTATTATTAAAATCCTTTATTTATGTATCACTGATACGTTCTACAGCACTTAATGATTATGCACCATTCACGCTGGCCATACTATACCTATACATTCTAAGATTCTGTCTAAGCCAAGGTAGCCTGCCTGTTTGTTTTTAGATTACAGGAAATAACCCATGCAAGCACAGAGTGAGCATACAAACTCTTGTCTGGAATTACACCCAGGACTTCAGAGCTGCAGGCTCAAAACGCATCAGTTAATAGTGCTGCTCCAGCAGAATTCTGATATCTGAATCCATTTCTCAAAAGAGCAAACAGATTTTTTTAATTTTAATTTTGAAATGTGACATGGGGCTAGACATATTGTCAGTTTCCAAGCTGCCCACTCTTCAGTCAGTCTTTACCTTACCTCCCAACATTTTGGAAATAAAAAGAGGGACAAAACAATTTGATGTACGTGAAATTTTTAGACATCACCCATTTTTGTGGCCACACCCCCTAATTACCATGTTTATTTTACAAAATTTGTC
>CM044437.1:40290419-40311759 GCA_024363595.1 Xenopus borealis
CCCCTTGACAGTGCTGAAGCTGTGGCACCTCTTCCGAAGTGCCGAAAAGCCGAAGTCCCGAACACCAAGCAGCCGAAGTTGAAGTCCTGAAGCAGCAAAAAGCCCAGAAGCCACGAAAGTTGCTGAAGTTGAAGTCCTGAAGCAGCAAAAAGACCCAAAGCCATGAAAATAGTCAAAGGTGAAGTCCTGAAGCTATGAGTTCAGTTCTACGGAACACCAATTATTTTTTTATTTTTTAAGCCCCTGGCCACCAATGTATTATTTTAATACTCTATAGGCCCCTGTCACCAATGTTTTTTCTTGTAAATGGTTTTTTTTAACTTCTATGGGGGGCCCTGGTCATCGATTATTTTTTTTTTTTACTTGTTGGGGGACCCTGGTGCCCCAGTTTTTTTTAATTTATAAGGGGGCCCTGACCATCAATGGCTTTTTATAACTTGTGTGTTGGGGGGGGTTTACCATTTATAGTGCTGATGTCTGTGTGGTCTTTTAACTGTGGTGTGAAGTGGGCGGGATCTCTTGCTAATGTATTCCTTTTTACTTTCTTGTACTGCAATGAAACATCCACCAGGACTATTTATTTGATTACCTTTATTAGCTAATGAAAAACAATAAGGCTTTACATAGCTTTTTTTAAGAAATCCACTAGAAGGTGATGAGGAAATCCAAAATCCAGTTGTACAATTAAATATCCCTGTATAAGAAAAAGCAAATTAACATTAAGACACACTCACTATTCACAAAGGAAATAACATGGTTTTCTAAGAGACAAGAGGTGCCAGACTTTGTCTAGATGTAGTAACCAATCATATCCATTTAAACTGCTGATTGGATGTTATAGGCAACTTCTTTTCAGTGTTATTATATTACACCAATATCTTTCCTAACTGTAATTGGTTTACATAGAGCCATTGATTCAAATTTCAAGATTTTTTGTACATAGTCTGGATTTATGTGCTTGTTCACCCTTTATAGCAAAATTAAACAGTATACACAGAAAATTGACATGGTAGACCTAAGTTGTTTAAACTGTAAGGCCACACTTTCAAGTATGCAGCTGTCTACACTCACAAGAGTCCATCGACTGATTTGAAATGGACTTATGGACTCAGCAAACAGTAGAACATACAGAAACTGTCATGTCACAAATTACACCTCGACATTAAAGAGAATTAAAGAAGAGTTGGAGATGCAGGATGAATTCAAGCAGATGTTTTAAAGCTGCAAGATTCCTTTATTCAGGAAGAATAACACAGAACATGTTTTGGGCAGAGCCCTTAATCACACACACAGGATACCCCACAGGATACCCCACAGTATGAACAAAATATAACCCAAGGGTGAGCTACAGAAAAACTCAACTGATATTAAATAGAATTATCCCTTTAGCTTGTGTTCTCTCTCATGGTGCAGGGTACGCCAGCTAATGGGTGACCACTATTATGTGCATATCCAGGCTTAGACTAGACCTCTCCTGATTTGGATTGTACACAAAAAAAAAAATTCCATCGATGCATGGCGCCATATGCTCACGTGCGTGGCATCATATCCCACATATGTGCCGGCTTTATCGGCGCATCACAGTAGAGGGGCAGGTGCCCTGGTCCCCGTGGGCCCGGGCCCCCCAGTCGTACCCTGAGCTTATCTAATCAGGAATCTAAGTTGGTGGACAATGTTGCTGTACAACATACAGATCATTTATTTAGCTTTTTTTATTTTGATTGACAATGATTTGAGAATGAAATCTATATTGCTGTGCATGAACCAATGGTTATCAATAGTGATGAGTAAATTTATTCACCTGGTGCAAATTTGCGGCAAATTCACACGATTCGCCTCCGGCTAATAAATTAGCTAAAAGCACCAGCAAAATACCGCCTGTGAAAATTCCGCGGCGCCTTTTTGGACGCAGGCATCCGTTTTTGAATACCGGCGCCCATTCGCTAAATGGCAAAAAAATTCATGTCCTGCATGCAAAACGAGATGTTGCAGTGTTTCGTGAATTTTTTGCCGTTTTGCAAATTTCCAGATAAATTCACGAAAAATTTGGCAAAGACATACGCCCCAGATTCGCCTATCACTAGTTATCTCATTAAAATCCAATGCACCCTAAGCTTGTCTTTCCTAACTTTAGTATCATTTCATATCTGTAGCATTCCAATGGCACAGAGCTACATTATTTGCCTTTATTGTTATGAATTATATATGAATTATATACAGGTATGGGACCAATTACCCAGAATTCTCGGGACCAGGGGGTTTTCCCTAATTTGGATCTCCAAAGAAACCCATAGGGTTGCTTTGCCTCCGATAAGGATTAATTGCATCTTAGTTGGGATCAAGTACAAGCTACTGTTTTAATATAACAGAGAAAAAGGAAACGTTTCAACATTTCCACATATTAGATTATGAGGGAGTCTGTGAGAGATGGCCTTTCCATAATTCAGATCTTTCTGGATAACAGATTTCTGGATACATCCTGGATCATAATACCTACCTGTATTATTTTTGATTAATGATGATTTATTAATATGAATGATATAGCTTGATGGGATATAAGACAGGCAGTAAAATATGTTTATGGCCAATTTGAGAATGGTAAACTTGGTGTCTAGTGAGTACGGAAAGAAACTCAGATCAGGTGTATTCTTTGGCAAGACAAATGCAGATGGTGACATTGTAGTAAGATGTGATGTAGTGTTGACATTGTTGGGGAGAGAAATGTGGAGGAAAAGTGGTGCTTTTACCTTGTGCGGAATTATTTCAGGATTTATGATGTCAAACAAATTAAGCCCTTTACTATTCATTAGTGATGTCAAAGCTGGTTCCATACCTGTAAAGAAAATGTATATTTAAAAATAGCGAATATGGTCCAAATGTATCAATATTATGTATTTAAAGGACAAGTAAAACTTTTAATATGACGTAGAGTGATATTCTGAGACATTTGGTTTTAGGTTTTAATTATGTGTAATTTTTGAGTTATTAAGTAATTTGTTCAGCAGCTCTTCAGTTTGCAGTTTCAACAATCTGGTTGCTAGGGTCCTAATTACCTTAGCAGCCATGCACTGATATGGATAAGGTACTAGAATGTGAATAGGAGAGGCCTGAACAGAAAGATGAGTAATAAAAAGTAACAATAACAATAAATGTATAGCCTTACATAGCATTTTTTTGGGCAGTGACCCCCATTTAAAAGCTGAAAAGATTCAGAAGAAGAAGGCAAATAATTCAAAGATTATAAAAAACATAAAGACCAATTGGAAAGTTGATTAGAAATGAGCATTCTATAACATACAAAAAGTTAACTTAAAGGTGAACCACCCCTTTAAAGGAGAATTTAACCCCCCTTGAAGTTAAGTGCTCATCTGCCCCTCCGTTCATCCCCATCCCTGCTTCCCCCCCATGCAAAGTCTGAATCCTTCTCCCCTAGTCCTGTTATTTTCTGGATAAGGATTTTTCTCTAATTTGGGCCTCATAACGTAAGTCTGCTAAAAATCATTTAAACATTACATTATACCTCCCAAGTGGCAGTTTTTTTCTGACAACTCAACCCGTAGTCCCACGTTAGTACTGGAAAGTCCCAATTTCTCTGCACTGAACGGGAAAAGTCTATGGGGCAAATTCACTAAGCTGCAAAAATGCGCTAGCGTTGCCTTAGCTAATGTTCGCCGCACTTCGCCAGGCGAATTTTCGCCAGCACTATGCAAATTCACTAAGATGCGAATTTTTGCTCAGGGCAGCAAACGTTAGCGAAGCAGCGCTACCGTTACTTCGCCAGGCAAAGTGAATTTATGCTACCAATGCCTAATTTGCATACGGTGCGAATTTCAAAGTGTAATAGAAGTATATGTTACAGCCACTACATTCCACTACACAAGCCCAGGAAACTTTTAATAAATTATATAAAGTTGTCCTATTGACCTACATGTGCCCACTGTATAGTTGTGTTGCCATATGTTGGGAAATGTAGGGGGGAAGGAGGGTAAGCCACCAAAAAAATGTTTGTTCTTTTTCAGACTATCACCCTACAAAAGGTAAAACACACCAGCGTTTTTTTGGGACTAAGAAAAAAATTTCCTTTTTTTTTTTCTTTTCAAACTCCTATCTATTGTATAAAACTTCGCCAGGTCTAACCTGGCGAAGTAACGTCTAACGTAAGTGGTAACGTTCAGTAAAATGGTCATCTTAGTGAATTTGCGTAATTACGATCCTTTGTCAGTGCGCAACCTCGCCTGGCGTTCGGGTGCGAAGTTGCGCTAGTCTATCTCCTTCGTTAGCAAAAATTAGCCAGAGTCCGTGTTAGTGAATTTGCGAAGTTGGGAATTGATGTCACGCTGGCAAATTAGTGCTAGCGTTAGACGCTTCACCCTTTAGTGAATTTGCCCCTATGTCTCTGCACTGACGGGGAAGTCCCTTTTCCTCTGCACTGAATGGGGAAAGTCCATATGTCTCTGCACTGAAAAAAGATACAATGTTTCTAACTTAATTGGCTCCTGACAGAGAGCCCAGACTAGATACGCAATACATTTGTAACAGTTTTGTCCCTTGGGAGAAGTTAGACTCACAGCTTAAAGGTCAATTCCAATTCACCTTCATTAGTAAAACTGCAATAAAACATAAAAACTACAGAAATCTGTTCAAACTTTCATAACCTGCCAAATTTCGTAAAATGAGCATGGTAATTAGAGGGTGTGGCTGGGGGAAAGGGGCGTGGTCACAAAAATTTGACCAAAATCTTTTTGTCCCTCTTTATGTTTTTGTCCTTCTTTTCGTTTCCAAAATAATAATGATTGAATAACCCCATTAGGGTTTTGCCACCAATATGGATTTATGTTCATTTACCATCAAGTACAAGGTATTGTTTTAGTATCACTGTAAAAAAGAAATAATATATATATTTTTTTTAAAAAAGTGAATTATTTGCTTGGCCTCTTGGCCTTTCCATAATTATTGACTTTACATTGAACACTCACGTTTCATAACAGCAGCAATCCCATACAGAGATACAGTTTTATGGAGAAATTGCCTGATTGCTTTCTCCTTCTAGGAAACAAAAAGCACAGAGTTTAGGAAAGAAAGGAAGGGATGAAGGACATTATTAATGAAGTTAATAATGAATGAAGTTTACTTAAATACCCACCACAGATGTTTGCAAGGAGCTTGTGCAAGTCTTGATGTGAACTCTGCAAAATAATGATGGACACCAGAATGAGAAGAAACCAAATCATCTCCATTCAACTGCATTACTAGCATTACTCACATAGAATCAGAAAGGTGCAAGATCAGCTTTTTATCTGCATATGAGGCTTTCACTGTGGCAGTAACATCCTGTTGAAAAAAAAGAAGAGTAACATGTTTTATTGTGCTCACATGTCTTATCTTAAAGTGAATTTAAAATACTGTAATGATAATACACGTAGAATGTTTATGGTTTCCATGTGCACACAAGGGAATAACAGTGGTGGCAGCTAACTCAAAAAATCTACTCAAAATAGCCCAGCAAAATACAGATGATTATAATAAAAACAGATAAATATTTACAGTTTATGTTCAGATTCTTTGTTTCTGGGTTCCCTTTTGATCAATGCCAAGGTGTATGCTTACCTGCAACTAGGGTTGCCACCTGGCTGGTATTTTTGATGGTTGATCCGAATGTTATTAATAGGGAAAAAAGATAAATATATAGGAAGGCCGGTATTTTTTTCAGGAAAAGGTGGCAACCCTACCTGCAGCACAGGGTACAGCAAGATCAAAAGACCCTGGCACCGAAAGGAATAGCGGTATATTTATCAAAGAGTGAAGTTCCCCCACTAGAGGGAAATTCCGCCGCTCTCCATTCATTTCTATGGGATTTTTAAAGGCCTATTTATCAAAGGGTGAACTTTCACTTCACCCATGGATAAATAGGCCTTTCAAAATCCCATAGAAATTAATGGAGAGTGGCGCCATTTCCCTCTAGTGGTGGAACTTCACTTTTTGATAAATTTACCCCTTAGAGAGAGAGAGACTGCCCATACCAACACCGATTTTGTTTTTGGGTGTATTTTGTCCAGATCAATAGTACTTCTATTGATTCCACAGATTTTTGCATAGCCTTGGATTGCTTCTATAACCCCCCCCCCCCTCCGTTTTCTGCATTCTTGTATTGTAGCAGCGTTATTCAGTAGGAAGTTTATCAGTTATGCTGCAAGCCAAACTTCCATGTGGTTGTAGCACCCTACGTCCCTTTAAATAGTGAACGTTTAAAAATTGGTGTTGGCCTGGGCAGTCTCTCTTTCTGCAAGTGGGAAAGGATTAAGCCTGTGGATCCAATGTTGTGGTTTTACTAATCTCTCACCTCTAAAGCTGGCCATAGACACAACGATCCGATCCTACAAATCCTCGATTTGTACGATTTCCGGATCGTGTGTGGAGTGTTCCGACATTTGTGGTGCCATGCCGATCGGCCGTTTGGTCGATCAGCCAGGTTAGAAAATTTCTGTCGGCTGGCGATCATATCTTTGCGCCTATTGCAGATCGTACGATTTTCAGTGGGAGACCGTCACTAGGTTTTTAATCGTACACTTTCGTACGATCCCTGTCAGGGGCAGAACGTCGGCTGATCTGTGCTTTTACTACTTTATTTGATCTGAAGGTTAGTGGCAGGTCGGGAGATGGGGAAGTCCGATCATTCGATGATTCGAACGATCGGATCTTTGCGTCTTTTGCCAGCATAAAAGCTAATGGCAGGGGGAGGACTAAGCCCTCTGACTGAAGCCCAAGAGACACTTATCGCAAGAAATGCTGCCATGCAGGGAGGTGCCAGACTTTGAATACTATCACCAGAGATAAATAGTTAGAGACCACTATATGGGGTTTACCATGATGTGGTATGCTATATTTTCAATTTTATGATCATACTTTTGTAACTAAAAATCCCTATTTTTGTAAAAAGATGCACTTGCATTGATACTAGATAGCTTATAAAACTGGGGAAAAGGGAATGTCCACTGATCAACCCCCCTCATTTTAGTATGCTTGTAGCTAATCTGGCCAGATCAGTAGCACTTTTGTTGTATTTAGCATTGTAGGCACCAATGATGTACAAAAGAAAGAAATTTGGACTTGTGGACAAGCGCCTAAGGCAACTGAGAAATCAAGAAACAATGTATAGTGTAGTATGTATCAATCTGTTTGAATAACACCCTGTGTGTAGATATAGTTCTACTTGTGGAGGGACTGATCCTTTCTGTTCAGTCACCACTGTTATGCTCCAAGCACCTCCACCAATGTAGCAGAAATGCCTACTAACAAGACCAATATTTGGGGTAACGTATGCAATAAATTGTAGATGTAACTCCTCCTCAAGGTGAACCTTTAGTTCCAGAAAAGGGAAATTAGAGATCCCATAGTATAATTCAGTTTATTAAAAAGTTTAAGCCTTTCAGCGGCAGAGTATTTGTATCTTGCTAAATAAATAGTGTATTAAGTGAAGCCTCACGATTCCTTATTTCTTATTCTTCGATAAAACAAAGAACTAGTGATGGGCGAAACGGCCGCGTTTCGCTTCGCCGAAAAATTCGCGAATTTCCGTAGAAATTCGCGAATTTTTCGCTGATTCGCGAAACGAGTCGCGTGTCGTTTTTGACGCGCGTCACGTCATTTTCGGCGCGCGTCGCGTCGTTTTCGGCGCGTCGCGTCAAAAACGACTCGAATTTTTTTGGGCGAATTTTTTTCCCAGTTTCGCAAATTCATTCGCCCATCACTACAAAGAACCAGTGGTTCCCAGGATTTCAATAGTGCACAAGGGCTCAGCTAAGGGACATACTATGTAGCAAATGTCCTGCCTTGAGAGCTGTAGGAATTGTGATTTGCATTTACAACCCTACCATGGTGCTACATCAATTTTTTTTTTCTGTCATCATCACAGCTTATTAGTGATTTCATCCCCAGCACTTACTGTTTCAAAGTATAAACCAACAACTTGTGATTCTGTACCCAATGTAGAATTGAGTTGGACAGCCGCTGATGATGTTACAATTGTTCCTTCAGGAGTGATTCTGATTTCTGGCAGGGTAAGACTCCATATCTTTGCTACAGAGTCACTCAGTGACAGTCCTTGAAAGATCTGGAGGTAGAGGACATAAAAATAAAGATCTTGAGGAAGATCTCAAGGTAGACGAGATAAAGGGACAGAAGAAATTAAAAAACAAATGAAAGGCTATGCAAATACACCTACAGCAAAGGAGGGAGCAAATGGAAACTTTTCAAGTGCAGCAAAGGCTGAGGAGGTAAAACTACCATAGAGCAGAACAGTGATCTAGACCCTCTTGTCCCCCAGTCCCCTGACCCCTTTGCAGCTACAGGGTCTGCTGTATGGTAGTTACTGTATGCCAATGCCAGAGCATTCACTTATGGAGGCGCAGAGAGCAAATTGCAATTTCAAGCTCAGTTGCCCCGTTTTTTTTCCCTACAATGCTTTGTTTCTTCCTAGAATTTTGGCACCACAGTGCATGCAAACAGGAGGTTCCCTTGATGCAACTATTCTGTGCCTACCGCAACTTCACAGGATTCGCCAAAATGGGCAAATCTGCACATCTGGTTTGTTGTAGGTCGATACAGTTGCATCAAATATTAAGCTAAATTCTGCCCTCCTGCCTAATTTTCAGTTAGTTCACTATAAATGCAATGTGTGTTTGATACCTGTATAATATTTTTTGGGGCATTTTTACCAGTGCAGATAACAGCAATATTTATACAAAATATTAATGTAGCAAAGAGAATATGTTACCAGTTACCTTTTGGTTTTCTTCATGGGATTCTGTATCATCATCCTTTAAGATATCCTTAAATAAATAAACACATACAGTACATACTTGTTATAAACATTTGTGCATTTTTAGACGCACATAAGTGTTAGGCCATGTGTCCCACATTGTTGTAGAGGTGACCTTCCAGATTAACTCCTCGGGCTTGCTAGAAGTGTCCAGCTTTTGACCCAGCCAGCTGTATTGCTTCATTTTCTATTTCCATTATACTTTATTATTATTACTTCATTATTGTGCATACTTATTTCAGGTTTCACTGAAAACTTTCCAATTTCAAACGCCAGTTTATATTGTCTCTAATCCTGTGATGAGTTCCATGTTTTAGGGACTGGGGCTTAAAATTTTATGCCAGGTTTATGTCCAGAGAAGGATTATTATTTAAAGAGCTTCTCAACTACCTAGGGTTTAGACCTACCCATCATTACTATTTAATGAATAAATGATTAGAACTGTCTAACCAGGCCACACCTCTAAATAAGAATACAACTATGCCCTGGAAATAAGTAACAGCCTCGTTACCATATGATTTTCCATTACTCCCCTTGGCAAGAGTTTATTGAACAGGGTTCTTTTTGCTGTCTCACATCAGCGCTTTAAAGTGATACTGACACTAAAAAACTACTTATTAAAATATGAATGTACTTTAAAAGTTATCTAAAGGCCATGTTGATTTTTTTCCTGCAGAGAGGATTGTTTTTGTAAGTAATTGTTAGTTAGAGTTTCTAAACCTGACTGTCCCATCTCAGCCTGTCAGTTTCTAATTCTAACGGACTCTTGCTGCACAAATATGGTACCTCCCTCATACAGGAATATGGGGCATCAGACAGGTAATGTGAAAGCATTGTGCAAATACTTTATGGCAAAGTTAGCTTTCAAGGGCATTATTATGACAGATGTAAAAAAAGAGTTTAATTTCTGATGTAAGTATCTCTTTAAGTCACCTTAAGTTCTGATCCTGTGAGCTTCAGCTCTAAACGGCCATCAAAAAATGAGGCCTGTGCCATAGCATTCAGCACATGCTCGGAAAACCAGAAGTAAAGCATTCTGTTTTCAGATAAAAGGGAAGGGGTGTACAATGAGTTGTTAAAGATGTCAGTGGGTTTCTTGTAGAGGACTGCACCCTGTGGAAGAGAAAAAAACTTGTACATTATATGTATTATGTTAAAATTTTGTTATGCAATATATAAATATATCCAGTACATAACACACAGAAGAAGTAAACCTCACCTAGCTCTTACGAGTATTAGGCAAGGTATTACCCAGGTATATTGTAACCAGTGGCGATCCCATGCACTGCCCCCCCTTCCCCTTCACTTTTGAGTGCCGGACAGAGGTAGGGGAGGTCCAGGGCGCTAGTGCAGAGAGTGCAAATTTGTGCTCTGAACTAGAAGAGCCGAATTTCCAGGTTGGAACTCGGAAATTAGTTACCAGGAGCTGCATTTTTGCCACCCCTAGTAACCAGGGGGGCGCTGCCACTTGAGGAAAATCATTTCCTGTAAAGACACTAGTTATTTATAAGAAAGATCACTTAGGAAGATTTCTTCAAAACTTAGGGGGTGGGGTATATACTAAAACTCACATTTATCTAATACTAATGTTGCCTTCCGCTATTACCTTGTCAAACTGGAGGTCAAGATGCAACAGCTTTTGTAATTTTTGTAGTCTTCAGCCTTGTGACGTGGGTGTACTACACCAACCAATACATTACATAGTAAATGCTACTTTCAAACAGAGACACTAACCTCTCCTTCTTCCCCCATACATGCACACAACAGTCCGTCAGAATGTCGATTTTCCACCCAAACAGATCTTTTTGTCACCACCTGAGTTGACGCTTCTTGCAAAGGCCCAGTCTACACTTTCCATTGTGTTTCACACTTGCCCTATGTCTTTCTTTTGGAGTAGATCTCTTGGAGTCATTGCTAGAGGTGCATTTACCGTATAGGCGCTCGAGGACCTGTATCTATGGTGGGAGCTCTAAGGTAGAGGTCCTCAGATGCCTATACAATAAAAGAAATTCTGAAGAAACCCCCACTAATGGACCGGCATCACACGTGTTGCGCCAAGGTCCAGTGTTGGACAAAACCCCATTTCTCTCTGCTTATGAACATGTGTATTGGACAAGAATTATAAGGACTCATGAAGGTGTTTTTCTTTTCAGCCCTCAAATATGACTGCAGAATATTTCTCAGAAAATATTTAACAAAGCATATATTTGTTGATGTATTAGCAGCACTGACCTTATGACGTGACTCCATGTAACCTGCTTTAATAACAGGAAAGGATGTAACAGAAATATCCACCCCAATGTCACCATTTCTCAGGAAGTCCTCTACAAAGAGAGAGCAAATTTGAGAGAAACTGTGTTATTTTAAAAGAAGGTAACTGTTAACCTTCTGAAGGCTCTCTCTCTATCTCCTATCTCTACGACCATACAATTACAGGAACTGGTCAGCAGATGGCACTGCTGTTACCAAATGAATTGTATTAGCAGTTAAATGTTTAAATATACCTCTGAAACAACAAAAAATAACCTAAAAAGCAAAAGTGCTCAGATACTTTAACATTATTAAATTATTTAGGTAAGGGTGATATTCTGAGAAACTTTGCAATTGGTTTTTATTATTTGTGATTTTTGAGTTATTTAGCTTTTGATTCAACAGCTCTCTAGGCTGCTAATTCAGCAACCATACATTGATTTAAATAACATACTACTCAACTATAGGCATATGTTTGTAATATTCTAATAATGTTATAACTGCTTTACTATTTGTATTTAATAGTAACAAACTGTTCAATGATTAGTATGGTCACTATACATTAAGGGGCTTATTGATTATGCTGTCCAATCAATGTGTGTGACATTTTATGCCCTGCGAACGCCAGATTTTCCACTGCTTCGGACCTTTGTAAGTAAGTTCCCATGGAAGTTTCTCAAAGAAAATTAAGTAAAAAAATTACAACATTTTTAAGCTGTTTTTTACACAGCGATGCCTTGCAAATTATTATACACAACATAATACATTTCCCCCTAAGGGTTACATGTAATAGATGCCTAGGCCATAAGCCTTGAATCTTCAGAGGTGAGAGATTCAGGATAAAATAGTTGGTTCCTAGGTGACTAAAGGATCTTTTATGAGCCTTAGCTACTAATAAGTCTCTTCCCTGAACAGTATGTTAAATCAGTTTTACCAAAGCTAACAGTGAAGTGGAATCTTTTACAGAAGTATTACACTAAATATGGTTGTAGTCAATATATACTACAACCTCAAGATTCACAAGCCCAAGGCAAACCGGCAGGCTAATTCGCCTCCCCCCCCAAGCCTGTGTGTGAAGAAGTGCATGTGCATGCTTGTGTAAAAAAGTGCGTGCACGGAATCGCGTATGATCACGCCAAGGATTCTTTAGTAGTTGCCAGCTATGGGGAACCCAAGAGCCCCAGCCTGTGTGTGCATGGAAGGGTGCAGTCTAGTGCAGGTATGCACAGGTGAGCGCAAATAGGCAACAGGAACTGCTAGTCGTGGAGGACGCAAGAGTCTGAGCTAGGGGAAGGCAGCAGAAGAAGTATGTGCCTGGCTTTCACTTTTGGGCCCTAAGCATGTGTCTCTTCTGCCTACTAGGGTTGCCACCTTTTCTAGAAAAAAATACCGGCCTTCCTATATATTTAACTTTTTTTCCTATTAATAACATTGGGATCAACTATCAAAAATACTGGCCAAGCCGGTAATATACCGGCCAGGTGGCAACCCTACTGCCTACCCCTTGTTTTGGCCCTGGGTCTACCTGATACCTTATAATTACCATCCAGTTCCTGACTTGTCTGATGTGTCCATTCATACTGTGATGTCATGGACATGCGCCCAGATTACCACTTGTATATGTTGGTATAACTGTGCATAAATGAGCATAGGGCTGCAAATGTGCAGTGCTCTGTTTATTGGTGCAAATGAAATGGAGAAATGTGGACCCCCTGGGTTGCTAAATTGTTCCTGCCATTGTTATCATTATCCTTTATTCACCATTTACCTGCTTTGTCCTGGATGAAATCAGCAAGCAAATTGGCCACATAATTAATTTCTTTACAAATCTGTTAGGAATAAAAGAAAGAGTTCAGGGCAGGAAATGATGAATGATAATTTCAGGATCCATGTCTTGCTTAAAGGAACACTAACATCATTTTTTTTTTTTTTATTCATTTTTTTAACGAACATAAATGAAAACAGAGCTAAATCTTTAAAATCGCTAAGTTTTTAATAAGAAATTACTTACCGATTCTCTACATACGCTCCTCTTCTGAGATGGTGATATGGGACGATCCAACATGCGGCACTTCCCTGCCGATCTCCTATAGAAGGCGGGGAGGAGAAATCGAGTGCCACATATTGGATCGGCATCATATCGCCATCTCAGAAGAGGAGCGCATGAAGTAAGTAATATCTTATTAAAAACATAGCGATTTTACAGATTTAGCTTTGTTTTCGTTTAAAAATTAAACAAAATGTAAAAAAAAAATTATGTTCCTTTAACTGTCCACTTTCTAATATCGCTGACTTTTATAAACAGAGACATCTGAGACATTTCCAGGACTTTTATATAAATTGTAGATCACTGCAGCATTTTCTTACCTGCCTTTTAAGAACAAGTTTTAAAGTGAATGAAATAAAATCTGTAAAAAGCTGCTTCAACCATCCAGGCCTGGAAGAAACAAAGGTTCACAATAAGTAAGTATAAGTAAAATAACAAATAAAGCTAAAGCTCTATAGTGGCTATAGGATACTTTTCAGGAGCATAGTTACATGGGTTGCAACTTCACCAAGGTACTTGGCTCATGGGCATTTCCCTCTCATGCAAGTTTTTTTTAGAAATCGACAAACTATTTACATTTATGAGAAAATTCTAATTTTTACAAAAAATTCCCATAAGAACAAACTAAATGATAACTGATAATAGTAAACCTGTCCTCTCGTCTATGTGTCATATAATTTCAGGTCTCATATTAAGGTAATTTGGTAAAAAAAAAATGTATTCATAAGCAAGATATTAAGGCTTACTGTTTGTCTCCATAGAGGTGTAATACAAGTTTATGAAAAGTCAAGTAGCAATCTGATGTGTCTGCAGCAACTCGATTGTTTCCACAAGCTGTCAAATAAAGTCAGATTGACCAAGAATATGACCATTAGCAGAATATACATAGAACATATAACAGTGAATGAAGGTTGAACAATATACCATTGAGTCTCAATACTGCTTTTATTCAGTCTTATCTGCCTGAAAAATCAACCAAAGGCTTCCTGTAGTGTCACTATCCATTCCCCACTCCTGAGAGACAACAACTATCACAGAGGACAGTATCAGGAGTACTGCAAAAAGTTGATCAACATGTACATTATGCAAGACCACCATCAGAAATACAACAACTTAGGGGGGGGGGCAGGGGATATGTGACACAGTTTATTAGCTTACATACCATGATTTATGGGGAACCAAAGCAAAAAAAAACAGGCCTTTGATCCACACCAGTCTGACGACAGTATGTCAGTATGCACATAGGCACACATCACCTGTCCAAACCCCGCCATGTGTAGGGGCCTTACCCGGATGATAAAGTGATAAAGGCACCATACACACCATCAACAGGCAATTCTTCCATCAAATAACATGTAGACACTTTTACAGGAACCTAGCCCCCTTTCACTTACAGGATTATTTCAGGTATTACCTTCTTAATACCAATGGGATGCTCCTGTTACACCGGCCTCAATAGGATTTCACTATCCCCACCTGTCTTCGGCAACGCGACGCGCCTCACTGGTGCCCCCTTGCTACTCTGGACAGGACTTTTCCCAGGGGGCCACAGTCCCATAGTCCTTCTTTTACTATCCTGTTTCCTTTCACTGCATCCCTGACTAGTAGAAGGCTAGTTCCACTTACTCCTGATTGGGGCTCTAAGCTGCCCTTGCTACCTTTCCTAACTACCTTGTACACACACTATGACTAGGGTTGCCACCTGGCTGATATTTTACTGGCCTGGCCGGTATTTTTGATGGTTGATCCCAATGTTATTAATAGGAAAAAAGATAAATATATAGGAATGCCGGTATTTTTTTCAAGAAAAGGTGGCAACCCTAACTATGACACAAAACTAATTATGGCTAAGCCTATTACTTACTTCAGACTGGGCTCTTCTTCCCTCCAGCAGATGTTCTTCACTGGACCACGCCCACTTATGAACAGCCACACCCATGGTTTCTTGCCCCTATTTATACTGTTTTTCTTCCCAGTGACCAGGGTAAACATTACATCATTACACAACTAATAGGACCCCTGTAAACACAGGGGTCCTATTAGTTGTATGTTTATGCTGAAACATAATTTCAACATTCAAAACCTATATATATGCGCACATAACAGGCATACACTGCTCTTTCCACATGACATTATCTTCACCTTCCTCACACACTCTCTTGCAAACACAACCCCCTAGTGGACCATGAATTGAACACTTGTATCTCTTGGGTACCTCTCTTTCATGGAGCCCCTCACTGTACTCACCCCTACACCCCACCACCTCCAATGACAACTGTATATATTCATGCAGGTGGCAACATTTTGAGAATATCACATGTTCTCCGAGGTCTTGATTTTTAACACACATTGGCAAAGAGAGGATGAATGAAGTGTAGTAATGAAAATTCTTTTTTGGGAGAAATAAAACCACAACAGAAACATATACAGGCAGGCAGTTTATAAGGTGATAGGATGATAACACGCTCACTCCACATAGTAAAGTTAGAAACAAACTGAGGAATAGGCCCAGATTAGAAATCTGTGAGTTCTGGTAAATGCCAGAAGGGCTTCTGTAACATGCCATACTCACTATTTACACTATGAGGCCAGGACTATATTTAGGTCCGATGCCGCCCTAGGCATCGGACCTGAATATGCCCTTATGTTGTGCATGCTGACATCACATGCCATGTACGCTGCCTGACATAACATACAGTAGCATATTCCACATAAGTAGCGTCAGTGAGCCATACGTGTGATATCACGTCCACATTTCCACTGCCCCTCTACCCCTCATCCCCTCAGCTCTGTCACCGGATTTCATGAAAATCCATGGAGGAGGGTGGGGAGGGTTTAAAAAAAAAAATATATGCACCCCAAAACCATGCTGCCCTAAACACAGGCCCTCAGGGGCCTTAATATAAATATGGCCCTGTATGGCGCTCATTTATCAACACTGGGCAACAGTAGGAACAGTCATTTTTATGCAACCTCTTGTAACTTAAAATTCTAACTTTACTAGATGCAATAGATCTAATTGCGCAATGAAAACAAGCGCAGTTGCATCAAAATTTAAGCTGCATGTATTTTCTGTCATGTAAAGAAGAACAAGAACAAATACCATAGTATACAATGTCATAATGTACTGCATAACTATAGTAACCTAATCAACTGCAGATGTGTACCAAGCATTTAGAAACTCAAAATACTCACTGGAGCACAAGTGTATACTCATGCTTCAGTCAGTATTTCCAGTATTTCAACTGGAGAATGCAGTCTTGGGTGGTTTGCATCAAGCTGTACCGTACAGCACTGTAGATTGGATTTTTATTAATACACATTTCTATATCTCAAGACATTTTTATTAGTTAGTGGATTACTTACTCAGTTTGGTGTTGATTTGTAAATCAGTTGAGGAAACAATTTCAAAGTCAATAGATTGTCCAACTTTCATACTAGAAATAAAGAAAATGAATTTAGAGGATACTCACAAAAGCTGCTTCAGAGACTGCTGCCAGAGAGTTGAGGACAGGAAAACCCTCATTTTCCCCCTTCTATCAAAACATTCAATTACTGAGTGTTGATACATTGACTCCGTTGTTGTGTGTATCTTTTTTATGCAAAACAGTTTATTAATCTTTATTATTCTTTGCACCAGTTCTAGTAAAAGAAAATCAGACAGCAGGCAACTAAACCCAAACTGTGGGTTACAATAACTGGACAAAAATCCTGTACAAGTTAAGTCTAAAATAGATTAATGCAAAAAAATGCTGTATTTTGTATATTAAACATAAACATGAACTTACTGCACCACAAGCCTAATCAAACAAATTATTTATGCATTCAAAGTTGTCCACAGGGGGCTGTCATCTTGTAACTTTGTTATACATCTACAAGACCAAATTATCAAAACAGCACAAGTCAAATAATATCTGCCATAAGCCGATACAGCAAGACTGATTAATAATCAGAATATACAGACTGCACTGGGCCCTGTGTTGTCATGTAATCTAATGTGGATTTTATTTTTTGTATTGTTTAATACTAACTTTCTCCAACTCTGCAGAACCAGTGGCTGCAGCAAAATAATCCTCCAAATAGAATCCCAGTTTATCTGTTTAAATCTGGATCCATGATCTTTGTCCCTGCAGCTGGAGTTGGAAACCTTAAAAGGCACAAATAAAATCCAATACAAACCTCTACAATTGCAGACTGCAATCTGCTTGAGTTTTGCATGGATGGGAAGTAAGGCGGGGGCTCCCCCTGCTGTTCATAAGTATGATTGTTTCCCTGACCAGCATTTAGGGACGTCTGACAATTCTTATCCACAGCAGTAAATAAAGGCAGAATGTAATAGCATACAGTCAGGTTTCTTATAAAAACGATACACATTTTTAAATTAAAGTATATTGAATTCTTTTTTTATTAAAGAAAGTAAAAATGGGATTTTATTTTTTGCCTTTAAATGTTAACAAAATGCATTTGAGAGTATTGATGCAAGTCTTATACTAAAATTCTAATAGTTTCAAGTACATTTTTGTAGATTTTGCTAGCAAATATATCTGTGCTGTAGTGGCATTGCAAGGCACATGACAGAAGTGATTAGGTTCTCAAAGATGATAATTTTTTTAACCAGAAAATTCTAGTTTTGACTGAAAAATAACCTTGAAAACACAAATTGTTTGTGGAAAAAACAACTCAGCTTTTGATAACCCCCTACAAGTTAACTATAGGTCATCGTTATTTTTAGGTCTGCTTTTGTAAGTAATTGTTACTTGAAGTACGTAAACCTGACTGTTTTGCCAACCTGACTGTCCCTTCTCAACTTGTCAGTTTCTAATGCTAACTGACTCCTGCTGCACACGGGGGGATCATGGGGTAGAGTCCTGCGCGGGTCCATTTTTTGCGACCCGCACCCGACCCGTACCCGCAAACCGCAACCCGGACCCGTGACCCGCAATCTTACCCACTTGGACCGAGACCCGAACCGTACCCGCGACTAGCTACCCGCAACCCGGACCCGCGACCCGCTGACCATCAAGAATCAGGAAGTGCTGTCATTGTAAACCGGAAGTGACATCATCGGAAATAGCCACGATCAGGGAAAAAAGGAGTAAAACAGGAAGTGCTGTCATTGTAAACCGGAAGTGACATCATCATTATTAGAAATGCTCAGAAAAAGGAGTAAAACTCGCTATAGCGAGGATCCGCGACCCGACCCTCAACCCGCCAACCTGCAGAATCACCGGCCCGCTTCTATACCCGCACCCAGAAATTCTACAAGCAGTCCGCAGGGTACAGCGGGATTTTGCGGGTAACCCGCGGGTACCCGACCCGCTGCAGGACTCTATCATGGGGTATTGGATAGGTACTAATAAATAATTTTATGGCAAAATTACAAAAAGCATGCAAAGACAGTGTTGTGATAGCTATAAAAAGGTTTCATTTTTAGTGTCAGTATCTCTTTTGTATATCAATTTGCATACAGCAGCATGCAGCTATCCCAGCTCTGTTTGTACAGGTACGGGGATTTACCCTTCACAATGGACAATGTTCAACTGGTTTTACAGTATATCCAGTGGTGAAACAAGACTGTGGACTGCTGGTCACCCCCCCCCCCATTTAAAGGAGAAGAAAGGTGGAGAGGGGGGATTTTAATGCAGGTATAGGACCCGGAATCCTGTTATCCAGAAAGCTCAGATTTATGGAAAGTCTCCCATAGGCTCAATTTTATTCAAATAATCCATATTTTTTTTAAATGATTTCCTTTTCCTCTGTAATAAAACAGAAGCTTGTACGTGATCCAAACTAAGATATAATAAATTCTTAGTGAAGCAAAAACAGCCTATTGGGTTTATTTAAAAGTTACATTATTTTCTAGTAGACTTTAGGCATAAAGTTCCAAATTCCGGTATATAGGACCCACACATACTGCATAACAGGTCCCATACCTGTACATCCTCATATAAAGATGAAGAAGCCAACCCCGGTAGGGCCCCCTGTTCCCTGGGCCCCCACCGAACGCTGGGTCTGCTTCCTCTAGTATATCCCAAAAATAATATGTATTTTATGTATTCCTATACAAATTACAGCATGCCTTTCTTATAAAAGGACTTCATATACACTGTATCAATGCTTGGATATAATTGTTTTATTACTTACAACCAGGTTCCATAGCCATAGCTCAGAGTTCCGCTGAAGGAAGCACTCACGTTCTTGATCATGATATATACAGCATCATCTTCCCTTAGTTCCACTTCACTGCTACCAATTGTCAAATTACTTATCTGGATGCTAAATGAGAAGAACCATCATGTGAACATAAGACAAATTGCCCAGTCCGCTGTTACAGGTCAGGTTTGACTGTTTGCTCTCTTTCCTTCACCAGAATTTCCTCCTGCACCTGTATTTCTATATACTGGGGCCACATAATAAACAATGCAGTTATGATACTGGGAAAGTAACCGGAATAGGATGTTTGTGTATCCAGTCTCTACAAACTCACCAGGCATTAACTTATTACATTTTAGCAGGACTAGATTTGTTCTAGGAGGAAACTGATAATGTCTGAGTGACATTGAATGACCTGGTCTTGCACTATAAGATACAAAGCCAGAACCAGATCTGTATGTTTTTTTCCTTTTCCTGTTTTTTCTATTTCCTGCACTCTTTAGACCTTTAGAAATCTAAGCACATTCTGTGTAAATCTTCTGTAATGGCTTTATTGCCTTTTTTGTTTTTGCTGAACACAATATTGTGGTTCATTGATAGACAGTGCTTTGGCTACTGGCAAGCAAACCTCCTCCCTCTACTTCCTCCAAGACCTTTCATTAGTAAATTACCTTATTAAAACAGCCAGCCAAAGCAAAGCAACAGGTAATTTGACCCTCACTGTGCTAAAATTAAAACACAAGCTATTCATTTGCCACAAAACATGGTATTTTATTTCAGTTTCTTCCAGTTTTGAAACATCCAATCATTTTCTCTGTGATTGCAACCCATAAACTGGTTTATTTCATGTTGCACGCTTCACTGACTATAATAAATCTTACCTTTACCAAGCACCTTACAACAGTGGTTCACCTTTAAGTTAACTTTTAGTATGTTATGGAATATCCTATTCATAGCAACATTGCAATTATTTGTCCTTATTTATTTTTACAGTTTTATTTAATTATTTGCCTGCCTGTTTCTAGTTTTAGATGGGGATCACTGACCATGCAAAAAAAAAACCCTCTTGCTCTATTGCTTTCTGAGGCCACAAATGTGCTGTTATTGTTATTTTTATTACTTATCTTCCCATTCAGTCCTTGACCTGTAAATATTCCAGTCTCTCATTCAAATTATACCTGGTTGTTAGGGTAAATAAGACCTGAGCAACCAGATAGCTGCTGAAATACCAAAGTGGAGAGTTGCTGAACAAAAAGCTACATAACTGGAAAAATAAATAAATTAAGATCAATTGCAAATAGTGTCACCATATCAATATCTAAATCATACTAAAAGTTAATATAGAAGAATTCATAGTGTTTAGTGTAAGGCCAAGGCAGTTCTGCACTGTACATTACCACTTATCTTCCACATCTTCCTCCCTAAGATCTAAAATAAGAATCTGTATTGTTTTGTCCTGTTACAAAAATGTCATTCATTTGTTCTAGAATATAATTAGTGAAAGAACTCTATTTCATCTGCAATCCTTACCCTCACTAACTCTGAAACATGTAATTTGCATCCAGTCTAATTTAATTTATATCTAATCTCTATATTTGTTGAGCTACGACTAAGATCAAGACTGAATAACAAGGGCAGAAGTTCTTACTTAGTCAAACCATAGGTCACTTGTCCCAAAAATCTGATGGACTTCTCTCCATTGATGTCTGGATAAGATGCATGTCTGAAGGCTGCTTGGATCACTTGTGCAGTCTGCTCATTTACTAAAAGGGGACAATGTTGTTGTTTTAGTCTTAACAGGGGTTTCATATTGAAGCATTGGTTCATTTACTGCAGGGATCCCCAACCATTTGAACCTGTGAGCAACATTCAGAAGTAAAAGGAGTTGGGGAGCAACACTAGCATGATAAATGTTCTTGGGGTGCCAAATAAGTGCTGGGTTTGGCCATTTGGCAGCCCCTATGTGCATTGTCAACCTACATTGAAGCTCTGTTTGGCAGTGCACCTGGTTGTTATACAACCAAAACTTGCCTCCAAGCCTGGAATTCAAAAATAAGCATCTGCTTTGAGGC
>CM044437.1:40317817-40333611 GCA_024363595.1 Xenopus borealis
AGAAGTGGAAAATTAGGGGTTCTGTTGAAACCAAACCACGGTCAGATAGAGCAACTTCAATTTCAGCCACAACAATAGTTTGGGATGCAAGGAAAAACCAACAAATAACTTCAGCTGAAATACAAAAAAATACTGGAGCAAAATTTGCATTCATCAGCTGCGCATGGGACGTACTTAGACATTCCAACATGACAATGATCCAAAACACAAGGCCAAGTCAACCTGTCATTGGCTACAGCAAACTAAAGTCAAGGTTCTGGAGTGGCCATCTCAGTTCCTGACCGCAATATCAATGAGCCACTCTGGGGAGACCTCAAATGTGCAGTTCATGCAAGACAGCCCAAGAATTTCCAGGAACTGTAAGATTTTTGCCAGGAAGAATGGGCAGCTTTACTGTTTGAAAAGATAAAGAGCATCATCCACAACTACAACAAAAGACTACAAGCTGTCATTGATGTTAAATGGGGCAATACATGGTATTAAGAACTGTGGTATGTAAACTTTTGATCAGGGTCATTTGGGTAGTTTATGTAGTGATTGTGATTTGAGTAAAAACAGTTGTCTGACAATATATGGCTTCAGCCAACCACTAACCATGAGTGAAAGAAAAGATTTTGGGTTATCATTCATATTCTCTGAAAAATGGTTAAGAAATCAAATTCTGCCAGGGTATGTAAACTTATGAGCACAACTGTGTAAACAAGTCTGTTTACTAATCCATTTGCTATTGCTACATGAATAGACTATAGGAGATTCAATTATAGGATTGGGAACTGAAAAAAAAAGCTAAAGAGGTCACATGTATTGCTGGAATGGTTTCTTAAAGAGTTGGGTGTCAGGGAAACTTAAAGGACAAGGAAAGTTAAACTAAAGAAGTGATCTAGAAATGTTGTACATTATGTTTTGTGCTTCTGTACCTACTCCAGCCCTTTAGTAGTAATGATTTGTATCTAAAGATCCCCAGTAGCTTTCCATCTTCTTTTCTGCTGATCCACTTACTGAGCTTAGGGATCAACTCAAAATATACAGTACACATAGAATAGTGAAAGAATGACATCTTATGTAACAGTATAAGCTTGATTTGTAATTAATACAGATAATTACTACATGGCAACACAGAAACCAGTGCAACTAGCATAAGAATGTAATAATCAGCAGGTTGCATCAGCTCGTATGACAGGCCAACCTCATTTTCTGCTTGATACCACTTCCAAGCCACTTTCCAAGATGGTGACACCCTGTGACATGTTTGAAGTCCTGGATCATTGCTGCTATCGACAAGCTGAAACTTTAGGCTGGTGCAATAAGTTCAGTATACTAAAAATGTCAAGTTTTATCCTATTCATTTTTAGGGTTTCCTTCTCCTTTAAACTCTTAAAGCTGTACAGTCTAAAGGGAGGAAGTTCCGTAGGAAGGAAGAGCATGGGAGAGGTCTTGTAGCAGAGACTGACAAGAGGCCATTGTGTAAAGAAAGAGATAACCTTTGGAGCTTACTTGTTAAAGAAAACTATGGAACTGTAGTATGGAGTATTGTTCAGTAAATGCATTGTGTTTAAGAACCAGTACTTGGAAATCAGCCTGATGACTGATAAAGTGTATAAACAATGATTTAAGGAAAGAGGTTAATAAACAATTTTTTTTAAATCCCCTTCTGTGGATCAGACAGGATATAGCCATTAAGAGAAAATATAAAAAAAATCACTTGCATAAAGTTGTAGGATTGGATATACATGTGCTTAATTACAAACACACGCTCCAATTGCAAAGCCTATTGAGGGGGAATACTGGAGTTTCAGCCATCTAGAAAGTGGTATTAAATCGAGAGTTCTCACTAGTGATATTCTGGTTGGTCCTAGAAGAGAGTTGCAGGTTGACTTTGCCACCACCAGCTGCTCCTATGATCTCTCCACACTATGCCAAGCCCCACAAGTGACAGGGCAGCACTTATATAGGTTAGGATGTGTCAACACAGAGCAATGGAAAAACTAAAAAATCTAAAGGGCACTATAACCCTTGTTTCCAATATACACTAATAAAATGGCTTTAAAAAAAAAAAAAGGTTTTCTGCTCAGTGCTTTTAATTAAAACACAAACTTCTAACATAATGATAATTGTTTAAAGTAAAACACTTATATTAAATACTTTTGCTAAGCTAATTTCATTAAAAAAAAACACTCATATCTTCGAAGAGCCACAGCTCGTAGCTGGTATTTAATTTAAAAATCTAATTGTGTTTTGAGAGGAAAACCCATGTTTTCTTACTTTTATTGCACCAACATTAATGAATCAATTCCTTATTTAGGTTACATAGGGAACTTTCTCTCTTGTAGTGAGCATTTCTAAATAAACAACCAAATCAAAAGTTTTTCTATACAATATGACGCATCAGTTTATTGTACATTTTAACTAAAGTGCAAGCTTTTGAGCATACAGTATGGGCACAAAGTGACATTATATAATGCAGAGTAGAATACTGATTACAGTAAGACCATCTCTGCAGCAGCTAGCAATCAAAGCACAATGCTAGAACTGTTACAGAATGTAAACATTAACACTACAATTAGTGTAAAATTACCCATTCCACAAGGAATCATATGGCATGAACAGACACAATCTGCTCAATTTATGTTATATACACATCTTTGGATTGTTAGAAAACATTATGGTTTGTGTAGGAAATCCTCCAGAATAAAACCATGTTCAAGATCTAGAAAAGCATCAGTTCATTTGGGCTTTTTTACCATGTTATAAAGGGAAGACTATTCACATGCAGTCACCTGTCTGCATTGGCCACAAATGTCTTATTTTAATCAATGGTCAGTGAACCACAGCAGGAGGCCCTTCAGGGATCAATGATGCAAAGAATGTTTTAAAGAAAATCCAGGCTGTTGTCAAAAAAGATTGTGCTTGGAGATTGGCAGCTTCAGGTCCGTCAGCAGAAGGATCCTCAATCTGTTCATCATCTTCTTCCTGCTGTAAAAAGAAAAATAGGTTTCACAGATATGTTGTTATAACATCTAAACACCCTAACATTACTGTAGCCCTCCAAACCCCTCCTTCTTGTAACTTAAGTCCTTAGCCACTTTCCATGATTCAGCAATGATCATTTTTATGCAGGTACATCAATCTAGACTTCTATTACAAGCAGGTTTTGGGGTACTTCCTTATTGTAATTATCACAGTTCATTTCCCTGTCTTTGCAAATCCCACCCAAGACACAATATACACGTTGTCCAAACTACCTGTAGGTTGTTGTTCTGATCCTGGTGATTGGGGGCAGCCCTTGGAGGGATATTTACATTTGCAGCTTCCTCGGGGGGAGGTCTTGGTCTGAATGGAAACCATCCAGCATGGTGCCTGTGGGGTTAAAAAAAACAAAAAAAAAAGTTAGTTTGGTTATTTAGCATGTATTTTACTTTCAGAATTTCAATCATAACTGCTGCACAAGAAGTGATCTTAAATACTCCATTGATTAGATACTGAAATGTCAGCATTGCTTATTCTTCAGTGGCACATTACCCTTTCTGGAGTCTCACAGTGAACAAGAATGAAGAGATGATAAAACTGCTTGTAGTGACTTTGGATGAGCTTCAAATAACATTTGTGGTTCTTATTATTACAAGGAGCTGCTTCTTAGAACTATACAATATGTGGCATACTACCATTTTTTTGGGGGGAAATGCAATTCGAAAAAACTAAATAATTTAGCACGTGAACAGAAAGTCAAAGATATCTGGTCCCCTGACTGAAAATGCTGCAAAGCATGAAGTAGTGTTCTGTTATGTTAGATATCCAGTCACTCCAAACGTTGTACATCACATTATAGGCTAACTATATTAGAAATATTTTTTATCATCTTGTATAGCTTCTCTATTTACCCAATTTTTATTTTTACACTGAACAATGCAGGCAAAATGAGACTTCAAACTTACCAGCTATATAAAATACAGTGAGGAACCATTGTCCAATACTACACACGGGAAGATTCGTCGCCTGGCGATTAATCTCCCTGAATCAATTCCCCCTGCCTTCCAGCGACTTAAATGAATAATCGCCTGCACCTATTCACACGCCACGATTTCCCGAAATCGCTTGAAATTGCCTAAGCAGGCAACTTTGAGCTACTTCGGAAAAGCCAGCGCCACGTGTGAATATGAGCAGGCGATTATTCATTAAAGACACTGGAAGGCAGAGGGAAGTGGTTCGGGGAGATTTGTCGCCCCCCAAAGAAGAGGCAATTAGTCGCCAAGCGATAAATCTCCTCGAATCTTCCCATCTGGCCTTACCCTAAGGTTATGTATTACTTTACGGCCTCAAATAAAGTTCTCAGTTCTTTTACAAGCCTATTTTGTAGGATATGCGAATGCCTGTTGTCTTCGGTTCGGTTTGATACCTTCAACTTGAGCTGCAGGTCTGGGGGATTTGCACCCAGACCCCACATACTACTGGTGAGATTACAAGCTTATTGGGTTTGCACTGGAAATTTTCTTTTGTGAAAGTACTAAGAAAAAATGGGCTGAGATGCATTGCCCTGTGACTTCAACTAGGGAGCAGATAAACCCTGAAACAATAAGGGAGGGTAAGGCACTCAAAAAAGCAACTGCAATCTAGTTTTATGATTTAAGAAATTTCTATAAAAAACGCATCTTTCACATGACACAATTGCCCTATACCAGTGATCCTCAAACTTGGCCCTCCAGCTGTTAAGGAACTATAAGTCCCACAATGCAATGAAGGAGTCTGACAGCCACAGTCAGGCAAATGCATTGTGGGACTTGTAGTTCCTTAACAGCTGGAGGGCCAAGTTTGAGGATCACTGCCCTATACAAACGCTTAGCCTTCATCCTGGAATTGACCTTTTAATTGCCTTCCCTTGTTACTGTTTCAACAAGGAAGGCTATCAAAAAACAGACAAGTAGATTTATCAGTTAACTGCTTGAAGTTCAGAAGCACTCACAAGAGAAGTTAATATGTTTTAACTTACAAGTACATGAGAATCATGGCACCCAAGACCATCATAAAGCGGCTCAGACTGGAGTAGAAGTACAGAATACTCAGGAAGATGGAGAATCGTGCTGCTGTATAGATCCAGTCCAGCCAGTCTCTGTGTACATCATCCTCCTCTTCTACCAGTCCTCCCTGAGCGTTCATACGCAAATTGGGATTAGCCACTGGATTAACTGGAGCCTGAACTTCTGGATTCTGTGGTTGGTTGTTTGCTGGAAAAGGATGAGGTAACGGGTCTGGTGCGGCAGGTGGAACCACTGGTATTTCCTGACCTCTCTGAATAGGGGACCTACCAGCTGCAGCAGCAGCATAGCTAGAAAAGAATTACAAGAAAGAGGTTATGAACTGGTGGAATTTAGCAATTCTGCCGAACACCAAAACCACAAAATGTAATTAATACCCCACCACAGACTGTCAAGAGTACTTGGGCAAGATCATTGTACAAAAGACTTGTATGCGTGAGCAAATGTTTTGGATTATGGGGAAAAAAAAAAAAACTTACTATTGCATGTAGTATTGTCTGGCATACATGTGTTGAAGCCACATGATCTGTTGGGGACTGTATACAGAGTAAGCAGAAAATGCAGGATTTGCTTCTTGAGGCCTTTAGAAAAGCAAAAAAAAAAAAGACATATCAAACCCTGCTCATCTCATCACTATAATGTAACACTAAACAAACATAAAAGAATAACTGAATACCTAGCTGTGTTGCCATCCTCTGCAGAAATGTTTTGTGGAGGGATCCGTTGTCTAATGCCATCAGTGTCAGGATTCACAGTGTGAGGCTGAGCAGATGTACATGCAGGATTTTGGCTGCTGTCCTGAGTATGCAGAGAACCAAACATTTTGTATATTTTTTACTAATCAGAAATATGTTGTTTTACAAATAGGAATGCAGCTAAAAGCCATTTGACATAATTTAACACAAGCGTTATCTGAACACAAAATTGTGGCATTAAAATGGTCTAGTGTCCAGTTTTTGCTGTATACATCAGACAATAAATATTCAAATGTAAAAAAAAAATGCAAGAAAAGGCATGATATCAGTGATAGCCAGTCAAAATGTTACATGCTAATGCTTTTGAAATGAAAAGTTTGCTAATTAAGGCATACCAATCATAGCCGAAGCCTGCTACAGCTACCTTATACCGGCAAATTCAAAAATCAACTTTTTTGGGATTACATATTTCAAAATTGTTGCCCTGTAATATCTTTACTGGCTAACATGGTACCATGCTTTTACCCGAAACTACTGTTTGAGAAACAGAAAGAGGCCTTCTCTGTGGGGCTAGCATTTATCACTTTTGTTTTAAAGGAATTGTGTAGTATAAAAATAAAAACTAGTTAAATAGATAAGCTGTGCAAAATATAAAATATTTTTAATCTAGTTAGCCAGCCAGAAATGTAATGTATAAAGGCTGAAGTGACTTGATGTCCAACATAACAGCCAGAACACTACTTCCTGCTTTGCAGTTCTCTTGGTTTCCTCTGACAGGAACCAATCAGTGACTTGAGGGGGAGCCACGTGGGTCATAACTGTTTGAATCTGACCTGAATGTGAAGGATCAATTGCAAATTCACTGTTATGTCCTATGTGACCCCCTTAAACTCACTGACTAACTCAGAATTAGAGATCTGAAAAGCAGGAAAAAGTTTTCTGGCTATTATGTTACACGTCCAGTCACTCCAGCCTTTATATATTACATTTTTGGCTAACTAACTAGATCATTTTTCTATTGTTCTATTAACCCAGTTTTTAGATTTACTGTTCCTTTAACATGTAAAACTGGCAAAAGCATTCAAATAAACAGGAAATATGGATATATATACTAATGCTTGTTTATACTGAAAGTAGATTAACTGTGTTATACACAGTAACAAGCAATGGCAAACTGTGTCAGTTGTACAAACAGAAGGAAAGGCTTCAAATCTATACAATGGAGTGTGACAAAGCATGAAAAATCAGCATAAAAAGCCTGCTGGCTATATGCTGTCCATCTGCAAATGCAGGATTCTCCTGACTGACCCTGCCAGAGGGAATGCAAATCATATTATACTATTAAAGTAAGGTACCTGATTTACAGGAATCCTTTTGGAACAAACAAGGTGCAGGACATGTCTGCTCTCCTGTAACAGAAAACAAAACAGTTGATATAATTCTAGCAGCAAATAACATAAGGTTAACATTTTCTGTAAGTGAAAAAGAGAAGTTAAATCAAGGGATATTTACCATAGAAAGAACTTCATTCAGCTTTAGATGATCAGGAAGCAACTTTCCAGCATAGATCAATCTCTGATCTTGTTCCATCTAAAAACAAAGACAAAAGCTTTGAATATCTCCATACAGAATCTAGAATCCATCATAAATCCTTATGTTTACTTTAAAATATTTATCTATTATGTCCCAGGCCCGGGATTTAAAAGAAGAAAGAAGATGGCAACGTGGCATTCCTAGCCAAGCACCATGGGCCGGTGCAGTTTACAAATTACAAATGTGCTCAGAGAAGCCCCCTGAACAGTTTTGCATAAATTCCTTATTTGGTATGTGGTTTTTTGTCTAATGAAAGAGGGTATTAGAACGTTCAAATATAAATGAATTTATAATGTTCAGGAATGTAAACGTTGTTTGTAAATGTAAGTGGAAAGGCGGGATTTGTCCCATTAATCAAAATCTTATTTTAAGTTAATGACACAAGGGTATTGTGAGAGGACATGTATAGAGGAAAGAAAGGTACTTCCCATCGACTATTAAAATGACATCACATAGCAGTCCTAGTGGATGCAAATAGTGATGAGAGAAAGTTTTTGCCAAGTTTCGCCATGAAAATAACGCCGATAGACTAATGGGTGAAAACATTTGATGTGTCAAAAATGTGTTGCTTGCCAAAAACATTTAGTTGCCTGTAGACCAATACATTTCTGCGAAGGTTCGCCGTTACGCTAACTTTTTGGCTGAGCAAAACGGGTCAGATTCGTCCATCACTAGTTACAAATGATGGTATATTTATTTAAAGGGTGGTTCACCTTTAATTTAACTTTTAGTAAATTATAGAATAGCTTATTCCAAGCAACCTTTCAACTGGTCTTCATAATTAATAGTCACTGATCCCCATCTAAAAACAAATGTGTTGTGTGTGTTGCTATTGCAACTTGTATTACTCATCTCTCTAATCAGGCCTCTTCTATTCATATTCCAGTCTCTCATTCAATGCATGGTTGCAACCAGATTACGGAAATTACAAATTTGAGGTCTACTGAATAAAAAGCTAAATAACTCAAAAACCACAAATGATAAAAAATCTAAACAAATAGTATATTGTCTCAGAATATCACTCTCTATATCATACTAAAAGTTAATTTAAAGTACATAGTTACAAAAATAAAAATGACATTCCATGGGTCTAGGCTTATTTTAAACATTACTGTTCATATTTTGCATGATCTATGTTGAGTAAAATAAGAATATATTTCAAATGTATTTTTTAGAAATTACTATAGCAACGCGGCAGCAGTTACCCAGTTGGTGCAGCCAACCGAAACTCGCATTCCTTCCTGGTCATAACTATAAGTTTCTCAGAAATATAAAGGTGTGCAAAAAAAAAAAACCTGCACAAGTTACCAGCAACCCAAGAGCTTTCAACAGAAGTGCAGATCTATGGCAATGTCAGCATTCCAAGGATACCAAAACACCCACCCCAAGCAGAACCTCCCTCCTTTCAGCTGTTAGGGAATGTTGTTGTTCAACAAGGGGTCACAGGCTGCTTAGTTACTGCTAAATAACATTAAATAGGAAGTCCGTACAATTGAGGATTAACAACATTTTCTGTTAGGAAAATAGCCATGTAACAATTCTATAGGTTTCATCAGTCATGACAGCAAACCCAAGAAGGGCACTTTGTACCTATATCATGACAAATGTATTATACCACTGTATTCTGATTATCAATCATTTGTCACCAAGGGGGGTGACTATAGACCTGCATGGCATGTGAGTGCTGTTAAAGCACTAATCTAAAGTGAATAATAAATGACATCATATAAAGAGACACTAACACCCTGTAATGCTGCGGTTGAAATGTCCAGAGCAGCCATATTGGTGGCGGGCCGTATCAGAAAGAGAACCCCCCCCCAAAAAAATGTGTATGGTTCGTCGCTGGTACAAATTCTTACACCTATAACAGAACCTGTAGCCAAAAGAGTTGGACCATTGCCAAAGACGAATGCACCCTTGTTAACTAGTCCTTACTGTACTGAGAGCACAAATTGAAATATCAGTGCACAGATTCATGGCCCATATAGAACGCTGGCAAGTACTTGAACGGGAGTGGCTTAGGGTCAGCCATTATTTTACGGCTCTTACCGGTTCTCCTGGTAGTTCTTGTCGTAGCTGTGTTTTTAGTTCACGTACAGTATAACTCCGAGGTGCACGGACCTCCCTTTCCTCCTGCCTAAGGCTGGGACTGCGTATAAGCAAAGTTACTTCTCCGTCCGACATGACTGTACTACTGACACGCCACTTCCGGTACCCCTATCAACCAGCTTCCTGCAGCCCTTAAACCAGCTCTAAGTACAGTGAGCTCGCGGCGTCAGAGCAGATTCCTTTATAGTCTATAGTTCTTGTTGCCAAACAACGTGTGGCTGCTTCTGATTGGTCACTTTCTGGTCTCATGTCGCTACGTGTGCGAATGAGCATCGAGCCGTAGCAGAGGGCGGATTCAGTCTGATGCAATCCAGATGGCTAGGAATGTCGGCTAGTTTGCTTGTGGCCCCGCCTAGGTTCACATAGCTGTTTGGATAGCGGTGTTGTTGTCGGCCATGTTGTGAATGTTGCACAGTAATGGCGGCGGTTTAGTAGACATACCCCGATATGCCACAACTTTTTGAAGGATTACACAATTTTCTATTTGCAAAAAGTGTTCTGGCTCTGGATCAGCACCTTGTTAAGTGGGCGTTTTAGCCAAACGTTGTCACTAGATGCATTTTGTATGATGCTTGATCCCAATGTTATTAATAGGAAAAATAGATAAATATATAGGAAGGCTGGTATTTTTTTCTAGAAAAGGTGGCAACCCTAACTGTGCCTAGGGTTGCCACCTGCTCATTATAAATATGCCCAACCCCAATGTTATAAATAGGGAAAAATCTAAATATACAGGAAGGCTGGTATTTTTTTCCAAAAAAAGGTGGCAACCCTAGCATGTGCCCAGCCCAACCCAAGCCCCCATGATCTCTACCTGTGCCACTGCCGATTAGGGTTACCAACCGGCCTGGCCAGTATTACAGATTACCGTCAATGTAGTAATCTGTAATACCCCTATTGAAGGTCAGCAAAAACCCCAGAGGGGACTAGGGCATGCAAATTTTATAAATTAAAATGCTTTTAATAGAGGCCAAAAAGCCAAGTAAACTGAAAAGTAAAAATACAAACGAGATTGTGCCTCATGCGGTTGCCTATCCTGCCTAATATTTGGGCCAGCCCTGGTACTGATGGTGGTGCTTGTATTTGTTCCATAAGGGGTGACCCTTAAAATAGCTATTTGGATAGGTATGCTTATATTAACTGGTGATGACTCTACAGTTTTATTACATAAAATTCTCTCTTCGACATTGGTAATAATTCACATACCAAACAAAATATTTAGTCTTACTAAACCAAACTAATTTTCGATGAAGTCACCACCATTTATCCAGGACTTCACTGTCAGTGCTGAACAAGAATGATTTCCAATATTGTTGGCAGATATTCTTGGGAAATGGCACAACATGGTAGTGTCTGGCTAGTTGTGACCGATCAGTTGTGTGGTTACTCTAAAAAGTCTTGAGAAGTCTTGCTAAACAATATTCTGCAGACTGCTTTACTTCCCTTGTATCATCTATTCTCCTTCATTGTTACCTTCTTCTGTCTCACAAACATCTCCCCACAATTCCCAACTGCTCTTCAAAGCCCCTCAACAATTGTTTTATACCAGGATATTGCTTAGTGGTTAACTTAGGTTTCCAAGTTCACAGAACGAAACCTGGTGAAATATTTACATGCAGTAAATGTAGAATTCCCAGAGGCCACTGCACTGTAAAAAGCTTCTTGTTACACTGCCAGGTGCTGATGACAGTTATGTAAAGTATTGCAGGACAAACCCCCGAGAGTTTTTGAAAAACATCTTACAGGCAGAGGATATCAGTGGGATTACTTCTTGTTTCTGAATAGTAGTCAAAGCACATTTTTACCTAATGCAGTTGTTTGATGGAAATAAAACAAACAGTATTCTGTTTATTTTACTTTGTGTGTAGCAGTATTTCCCCCTGAATATTCACAAACAATACTCTGTTTAATTTAATAAGACATTTGCTGATATATTTTGCATTCTCACGGAATTTAAATGCATATTGTTATGTAATATATTTTTCTGTATGGTGTTTTTAATTTTTTTGGTGTAAATATAACACTTATCTTGGAGAAGCACTGCACCTTGGCACAGGGGACACAGCTTTCCCTTCCCAATACATAGGACTCTTTCTCTCTGAGATGGACTCTCACTGTAGGACATCCACACTGACTATACACCAACCTTTTTTATTTTCAGCTTCATTCAATCAGCTTCATTTTTCTTCTATTTAAATAGAAACCCATGTTTAGCAATGGCTTCTTTTGAACTGGTGATTATGTTCACACCCTTGACCTATGCACTCAGGGATTCTTTGGGGCAAATTCACTAAAGGGCGAAGTGACTAATGCTGGCGCAAATTCGCCAGCATGACGTCATTTCGGAACATCGCACATTTACTAACGGTAGCTGTCGTTATTTTGCTGGCATAATTTCAACAAGGAGATAGACTCTGGCGCAACTTCGCACTCTAACGCCAGGCGAATTTTTGGTCTGGCGAAAGAGTGTTACTACGCAATTTCACTAAGTTTTTTATTTTACTGACCGTTACCTCTATCGCCAGACTTGCCTTCGCCACCTCAGACCAGGCGAAGTGCAATAGAGTAGATAGAAGTTCCTCAAAAAAAGTAGAAGATTCTTCTAAGTCCCAAAAACGCTGTTGTTTTTTTCCATTTTCATGGGTGATAGGTTGCAAAAGGATGAAAAAATTTTTTTTGGGTATCCTGCTTCCCCCCTACTTTTTCTAACATATGGCACATAAACTATATTCTGGGCATGTGTAAGGCAATATAAAAACTCTATTTGCATTTATTAAGGTTATATGGGGTTGTGTAATGTAATGTTTTTTCTGTAACATATACATCCATTCAAACTTTGTTCCTGCCGTATGCAAAGTAGCTGGCGAATTTTCACTGGCGCAACTTCGCTACCATTCGTCTCCCTGAGTGCAACATCACATTTTAGTGAATTAGCGGAGCGCTGGCGAAATTACGCCTGGCGAAGTGCTTCGAAGTTCAGCGTAGGCTGCACTAGCAAATTTCCGGACTTTAGGGAATTTGCCCCTTTAAGTTGCCAGGGAACTAAGGCCAAAAATCTTACTGGTGGGCTAACCTCAAGCAAATCAACTTGATTTTATTGAAGAAGACAGTAAGGTTCACCTGGGCCAATGGACATTGGAGGGGATACACAGTAATTACAATCTTCACTAAAGACCTGTACATTTATTAGAAAGGGGTTGTTCACCTTCCAAACACTTTTTTCTGTTCAGTTGTTTTCAAATTGTTCCCCAGAAATAAAGACTTTTTTTCAATTACTTTCCATTATTTATCTTTTACTGTTTTTCCAAAATCTAAGTTTATAGTTGAATGTTGGTGTCTCTGGTGTTTGAGTCTGGCAGCTCAGTAATTCAGGTGCAGACTCTAAACTGATACAATTTTGCAACATTTAATTGATACATTTCACAGCAACATCTCTGGAGTATTAGCAACTATTGTATCAATTCTATGTTCTTTTCATGTACCTTCTTTATACATTCTACCACACATTTAAGTGATATACCTTCCATGAAACTGATGTTTTTGCAAGACCAGACCCAGATATTCGAGAAGGCCACAAAGCCCTTGGGTCTAGAATGGCAAGTAGCCATATTAGGCCCAAGCCCAAGCTGAAGACATTTCCTATAAAGAGATATGTTGATATAATATTCTCTTCTGGTTGCCCCGGTTTATCTTCCACCACCTGTGAAAGTATAATTGCCTAAATTTATGAGGTACACATACATGTCTACCACTGGAATATTTTCCTGAACAGCAGTCAATAAACTGTCCCCAATAGTTAAAAAAGAATTCAGTGGCTAATTTAAAAAATTAAAGAAGACTTCAGAATTAATTAAAGAAGGATACAGAACCTAATTGAAACCAAACCGTACCAAGTTTGACTTTATAGAAATTGAAGAAGTGGTTTAAATTTCTTTATTAGGGAATTTATTTTTTAGCCGACTGCTTAGTATTAAGTGCTGCAAAGTACAAAATACATTTAAAATGCAATATTTACCATTTAATAGCGATGGTGTTGCGCACATTTGTGTGATAAACAATAACAATCCAACTAGTGGTATAGAAAATTGCATTGTTTTAGTAAATAGTCCCTATAGTACAGAGATGTGCATGAGATCAAAAGATAAACATTGGTGGCTTAGTAAACTCTAAAACAAGTACAGAGAAAACTAGCTAGTCTATATTTTTAACTGTGAAGTTTCCATAGACAAAGTAATATGGTAATGATAGAGTGAATTAGCAAAGAAAATATAAATATTTAATACCTTAGTATTACAGAAAATGTATAATTCATACCAGAATCTAGGATACAAACATGTATGTACAAAAAGCAGCGTACTGACGTATAACATGTCACCATTACAGTGTACAGAAAGATTAACAGTAACATGTTAAGGCATCTTTTGATTGAAACATTCATTAAATACAAGTGTCCAAACATTTTTGTTAAAGATTAATTCACAATCACTGCATATAATTGAAAAGTAAACAAAGGTAAATGTATTAGTATTGTAGATCCAAGGTTGTTATAATCATGTGTATTTTCTAAATACAGATTATATAAAACTAGCCCATTAATATCTTGCTCAAATGGAGGACTACACCAGGTCCTTCCTCCTTGTCAATACAATCATGATTTCATAAACATAAATTCAGTTATGCTACTGCTGTTATGCATACTGCCTTATTTATTTACAGGTTAAAGATTCATTTGGGACATGTAGCAGTAAGTAACTGAAACACACAGCTTGACAAGCAGTGTTCAACACTACAGATTTGTGTGAAATATATTTTGAGTTTGGCAAACTAAACAAAATCAAAAGTTTTTTAGGCACCGTGACATCTGTGGCTACTGGAAACTTTACTGGCAGTACATGGTCAGCACATTCTGTTGGTTCCCTCGGGTCAATAGAACAGGAGGTCTGAGGTCTTGCGAAAGAGTTTCCAGCCAAGCCATATATAAGGTACTGGGACACTTTCCTTTCCTGGCTACTGGCATTGTTCTAAGGAAGATAATGCTTTTGTTACTGCATATCAGCACCATTTGGAAAAATAAACAAAAGCTAGTACATTGCTGCAATATATATCTTTATACGGCATGGATTGTGTGCTTTGTCTCCAATATCTTTGAATTGAAAAACACAGAGATCCTATAATTGAGGAAAACTGGTTACTTGCCCATTTTTGCAAACAATTCGATCTCAATATTTTTCAATTCAAAGGTATTTATACCCATTTGGTTGCTTGTGAAAGATGCAATATTGCATGCATCCCCATTTAAGGGAAAGTATAATGTGGTTCCCGGGTTATCACATGCAATCTACTGTTAAATTTAGATGGTCCATCAATGAGCACAAGGTGAAAAGGCAAGCACGGTACTTATATGTCAGGGGCTATGCTCAATGTTGAACAAACAAAAAAAGGCGCATCCACTGGATAATAGGAAGAGTCGCTGAGACATGATCCATGCAGATAAAATCACTCATATTTTATTTCGAATGGTTAAAAACATCAAAAAATTTAAAAATTCCATGTGGATATTAAGGAGAATGACACCGAGCAGGGGAGTGCTAGGCTCAACGCGTTTCGTGACTACATAGGTTACTACTTAAGAGCTATGCTCAATGTTCCCTCTATTTCATTCTATTTGCACAAAACAATTTTATGGCAATATGTGTGCCTTTTTTTAAAAACAGCGTGCTCAGGTCAGAACTGATGTTTTAACCCAAAATTGTGCTGTCGCTCACAAGCTCACACCTTAGAGACAACGTTGGCAATGCTATGTGCCCATTGTCACACACTGAATTTTACTAAAAGGATTAATAAAATGAAAGTACATACATTTATAGCAAGTTTATACTTCTTTTTAGAGTATGAAATATGTTCCTCCTGTATATTTCTGTTATCTTTAAGATTTTTCTAAATATTACAACATTCACTGTTATATGAAAAAGTGCTAAAGTGTAGAATTATATTACTGTATACCACAGTCCTTGTACCAGTACAGGCATCAGATCTGTTATATAGAATTCTTGGGAACAAGGCTTTTTTGGATGTGGATGCCATACCTTAAGTATAATTTTAATAAATTTTATATTTTAAATAAACCCAACAGGATTGATTTTCCACCAATACAGACCAATGCAGCTTAGTTACCATGCAATATAAACAAGAGCTGTTTTTTTATTACAGAAACAAAGGAAATAATTTCCAAACCTTTGAATCATTTATTTAAAGGGATACTGTCATGGAAAAAAATAAGTTTTTTTTTTCTTCAAAAAGCATCAGATAATAGTGCTGCTCAAGTAGAATTCTGCACTGAAATCCATTTCTCAAAAGAGCAAACATA
>CM044437.1:40368047-40381316 GCA_024363595.1 Xenopus borealis
TCTGGCTCTGCCAGCAAGCCACATCGAGCCCGCCAAGGGATTTTCATGGACCCTGTTTCCTTTTGATATAATCTACCTCTCCACCATACGGTGTTGAAAAACTTCTGCTTCTGTAATTTACACCGGCTTTTGCTGGGCGTAAGCATTTTTATTTCAAGTGACAGCAAACAGAAATGTTGATCTCTTTTTCAAGTTGCCACCCTCTGTATCTTACCTCGATAACTGAAAAATCCCTTGGCCTGTTTCTCTTCTGTGGCGGGTATCACTGTGCCAACCACGTAGTTTGCAAATGAGACCATGATCACAATGAAGAAAAGTATCTGAGCCTGAAATCAATTTGGGATACATTGGCACAGGTAAAGTAATATTGCAAACGGATGAGACAACATAATATAATTACTGTTAGTTAGGCTGAAATGTGATGTGAGCACTTCTTCGCTGTCTGCTATATTCTTCATACAATGACTGGATTACTGAAACAGGAGTATTTTCTTGTGTTGAGATAACCTCCACCTCTATTTATATATTTTGTAAAATCTTTTATACTAGGGCTAGTCAGCCTGGGGTTCTGCAGTTTTTGTTAATGAATTGTACCTGTGGGATAACAGCACCTATGCCTTACTGTATCTAAACATTCCATTTCCTCCTATAACAGGATCTGATACATTACAATACACTTTCAGTTACCTTTGCCTCCCACTCCATGCCAGCAAGTGAAATTCCAAGCAGAACTGTAACTGTTATAATCCCAATGATTCTGATGTCGTTTATTGGGTCAACAATGGCCGAGTCATAATCCTTAAAGTAAGAAAGCAGGATGATCATATGTGACAATTTCATAGTGAATGAAAACACAGATATTCTTACCCTCAACAGATCTCTGACAGTTTCTGCGAATCCAACTGTGTGCATTGCTACTGCCACAGCATTTGCAAAGGCAAATATAAGGCCGATTGATCCTCCTAGCTCTGGACCAAGGCTTCTTGAAATGAGAAAATAAGTTCCACCTAAATTTTAGAAAATTGGTTTTAGGCATATGATGTAACATTTCGGGTGCAGATGTATTAAGGGTCAAAGTGAAAATTTGAATTTTCCAATTTCTTTGGGTCAAAACTCTCAAATTTGAATTGGGAATTATCCAAACTCGATTAGAGTTTTAATTAAAATTTCGATATTTATCATACTCTGGTCCTTTAAGAACTCAAATTTGACTATTCTCCACCTAAAACCTGCTGAATTATTGTATAAGTCAATGAGAGAGGTCCAGGGATCAATTTGGTGATGTTTGCAGCCTTCCTGAAATTCAAGTTTTTTTCTCCGAATTGTGCTTTTTATATTCAAATCGAGTTTTTATAATTCAAATCGAATTCGAGTTTTTGGGTCTTCAGTTTTATTAATAAATTTCAAATAGTCGGATTTCGAATTTATGGGAGTTTCGAGGCATTCGAAAATTAATTCGAAATTCAACCCATGGAGTTTAAAATGTCCTACCATTCAATGATCTTAAAATCTTGACACTCAAGTACCTGACTTGACTTTCCCGTTGGTGGAAATAGCTGAGATGGAGAGTCCTGTGATGCTTGTTACAGTCACAGACATAAAGATAATGAGCCAGGTTAGTGCTGAGGGAAAAAGAGGACGACAACAGGTATTTATTTTAAGTAACTAAGACAGAAACAAAACAGATGAAAGTAGAAAGTTACCTATTCCTGCTTGTGCTGTTATCCACGGCAGTCGGAGATACAGGATAACTCCCCAAATATTTAGCATGCAGCGGATCTGTCAGATATAACACTTTGCTGTAAAGCACGAAATAGTGACCGAAGGTGATTTCTCATGTGTTTTTAATACACTTGCACTTTGCCATGTGTTAACAGGGAACACATTACAACATACTGTACCACAAAGATGGCTGTGCAAATGCTTATATTAGGGATTTTTTATTTATAATACTCTGTGTACATTGAAACTAGAGGTGCATAGAAGTGCATAACCTTGCATTTATCAACACTCAACCTCATTTTCTATTCAGATGTCTCTGCAAAGCAGTTAACATTCTGTGGTGGACTGAAGGTTGCATATTCATGGTTAAATTGTAGAAAATACACCCCTATTTTAGAAGCATTTGGACTGTCATATTCACAAAATAATATTGGGCAGAGACATTTGATTACATTGAAGTACAGGGCAGTAAGGTCTCACCTTCAGTATGCAGTGCAGTTTTGAGCACCAGAAGGAAATTATGTGCTGGAAAGAATTAACAATATGCAACTAAATTGGTAAAATAAACAATGAAACTGTGAGGGTAGACTGTCAAGGTTGTGGTTGTTTTCTTTTACGAATAGGCCTCTGGGATGGGACATGAATACTCTTTACATAGATAATGGGGCCTTTTTTACATAAACAAGAGGCCACCCTTTAAATCTTGACAAACTGAATTTGTGGAATATCCTTGCAATGAAAGATTATTCAATGCATTAGCCTAAAGGGAGGCTAGAATGACTTCTTGGACAAGCACAATATCTGAAGCTACGGTGGTGTCAAAATCTACAGATGTATATATGTGGGTACATATATATATATCTATATATGCGTGTGTGTGTATATATACATATATATATATATATTCTCTGATGATCATTTGTAGTGGTTGAACTATTTTCTTTTACCCTAAATTAACAATGCATGTAACCTAGTCAACTTAAGGTGAAATATTAGAAGTTGAATTTTTGCATTATCTGGATCTTCAAAGGTTTATAAACCTGTATTTAAAACTAATTCTTCCAAGTTAGACTCACCATCACCCCTTTTATCCATCCAAATCGAACAGGTTCCCCCGCTGGCTTCTGCCCTGCATCTTCTGCCTCACCATCAGGAGATTCCACTGTGTTTTCATAATCAGGAGGGTCCAGATGATGACTCGAATCCTGCTGTGAGGTTTGAATGACAAAAGTGAAAAACCTGTAAGTCTTAGAAAATTCACAATGGGTGGGCAGTCTTGTGCAGTTCCATCTGAGCCTTTAATTCATAGATGCCCAAACTGTGGGACCCCTAAGCTTTTTTGAGGTAAGGGTTGCTCTGTGCATATTTTTCACTGGGGGTTTGTACCAAACAATCTAAAATCAACTACATTTGTTCTATATTATATTACTTGGTTCAGCAATGACTTGTCATCAAAATAGATTAACACCATGGTCCACAGTGTAAAGCTACTACAGTAATGGTTTTATGTAAAACTGTATCATAAAAATATGTTAGATAAAAACAACAACATTTTCTACAGCATGTATTAGCAAATTGATGGAGATCCAATGTTTAGTGCTGTAGTGGACACCTGGTCAACTTGTACACCAAACACAGAAAATGCTTTTCTTCCAAGAAGGTCCTTGAGATCATTGTGTCAGCCAACACAATAACAGTGGGGCACACCCAGCTCTATCCAGGACTACTCCCTTTATTTGTCAGTGGATATTTCTCTAGATTCGCCTAGTGATTACGTAGAGTGTATTTACAGACAACAAGACAAATAAGAGGGAAGATTTGCTGGTATCAGTTATCACCTTCAGAGAGACTTACAGGTATATGTTTTTGGAAATTATGATCAAAATATGCTTGGTTGTTGTTAAATATGAGATAAGTAATTGTACATGTTTCCTGTTGAATCTGCTGATGCTGTTCTAGTACTGGAGTCTTACGTATAAGGCTTCATGTTGAATCTGCTGTTATGTTTTCTCTGTTACTTCATCTTACTGTGTTATAGAGTTTACTTCCTGCTAAGCATTACAGCAATTACTCCAGCAGTTACTTGTCTGTGTGTTTCACTATATTCCATGGACACAACAGTTGTCAACTTGCTTTATGAGTAGGTATTTGAGCTTTTAAAATAAATTATTTTTGTCATATTTTCTATACATTGCCCCAAAGAAACTGATCCAGATAAGTCATTAGTTCCATTTGACCCCCCATTCATATTTCCCAGTAGTAGTTTAGTAAGCTCAGTCACCAGATACATTAATTGGTCTAATTTCTCTTAAGCTTACTACTATCTGTTACCATGTGATACTGTCAAAGATTCAAGTAAGGGAGCATGCCCAGTGACAGATAAAGCTGCTGCTGAGAAGTGCCTCCAAGTAAAAAATATCAAATTATAATACACAAAAGCCGTAAATATCTTGTAAATTATATCCTTATAAACGGTGAGTTCTGATGTCATCAGTTATAAACGGTGAGTTCTGATGTCATTTCTGTCACATGACTCACTGAAACTTGTGTATTATAATAAATAAAGTACCCCCAGTTGCAAAATATGAGGATATTAGAAGTTACCTCGGAGTTCCATGACCTGTATAAAAACACTCGGCCTTCGGCCTCGTGTTTTTATATGGTCATGAAACTCCTGGGTAACTTATAATATTCTTATATTTTACAAGAGGGGGTACTTTATTCACTATATAACTGTTTAGAATTGTCATCCTGGATTATTGCTATTGGGAGACATGGGAGGGGGAAATTATATTGAAAAACCTACATTTTATAATAGTTTAAAAAAAAAGTCATGCTTTGTATATGTGCTTGTGGTTTTGTGAAGGAATGCTACCAAAATATGGTTTTTGAATGTTGCCTTTAAAGCCATGAAGTTGCCTTTATGGTCCCCCATTTGGACAATTTTAGATGTATTTATTTTTCCTGAAACTTTACGGTTACATTTTACTTAATTTTGACGTCATAAAGTAGGTGTTTTACCTTTGTTCTTCGATGTTTGCGAAACTAGACATACTTTCATGTCTTACCTTTAGAATGGAATGAAGATCTTCTAGTGTAGGTCTGACCTTCTTTATTTGTCCAGAGATTTCAGTGTTGGCGTAATGGTCATAATTTGGAACTGCATCTACTGTATTGTAGCCAAATGTCCTCATGTAAAGGGTGCTGGTCTGTGTGAGATTATTGAGGTTAAAGGTATCAAATGCTGACTCTTGTTGCCCATACTGAGCTTTGACGCTGTCCTCAGTGCTGATCAGGGAGCGGATGGTGAACCTGCCATTGGAGGGAGCATTCTCCACTGGATTCTCATTCTGATTTTCAGCCATTTCATTTCAAGTTGGGTTTTTCAAGAAACTAAACCTATCAAGCACAAAGAACGGGGGTTTTATACCTAGAAAAACCAGTGAGAACTGAACCAGCAAAAACTAACCAGAACAAAATAATTAGAAAAGCCAACTATGAACATATCCTGGGGCTAGGGAGAGTGACAAAAACCGACCACAGCTGTGATTAGAAGTCTGATAAGAGAACTACAATGAATAGAAAAAAGGGGCATTCCGTGTATTAACCCATTCAAACCTCATTTGACTTTAGAATGCTGCTGTGCCCAACTGGATATGAATATGCCCATGGAATTTTTTTAGATTTGCTAAATGTTCAGCTTTTTTATAGAGTAAAACTATGGACATGGAAAAATGTTCCCATCCCAACAAGACAATTTGCTCCCTCTTGCAACACAAAGACCAATAGTAGGTCAAAGACCAATAGTAGGTCTGTACAGATTTTAAAACCATGCAAGGAGGGAGTGGTGACCAAGTATATTCAAGAAACTCTTGTGTAGGATGAAACCATTGCCTTTCCCAATCATTACATACCTGAGCAGTTAAGAATAGTGTTATTTATAAAAATTCTATGCTGGGCTTCTGTACATTTAGATTATTTGCTTGAGGTCTGAATACTTATATCAACCAGATTTGGCCCACCATGTGGGTACCTGAATTGGCCAAAGATGCGTTTGTTTGGCAACACCAAAAAAGCTACATTTTCGAGACAGGAAATCATTATTGTTAGAGTTTCCTTATTTTCCATTATTTATACACATTAAGGGGCAGATTTACTAAGGGTCGAATTTCGAATAGATGCAAACATCGAATTTTTGTGTGTTTTTTTTCGATAGAAAATGAACTTTTTTTCGTTCAAATAGGTCCGTTTTCCATCGAATAAAAATCGATCGAATTGTTCGAATACATTGTTCGATTCCAACTAGTCAAAGATTTTGGTTAAAATCCTTAGATTATCAAAAATTTTCAAAAAACATTTCTTAAAGTAACAGTAACACCAAAAAATGTAAGTGTTTTAAAGTTATGAAAATATAATGTAATGTTGCCCTGCAGTAGTAAAACTGATGTGTTTGCTTCAAAAACACTATTATAGTTCATATAAACAAGCTGCTGAGTAGCAATGGCAGAAATTGAAAAAAGGCTATATGGCACAGGATAAATAATGGATAGCAGATAACATTATGTTCTACAGAGCTTATCTGCTATCTGCTGTGTAACTTGAGGCTTTTCTCCTTTGAATAACTGCCCCCATGGCTACATTTATTTATATAAACAATAGTAGTGTTTCTGGAGCAAACACAACAGTTTTACTAGTGCAGGGCAACACTGCATTATATTTTTATTACTTTAAAACAATTTCATTTTTGATGTTACTGGTCCTTTAAAGGGGAATTCAACCCCTCTTGGGGGGGGGGGCTACTTATCTGTTATGTAGAAAATTAGTTCATGCATGGAATAATTATGCTTTGTTTTAGTTCTTTTACATTTACATAGTGACATTTAGGGGCACATTTACAAAGTGAAATTTCAAATAAAATTACAATTTTTAAAATTCGAATTTCAAAGTAATTTTGGGCTACTTCAACTATTGAATAGCCCAAAATTCGATTCAAATTAGAAGAAATTTGAATTTCGAAGTACATTCTCTTTATAAAACTTTGAATTCCCTGGATTTTCAAAGTTTTTAAAAAAATCGTTCCAATGATTTTTATTCAATCAAAAACAGACCTATTTGATCGAAATAGGTCTGTTTTCTATCGAAAATGACCCCCCCCAAAAAAATTTACAAACTTTTTTCTATTCGAAATTTGACCGGAGACCATTTGAAATTGGTGTAATTCTTTATTAATAGAATTATGTTGATTTTTATTCAACAGCTCTCCAGTGTAAGCTTGATACTGTAGATTCCGATTTACCTTAGCAACCAGAGTATGGATGAGAAATGGAAAATGAATAGGGAAGAGACAGAATAGAAAGATAAATAGTAAATTGTAACATTAACAACAAAATTCTAACCTTGCAAATTAATAGCTTTATGGCTACTGGGGTAAGTGGCCCTTATTTGAAAGCTGGAAAGAGGTAGTAGAGGAAGGCAAGAAAAGGACATTATATAACATTTAGTTAAAACTGTTACACAAAGGGCAAAACAAACCTAATTTTCTGTGCATCAGATTAAAAATCTAATTAAAACAACTACAAGTCACATGCAGATGTAATTGGCAGAGCTGATAAAATCTTTATCTACTGCAATTCAGACATCAGCCAAATCATTTACATAGAAAGTAGGTTCCAGTTAGGTTAATGGAAAATATTTTAGCTTTTCTCCCCTCAGGACATTTTGTTTGAAGCACAATATTTAAATATTATGGGTGTAAACTAGAAATCTTGTGTCCTTACCAAATGCACTGCCATCAGAACACGCAGTTTAGTATAGGAGAGACTTGATATATTCTGTACTAAGGGGGTTACTTATCAATAGTTGAAGTTTAGAGTGATGTGAATTTTTAAAAACTCTAATTCAATTTTATTCACAATTCGAATGGTAAAAATTCTACCATCTAAAATTTGATCAAAAAAAAGTCCTGACCCGAAAATTTGAATCAAATTCGAATCGAGTTTTCCTCTGAAAAAAACTCAACTTTTGAGCATCAAAACTTTTCTGACGCACGTCATATTTTTTTTTCCGATTAGTGTCTATGAGTCGTACTTTTCTCAGCGAAATTTGACTCATCACTACTAATGACATTGTCAAAGTTCAAGGAACCTCTGCCATTGACTTCTACATGAACTAGGCAGGTATTCGGTGGCGATTATTCAAATTAGAACTGTTTACAGGGTTGAGATGTTGGTGCTTTTAAAATTTTTAAGTTGGTGAGTATTGACCAAAATATTATAATGAAATTCATGTATTATAACAGTGTTATACACTCATTTTATAAATATTGCTCTAAAATGTTATACAGGTGCTACCCAAAGATAATCCATAGAATATATATTCACTTATTGGATCTATTATTTGGAATGCCTGGGATCTGAGATTTTCTGTATAAGGGTTTTTCTCTCATTTGTATCGCCATACCTTAAATCATTTAAATAAACCCAATAGGATTGTTTTCCCATTTATAATGCTTATTTACCATAAATTCAAATGTACTGTTTTATAATTAAAGAAAAAAGATAATAATTATAGCGAGACTTGCGAGATTATGCTCATGCACACTTTGCAAAATGGCAGCTCCTTCCTGGCGGGGGCAATTTTTTTCATAAAAACTCTTTAAATAAAACTGGGTGACCAGTGCACTTTAACGGCAATGGGATACAGGTTGATCTTGGTGCATTAAAAGCCTTGTTTTCAAGTAGCCTATACACACCATGCCAATGCACCTAAACAATGGTCTCAATGACGTCTGTTGTATGTTGCCTGGAAATATTTTTGTAAACACTTGTCAGATGATTGTTGTGGACTGTCACATTTGCATACAACTATTAGTGTTTACTGATGACTCATATGTAAGTCTATGGGGGTGGTTTGTGTGGTGGTTCCAGGCTACATAAAATTGTAGTATTGAAGCCCAGGATTGCTTTGTGAGTTATAGCCCTGTAATGGCTATAATGGCTGACTAGACACATTACAGCATTTGTTTCCAGGGAATTTTCTCATTCCATGGGAGGGGGCAAAATGTAAACCTTACTTAAAGTCAATGGCAATTGTTGGCAAGCTCTGGGTCCTGATTAGGCACAGACAAATATTGCTCACAATCACATGGTGTTGCATGCTAGAGCAATATTCCATTGGAAGACAATGTCAAGTGTTTGTTCATCCTCCTACATAGAGAAAAAAAGTTGGGCAATAATAAGCTAGAAACCACCCAGTCTGTAATTAGCCTAAAAGAGATTTATTGCTGCCTGTGTGGTAAGTATTGTTCACGAGGTCAGTGTGTATAATTAATTTAATTTAAAAAAGAATCCTCACTTTAACATCTCTGAGTATTAGTATGCCTGTTTATAAGACACTTGGAGGAACATGAACACGTCTAAAGTCACTATATTAAGGGGGTTATTTATCAAAGGTCGAATTTTAAAGCTTTGTGAGTTTTTTTTTATACATTTAAGAAAAAACTGGAATGGAAAAAACATAAATGGGTGAATTTGAGGCAAACAACCCAAAAACTTGAATAGATCGAGTTTTCCGTAGGAAAAACTCAAATTGCTTGAATTGATCAAGTTTTCGAGTAAAACCCACCGAAAAAAACTCAGACATCATAAAGACTGGTAACATCTTCAAAAGGAACTTTGCCTTTGACCTCTACATAACCTTGATAGGTTTTAGCTGGAGTATTTGTTTGATTCAAGCTATTTCCAGCTTTGAAGCATAATAAATCTTGAAAAATTAAAAAAAAAATTTTGGACCTGCAGAACATTAAACAGGGCAAACATGTCATGTTTTACACCTTGCAAGTTACAGTGTTCTTCCTCCAGGCCTCTCAGACAGGTACATTAATACAAAGTTGTTGACTAAGATCAAAAAATAAGTCTGAAAATGTGGTCCCCCAGATAAAAGCAATAAAAGGCAGAGCTCTGTAACAAGGTCCATTGCACACACATGCTAACATACACAACCTGAATCTGAAGGGCAAGTATTAATCATATGCAGAGCTACAGTATGCTGAAACAAGGCCAGCTTCATCAGCAGTGTCTATATGTGTGGTTGTGAGCTATTAGTTTGATATAAGGGCCATGTCATACAAGGTGTCATACAAGCATATGTATGCTGGGGAAGAAAACACTGTTCTATAAATATATATATCAACCTGCATTAGTGTTGCACACCTACATTTCTTCCTTTGGTCCCTGCTATACCTTAAGAACTGCTACAGGGAAATTTGGGGTATTGAAATTCCAAAATTGGATCTAGGGTTCTTGCCAGATTTTAGAAATAATAATTCCCCTGTTTAGAACCCAAAACCTAATTTATATATTTTCATTGTCTATCTCATCATTTGAGTGGGAATAAAAGCATGGGGGTCACATTTACACATGGGAAGTAATCCATGGCAATCACATTTTAACTTTTACTAATGTCTCTACAGTTGATTCAACAAAGCTAATTGCTAAGCAGAGTGCCTACTCTGCCTACCCCTTGGCTGTGCCCTGGAACTATATAAAAGTGACGTGTTCAAAGTGCAATTTTGCCATGTTTTTTTACCCACAATTCATCATCATTATATAAATGCAGTACCTTAAGCAAATTTGTTATGAATACAAGAGCAAGCACTTAGAGCTAGAATGGACCCATGAACTAAGTGCACATTGCACAAATGGTACAAGTTGCACCCACATCCTCCCAACAATTGACTCCACCCTTTCAGCCTCCTGAACAATATGAGCGGACACTAGGACAGGTTGCATGCATGGACTCTATTGACTTCTGCTAAAATAGACAGATGTTAATGTTGTTATGGTGCTACGCTTAGTAGCATACTAGAATTGATGCCATTCACACTATGAAAATATACACAACAAAGTTCACAGCTTTACAAAAAGTAAATGCATTCCACAAAAGCTAGCATTTCTGCTGAAATTATAGGGATAAACACTGTACCATAAATACCAAAAAATGAAATTGCTCTGAGTAATTGCACATAATTTACTTTGTAGACGGGCCCTTACATGTTACAGAAATAGAATATAACATATCTAAATGCATTAGCATTTATAGTTTCTTGATGACATGATTGGAGGCATGCTGCATACTGTGAGTTACAGTTTTATCTATTTCTCTTTCTGTAAGCAGTGTGATGTTAAAGGTAAGGTGATGGGTAAGTTACAGTTCCCTGGTCATGACTAGCTTTGGCAGTAGAGTGTCTTGCCTACAGCTGCACAGTTCTCAAAAATTAAGCTAAATATGGCATGTTTGCAATGACCTTTAATATCTCTTGGGTTAAAGAGACAATAAATAAAATAACTCTTGCTGATCTTTATCTTTTCAGTACCTGAGCTGCAATTAGTTTACAATCTGTGCAGTTCAGCAATTTGCGCTTGTGTGCCTGACTGTACAAAATGGTTTGGCTACCTCTCAGTAGAGGGCAGTGCAGTCCAGCTCCAGGTACAATGCTCTATGTCTAGCTATGGTTGGCATGTGTTCTTGTATTCAGCAAAGTAAAAAAAAACCCTGATCCCCTAGCTCTGCATGAGTGACCCTAAAAAGGACATCTGATGACATTATTGACATCCAAACAGAATACATTTTGATTCCAGCGGTGCTGCCAGTTGGGTGGTACATACTTGATAAGTACAGTTGTGCATACCATGGCATATAATACAGAGTGACCCTGAGCATCCATTAAAGAAGTATATTCAGACACAACATATGTATATGAGTGCTAATGGCAGAACTAGAAGTTACTGGACCCCACACTTACATTGCAAGCTCTGTGAGGAAGGGACCTGCTTCCTACTGTGTCTCTTATCACATGGCCATTAATCTCTGCATAGTTTTACTGATTTATTATACTGTTTGTCCTCTCTGTGTGTACTTTCCTGCATTGAAAGATTGTCTGTAAGGTTACCACCTTTAAAAACAAAAAAAAAAAGACCAGCTCACCTATATTTTTTCCATTAACTATATTGTCATCAAGCCATGGAGGAAAATCTCAAGTCCTATCAATGCAGCAATGTAACCTGTATCAAATTCCACTGATCAGCCTAATTCTTGTAAAACCTATTTGCACACATCCCCATATTGTTTTCAAAATCAGTTTCTGTATAACAAACTAGATATAATTAGGATTTAAGTGACTGCAGCAATGGTAAACATAAATTTATTTAAAAAAACATAAGAAATACAACATGCTACATGACATGCTACAACATGTCAAAACAATGTATTGGTTAGTAAGTACATATACAACATAATCATTTTCTGATTGAAAGGATTTCTGGATCAGTTGCAGCAGCTGCACTTTTCATGTCCCTGTGCACATTGACAGCCTTTGCTGCATTTACTGCACTCAGCCGGACAGCATGAACAGCAGCCTGTAGAAAGAGAAGCCATTAGAATCAGAGAAATAAAGGAACAGAGATCTCATGAAGAGCAGGAACTGGGATATGAACACTATAGACCCCTGGAATGACAGGCACCTAAACATGAGATCCCAGAAACAAGCAGGCACTGGCACTTACATATAATAAATCCTTTATAATTGGCCTTTCTTTCATTGACTTATTCCCCATATGTATCACTCAGTGGCAGATTTGTAGTCTCCTGCTTTAACTCAGATGGCTGTGGCCCCATATCAGAATGCTAAAGCCAAAAGCAAATTTCCTACTGGCCTTCATCCCCCTTCTTATTCATAAATATATCATATTAACTTTTAGTATGTTTAAAAAAAAAAACAATTCTAAGCAATTGTTCAATTGGCCTTCATGATTTATTTTTAATAGTTTGTTTTAATTATTTGCCTCTTTAGCTGTCTCTTTCCAGTTTTCAAATGGGGGTCACTGACCCCATCTAAAAAAAGACAATGCTTTGTAAAGCTACACATTTATTGTTGTTGCTACTTTTTATTACTTGTCTTTTGATTCAGTCCCTCTCCTATTCATATTCCAGTCTCTTATTCAAATCAGTGCATTATTGCTAGGGTAATTTGGACCCAACAGTCAGATTCCCGACATTGTAAACTGGAGATCTGCTGAATAAAAACTAAATAACTGATAAACCACAAATGATAATAAATAAATCAAAATCAACTGCAAATCATCTCAGAATATTACTCAATATATGATACTAAAAGTTAACTCAAAGGTGAACAAACCCTTTAAAAAAGTCAGTTTGTATATTAAGCATACAGACACAAGTACTTACTTTTCTTGCAGCTTGTGCATTTGCAGTTTGCACATTTGCAGGAATCTCCACAACCACAGGAGGCACCTAAATTTAACAACAGAAAACCCATTAAAGAAGACTAGAAGATAAGACAATTATAAGCCCTAGGATTGGTCCCTAAAGACCCAATTGTATGAAGATGTCTACCCACTATACCCAGGATTATCTCCATTCAACATATATTTAAAGATAATCACTAGTTCTCCCCAATAACATTATTCGCCAAACTGTATGACTGTACAAGTTGCAGGCAGGACCCTTAAATCCCCCAGTTTCATTATG
>CM044437.1:40409533-40419777 GCA_024363595.1 Xenopus borealis
TTCTGGTGGGGGTATGTTGGGTTAGAGGTAAATAGAGGTAAGGACAGAATATGGGACAAACCTCACCTTTCTCATCTTTCAAGAAGCGGTTAGCTTGGGTCTTGTCTACAAAACGTTCCCTTTAGATGTTAGCCAAAATGAATTTGTTTTAGGAATGGATGTACATTAGCACAGATAATAGTAGATAATAGTAGAAAACACCATAAAATTAGTAAACAGTTTAGAGAGTACAAACATTTTATTTTTGTTATGTCATAACCAGACCAGCTCTCTTTTTGGTGTACATTTAAACTGATATACAGAGCTAATTACTAATACTGCATTATTCCAATTGTAACAGATTGACTCCTGGTGCAAAGAAGATCACTGGGGGCAGCTGCATTTTCCACCATTCTTCTCACAGTTGCAACCTTGGCTGCATTTACTACAATCGGCTGGGCAGCAACACTCTGTAGGAGAGGGGAGAGAGAATCATTTGAGTCACAGAAATATGGAACAAATAATTTAACCATATGGAACAAATAATTTAACCATACACGCAATATTTGTACTGTTAGAGACCCTTATGCTGGCCATACACGGGCAGATTAGACTAATTTGACATCTTATCTGCCCGTGTATGGGGGCTTCCTGACCGATATCTGGACACAATATCGATTGGGAGGGTTGGATTTACTTCCAGCCGACCCGTCGGAAGTCCATTGCGCTCGTCGCAATCCGATTGTTCGGCCATATAGCCCTGCCAGTTAGTGGCATATTGGGGAAATATCTGCTTGTTTGGCGAAGTCGACAAACGAGTGGATCTTTGTATCTATGACCAGCTTTAGTTTAAATATGGGCTCTGACACGCGGGAGGGGTTGCCTTCAGTGTGAAAAATTGTAGTGGGGATGAATGTGTCTCTTTGAAGTCAAGTTAAGGACATCCATTACTCTATGTTTGTATATTGGAACAGGGAAGATGCTGTGATTACCCCCCTCCCCAATATACGTTGTTCCTCCTTGGTGTATCAGATGATCAAAAAGGTATATATTTATTCTAATGTTGATGGCCCTGTTGTGTGGGTTTATAGTACTTAGTTCTGTGTAAGCCACAAAACTAATTTAAAAAACCCCAGGCAATGACTACAGCTAAAACTGTAACAAAATGTTGGCCCAATACTATATCACAGCACTTACTTTTCTTGACTTGTTTGCATTTGGACTTGCATTTGCAGGGGCTTTCACAGCAGCAGGGATCACCTAACAGAGAAAAACAGAGCTGTAGGTTAAAACAAAATGGTGCATATCAGCATGTAATGAAAATAGAAATGGTTATTTTGTACCCAAATATAACATACAGTGGTTTACATAGCATTGTACTGTGTACTGTAATTTACCTATCTTTTGAATTAACTGGATTAAATGTATTTCCTGGTACTTTTCTAAAACCTATACATCCTTCCTAGCTTAAATACAGTCCAGTCTTGATTGTCCCCAACCTTTTTTGCTAGTGAGCCACATTTAAATTTAAAAGAGTTGGAGAGCAACACAGTCATGAAAAAGTCCATGGGGATGTCAAATAAGAGCTCTGATTGGCTTTTTGGTAGCCCCTATATGGACTGGCAGCCTACAGGAGAGAATGTTTGGCAGGACATCTGTTTTTTATGCTACTAAAACTTGCCTCTAAGCCAGTAATTCAAAAATAAGCACCTGCTTTGAGGCCACTGGGAGCAACATCCAAGTGGTTGGAGAGCAACATGTTGCTCGCGAGCTACTGGTTGGGGATCACTGTTCTAAAGGTTGGAGCTAGCTAGATCACATTGAACTACGTAGTTGGCTTAGTAAATGTATTGTTCCTAGATCAAATTGAACTGTGTAGTTTGCTACTGTATTGTCCCAAGTAAAGAAAAAGTGTGTCCCATGAACAAATCTCTATGCTTGTTCATTCTATGTGTTGAAAGGACCATTAGCACAGAAAAGCAGAAAAGGCACCAAAGAAGTAGCTGGGTCCAGTTAATATCTGGTGGTTTATATGGTGGAAAAAAACCAAAAGAAATTGATGATGATCATTATCTGCTAGAGCAGGGGGGTGTCCAACCTGCGGCCCAGAATGGATATGAATGCGGCCCAGCTTCAAATGCTTGGTTCCCGAGGAAACATATGTTTCAAAGAATATAGGAGTAGGCAGGAGGGGAGACTCTGCCCATTGCCCAGTTAGTAGTAATAATAATATAATAATAAGTCTACTTAATCCCATATTCCAGTGTATAGCTACATCTGGTTATACAACTGGTATTGTAGTTCTTTTCTGTGCATTTTCTTTACTTTTAAAAAACAAAAGTGTATTTTATGTGTGGCCCCAGACATTTTTTTCTTTTTCCAATGTGGCCCTGGGAAGCCAAAAGGTTGGACACCCCTATGTTAGAGTAAGGCAAAATAGTATTCAGGCCATTGGTTATTTTCATAAGCACTTAATATCCAGATCAGCTGTTGAGGCAATTCAGTACTGAATATCTAAAGGTCTGAACAGAAGAAATTAAGGGCCAGATTGAATTCAGTGAGAAAATCACATGAAAACTCATGGACAAGATTAAATTTGAGATACAATTTAAATCAGAAAAAGGATCACTATAAATTGACCAGACATTTTTTTGGCAGGGGCTATAATGGTAAGAGTGGACATTGTATGGGTTATTTATTAGAATGCAAATGTTAAAATCTTGAAAAACATTTAACTAGAAAAAAAAACTTGCATTTTCTGCAATTTATTATACCCTGATGATGCAAAAATCCCAAATCTGAAAATCCACCATCTCAGGCCTGTCGAGGTCCTGTATAAGTCAATGGGAAAAGCAACTATCTCAATTTGAAGTTCGCTGGGTTTATCCTGAAAACTTTTTCAGGGCTTTTTCAGGCAAAAACTCAAAAAATTCAAGCAGTTCCGTAAAAAAGCCTGAAAATTTTGAGCAATTCAGGGTTTTGCTCAATTTTATCAAGTTTTTCCGCAATCCGATTAAACTGAGTTTTTTTTTAAATAAATAACCTAAAATTGGGCATGGGAGTTTGGTTGTGGTTTCTTTCTAAAATAAAATATGAGATAAATTTGTATTTTAGTAACCCCCTAACAGTAACTATTGTCTACCCACCATTACACCATTATAAATATTTCCCATCTCACCTGATGAGCAGTTGCAGCCTTGAGGGTCCATAGTATCTCTGGTTGGAAATGGCTCTCTGTTCAGATACTCTAGGCAAGTGTTTGAAGGGTACGGCGCAGTATCTTTTATGTGTTCAAGAATTAAGGCTGAGTGCAAAACACAGACATGTGCACAATCACACCCATGTAACTAGTGCATAGCCACAGCATTAGCAGCGCAAGAAACAAGTCAAGACAAAATGACAGGGAGTGTATATAATTACAGCATCAGAGAGTCACAAGGAAGTTAAAACAATTAAATCACCTTAACGTACTGTTCATCAAACAAGGTGGAAAAGGTCCTCCTGTAATAAAATGGTTTATGAATCTCAGCTCACCCAGATAAACAAGATTCCATATATTAACCTATTTATCCAAATGAAGCTCAATGTATAAACACATACATATCCATACATATATAGAGTTATAGGGAGAATGGGTTTCAAATGAAGTTATGGTAATTATTCTGGAAATGAACCACATGTCTTAAATGCAGCGATTTCAATTTAACCTACAGTATGTTAAAAATTTCACATTGTAGTTAACTTGCAGTACGTTTTATAGATCGTCAGATTTCTAGTGGCTTCCCCGTGGTCTTCATTTTTTTTATAGTTTTTTTTAATTATGTGCTTTCTTCTGCTGTCTCTTTCCAGCTTTCAAATGGGTGAATGATGACCCCAACAGACAAATAGCTGTTTCTTTTATTGTTCCTTTTTATGATATTAATACTTCTCATTCTAACTCCTGCCTCATTGATTAGGTGAATTGTACACTAACAATTACAAACACTTCCAACCAGACACCTGCTTGAATTCCAAATAAAAGAGCTGCTGAACAAAAGGCTAAATAATAAAATAAAAAACAGTCCAGTTTGCAAATTGCAAATAAGTTTTATTATTATAGAGAATAAGGAAATTAATTTTACAAATTTGGATCATTTGGATAAATTGGAGTTTATGGGAGACGGCTTTCCCGTAATGTTAAACTTTCCGGATAATGGGTTTTTTAGATAGGAGATTCATACCTGCATAAAATTTCAATTTCAAAAATTTGACAAAAAAGGCCCTAAATGTTCATTTTTAAGGGCAATTACCATTTTATGAGCACTGCCTCCCTTTTTTGTGACATTACTTTTTCTATAATTCTATAAAATCCAACCAGTGCAGGCCAGTAACTTCGTGGATTAGAAATGATCTACATGATCCACTAAGTTTGATGTTCCCTGTGTAAGGGCCCTTACACACAGGCGTTTTAACCTGCGCTCCCCTGTGTTCTGCTTTGCTGCGTTCAGCCACAGGGAATGAAGGAACAGACGCTCTCAATTCTTTTCAATGGGCCTATACTCACACAACCGCATGTAGGCACCGACCACAGGTTCAGATGCAACATGATGCAATTTTCCTGCGGTTGTGTGAGTATAGGCCCATTGAAAAGAATTGAGAGCGTCTGTTCCTGCGCTCCCCTGCAGCTGAATGCAGGGGAGCGCAGGTTAAAACGCCTTTGCTTAAGGGCCCTAATACCTCGAAAATCTGCTATGGGCAGTGGATTTCCCATTTATATATAGGAGGAAGCAGCAGGCAGAGAAATGTTTTTAAGTTACCGCCAGAGTTCTCCCAGAGAGGACTGAATCGGTGAAAACCCCATAGGGCATATCTATCGACAATTGAATATAGAAAATATGTTTAGCAAAATAAAATGTCCAGTACTTATTAATTGTGTAGACAAATGAAATATAAATATTTAAAAGTAGATATTGTGAAACATAATATCCATTTAATTTGGGGTTTTTATGCAGATAGAGAGAAGATGACCATACAATGATGAAAGTCAGATGCAGCAGGATGACTATATGATAATAAAAAAGGAGATGGCAAGTGCACTATACACTAATGAAAAGAACAACAGTATTAAGATTACTTTAAAAATACACTGGAAGTAACCAACCCAATTTGAATTAAAATGAAAGGAAATTTGAGTCCAATGAAAGGAAATACTACTATGTACAGCATACTTATGCAAAAAAACTGCAAGTCAACTACTATCAGCACGGGACGGGAAGCATGGGAAGAGGACCTAGGTATACCGAACGTTTATATGCGCAAATGTCCCGATTCTCTAGAACGCTCAATCATCAAGAGCTAACTACAAAAATAATGTACCAATGATATATGACCCCTGAGAGAATACATAAAGCCTTTCCCAACGTTTCAAACATTTGCTGGAGATGTCAATGAGAAGTGGGTACTGTGATGCACATGTGGTGGGCTGGTCCCATTGCACAAACTTATTGGAATAAAGTCAATCAGCTTATAGAGGAAATCACGGGGAGTATCTCATGTGTTTCGGCCCGAAATGGCCCTATTAGGCCTCTTCATACAACAAATGGACAATAACTCAAAAAGACGAATCACCAAATACTATTGGCAAGCTGAAGTCTGCTAGCAAAAAACTGGAAGAAGAGTTCACGTCCAAAAACAAAGGAAACAAAGACGCAATTTTTAAACGTATACAACTATATGAACGAACAGCCCTATAGTACGTCTAATATTCCTAATGCCAGTACCTACCATTCGGTGGAGGAAACGTCACAGATGAAAATACATAGAGACCCAGAACATAAACAAAATACTTCTTTCTGTGTCATTAACTGTTTTTTTTTTACCTGGTGAAAGCTAGGATGCCAGCACTCACTACAGGTTCTCCCTCTCCTTTCTACTCCTTCCTCTTTTCCTTAATCTGATAAGAATGTTTTGTTAAAAAACCTGAAAAAATTTCTGTTTCCTGTATAGGAATAAAACCAAAATCCTATTCTGCCATAGTAACCAATCAGCAACTAACCTTTATTGCCCAAAGCAAAAGGCTTATGGGCTACAACTATTTACGTGTTTATTGAAACACCCTACACAAACACATAGGATTGCTAAATAATTCCTTCTAAGAGGGTTATAAAAACATGCATGCTGGAAAGATAAGGAATCCAACACTACCCTAATTATGGGCTAATTATGGGCTGATATAGAGGACTGTGTGAATTCAGGGATGGAGGGGAGTTGCCTTTTGTTTACAGCTCCCTGTAAACAGTGAAACAGGCTTGTCTGCTCTGCACACGGCCTTTCTTCTTGCATAACATCAGCTGCTGCACACTGCTCTCCTCTCTCTATAATGAGTTGCACTCAGCTTGGCTACGCTCTTGTGCTCAGCATGTCAACAAAAGCACAGAGACTTTCGGTTAGTCACCCAGGTTCCAGGCAGGCAGCCTGCTGAGTTTATTTTATTTATTTAATACGTAGACATGGAGCACAGCCTTTGGATATCATGATGATTTTCAAAGCCATGCTTACATCCTCATTTGATTTGTCTGTACAGATATGGGATTTATTATCCAGAAAACCAGCATCCAGACAGCTGTAAAATACATGAATACAATTTTCTACAGGATCCTATTTAAGCAACTCTTATATATTTGTAAACAAGCCCTTTTTGTCTGTAATACTTAATGGTAACTAATACTTGAACTGAATGGTAACTAAGCTAGCTTTAATCTATGTATAATCATATTTAAAAAGAGTAAACACAGTTGTTTGACAATAAATAACTTCAGACAACCATTAACCATGAGTGAAAGAAAAGTTTTTGTGTTATCATTCATATTCTCTGGAAAATGGTTAATAAATAATAAATTCTGCCAGGGTATGTAAACTTATGAGCACAACTGTATATGCACAATACTGTATTCCACAGCAACCAACTGGATATTTGATTTCATGTCTGTTTGCTGTGGGTTGTTGCACTGATTAAAGGGATACTGTCATGGGGGGGAAAGTGTTTTCTAAACGCATCAATTAATAGTGCTGCTCCAGTAGACTTCTGCACTGAAATCCATTTATCAAAAGAGCAAACAGATTTTTTTATATTTCATTTTGAAATCTGACATGGGGCTAGACATATTGTCAATTTCCCAGCTGCCCCAAGACATGTGACTTGTGCTCTGATAAACTTCAGTCACTCTTTACTGCTGTACTGCAAGTTGGAGTGAAAGCACCCCCTCCCTTTCACCCCTCCAGCAGTTTAACAACAGAACAATGGGAAGTTAATCAGATAACAGTTCCCTAACACAAGATAGTAGCTGCCTGGTAGAACAGCACTCAATAGTAAAAACCCATGTCCCACTGTGACTCCTTCAGTTACATTGAGAAGGAAAAACAACAGCCTGCCAGAAAGCAGTTCCCTCCTAAAGTGCTGGCACAAGTCACATGACATGGGGCTGCTGGGAAATTGACAAAATGTCTAGCCCCATGTCACATTTCAAAACTGAATAAAATAAAATCTGTTTGCTGTTTTGAAATGGATTTCAGTGCAGTAGACCACTGGAGCAGCACTATTAACTGATGCGTTTAGAAAAAACATGTCTTCCCACAATAGTATCCCTTTAAGTAACTGAGCAATATACTTGCCAGTAACTAGTCCCCTTGGCCTGCCCTATTCTCACCTCCCAACTCCCAAAGTCATCAGCCCTACTCACCAAATTGCCTCCCGATTTGACGCTTGATGCAATTACCTATACATTACACCCCCTTGTTAAAAGGTGGCTGCACAAGGTATGGCACAGGCAGACTTCAGACCAGATCCAATTGGCTAATGCTATACAGGTGTGATATCCCTTATCCAGAAACCCATCATCCAGTAAGCTCTGAGTTCATGGAAAGCAAATAATTTTTTTTTTTAATTATTTAATTTTTCTCTGTAATCCTCATACTTGATCCGAACTAAGCTGCATAAATCAATACTGGTGGCAAAGCAATCATATTGGCTTTATATAATATTTAAAGTGTGGTGATTCAAATTTCATAAAAAAAACTCCGGGTAACAGGTCCCACATCTGAATTTGTATGCCCCTTACAGCATAGTACAACATCACTGATCTCAATTGTTGCCTTTTCTCCAGCATAGGTGCAGAAAAAAAACTTTAAATATTTGTAATTTCCCATTATTCACAGATGTGTAAAACTAGCAAGGATCACAGACTCCTAGTATATTCCTATCTATCTGTATCTATTATTATTATTATTATTATTATTATTATTATTATTATTAACTGGAACGCAAAGCAGGCACTGAATCAGGTTTAGGTCCCTTCAAATATTTCCACCACCATCGTGTGGCCAGTCATCCTGCTCCAAAGCAAGGCAAGGGGCACACAAATTGCTAGCACTGAGACCTACTCAACTCTATTGTACTAAGGCTTATTGCTCACAGGACATTTTGTCTGCCGCCGTCATCCAGCAAAAACTGTGACAATAAGGCATAATGTCCTTGTTATATTTAGTTGAAAGCAGGGGTAACGGCAGGGGTAACTGTGGCAATTACTATCAATTGCCAGGCTCATGTTTTTTCATGTTCCCATACACAAACATCAACAATTACAGAAGTTATGTGTAAAGTTGCCGGATGCTGCCAGCAAGCTATGAACGCTAAAGAAGACTTTACAAATAAAGCTCACTCAGTTATACAGGTATGGGACCTGTTATCCAGAATGATCGTGACCTGGGGTTTTTCCAGATAATGTAAACATTCAATAAACCCAATAGGCTGGTTTTGCTTCCAATAAGGATTCATTATATTTTAGTTGGGATCAAGTACAAGGTACTGTTTTATTATTACAGAGAAAAAAAAAATAATTTAAAAACATTTGGATTATTTTATTATAATGGAGTCTATGGGAGCATTCTGCACAACAGGTTTCCAGATAATGGATCCCATACCTGTATTTTAAAACATTGCCCTGCAAGTAGCCTTTTCCCAGTCAGTATTAGTATCCTGTTGTTTACAGTCTGTGCACTCATCTTATGCATTCAGCAGCAGAAAGCATTGCAACACACACAGCCCTCTGCACTCCGCTTATCTCTTGTGCTGAGCTTTGCACACGGCCCTTTCCCTTTTGTGAAGCTGACATTATGTAGTTACTAGGCACCAGCTATCCACCAGAAAAACATGTAGAATGTATTAAAGAGATGAAGCTGAATAACAACATTGAATGGGGCAGGACAAAACTAGCCAATGGTTTTCTTTCCTTTGCTTGGGTGTAGCCCCTCTGAGAGTGATGTGGGAGACCGGGGGACACAGTAAGTGAAAGATTATGAATGGCATACGAGCCAGAAAGGAAAGCTAAATAATCAGTCCTTATAAATAATTAATAGATTTAGCCTTGGCTAATGTTTTGACTAGGAAAAAGCTGTCTTGCTTGGATTCAATTGGGATCCATGTGATCTCTAAATCCCCTGGCCAAACCAAAATTTATATAGACGTTTCTGGGTTATTTTTATACACTTCAGATATCTAACCATTCACCCCATGCAATTAAATCAATGCAAAGTGTGGCCATGCCTTTCTGGATTGAACAAACAACCATGTGGCATGAACCTCTCCCTGGGTGGCCTACCTGCATAGGAGGCAAACAGCTGCCTGCAGGATAAACAAGAGTATCTGGCTTATAGCCCTTTACTAACAAATGATGCACTCGCCCCTGTTCTGGTTCAGGAACAGGAGAGGTAAGTGGGGAAGTCACACACTCAGAGGTATCCCATGGTTTCAATGGCATATTTTTATACGGATTAGCAGATTGTTTTGTCCCTAAACTGCGAAAATTCAGACCCAAACACACTCTGACCCATGGAAAACAAAAGTGTAAAAACTTTACCCAACTTTACTGTATATTTTACCCGTTATATTCTGCTAAATTTGTTACCGAATTGTTAAAAATATTGTCCTAGTCTTCACATAAAGCAAACCTGTCTGTTTATGTGTAATAGTTGTCCTACGATGAAACAGGAAAATCCCCTGTCAACACAAGTGCCCTTTGGGGAACTGGAATTAATGGACAATTTTAACATTTTAACATTTTTAAATTAGCCCTAAATTTTGTTAAAGCTTGTCCTTGTTTGCACAAACACTGACACCCTCCAATGCCACAATGAGCCTAAAATAGAGGAGTTGGAAAAAGACAAGATTTTTAGTCATTTTTATCAATTAGCCCTTTTTGTCTCAGAATTGTGAATAATTTAGTAAAAAA
>CM044437.1:40424301-40450302 GCA_024363595.1 Xenopus borealis
TTGGATAAACATTTATATCGAAAAGCATGAACTGTTACATTTTTGAATGATATATGAAGGTGAACAACCCCTTTAAGGCACACAGTTACACACACACACACACACAGACTAGCGTAACCATTCAGCATGCAGGCAGAGGGTTAAGGCACACAGTTACACACTTTCGGCTAGGGTCGTTAAAAGCAGTGCTGTCCAACTGGTGGCCTGTGGTCCACAAGTCTGCCTGCTGTGTCTGCTTAACTATATGTAAGCTTTACAAGGAATCCGTACAGAGATTATCTGCCCCCTTCATTGCTTACACCTTAAATTCAGACTACACAATCCTACATTGTTCATACACTATCCGCCTTGCATTCTCACATGTAACCCCTAAAAGCCCTAAACACCCAAGCCCTGTACTGTTCATATCCCAGAACCAGACTAAAACTGGCCACATTTCACCTGTTCACACTCATACAAACTGCTGAAGAAGAACCAGCTTTATGCCATTGTATAGTACACCTTACAGGGGTACTCTGCCTGCCCTATGCTCCCAGTGTGTGCCATACTCTTCCTGCCTTATGATCCCTGGGTGTGCCATACTTTTAAAAGGAAATGGTGCAAAAAGCCAATTTTAGCACTACTACAATGTAATAAATCTAATAATAATAATTATAAATAGGAGAAAATAAACTCCTTAACATACTTTGCCTGGCCTACTCCGCCTGTGTGCTGTACACTGCCTGTGTGCTGTACACTGCCTGCCCCATGCTCCCTGTGTGTGCCATACTCTGCATGCCCTGCTCTGCCTTTGTGCCATACTCTGCCTGCCCTATGCTCCCTCAGTGTGTCGTACTCTGCCTGCCCTATGCTCCCTCAGTGTGTTGTACTTTGCCTGCCCTATTCTCCCAGTGTCTGCCATACTTTGCCTGCCCTATGCTCCCTGGGCGTGACATAAAAAGCCAATTTTAGCACTACTACAGTGTAATAAATCCAATAACAATGCCTGTGTGCCATACTCTGCCTGCCCTATGCTCCTTGGCATACCTCCCCCCAGGCAAATGCCCGGGGGGGCGTCAAAATGCGCCATTTATAACAGGGGTCCCTGGCTGCTGAATTGGACGCCGGCAGGGGGAGGGATGAATGGGCGCCAACCCATCCCGAAATTTCACTGTAGATTATATTGCATAATGTACCCCCTACTGAAATTTATAAAGATATCAGAAGTCACCTCGGTCATATAACTCCTCGGTGACTTATAATATCTTTATGAAATACAGCAGGTGGTACATTATCCACTATATAATACACAAAATCCCCTTCATTGTCAAAATATATTAAAGGACCAGTAACATCAAATTTTTTTTAAATAAAATTCGTTAATACACCCAACACAAATTATACTTTAAAATCACAAAAGCTTTATTAAGAAATAACGTACAGAAACTCCACTTCCAGTCCTCTACAGAAAAGGTGACCATCCATCTTGCTGCACTCAATTTCTCCTCCTGGCTATTCACTGACAGTATGTGAAGGAGCAACATGGATGACTCATGGGTGCAATGAAGTGACTGCCAGGGCCCCCTCCTGCACTATAAATGATGTTGCTGATGATGAGAAGCGGCCGCTGCTGCTGCAGCCGACATTGACCCACTGCTCCCTCCTCTGCCTCCACTACCACCACTTCTTCCGGGGTCAAGGCTGCCGATACCATCCATTGTGCAGCAGCACTTTCAGTAGTGGAGGCAGCGGCGGTGCAAGGAGTGGAGCTGGAGCGACCAGGGCAGGGAGTGGTGGAGGAGGAGGCCGGCCAGTCGCTGAAGATGAGAAGCCGCTGCCAACATTGATCCTTTGCTCCCTCCACTACCACCGCTTCCTCCAGTCCAGGCAGCCTCTTCTCCTCTATAGTGCAGGAGAAGGAGGGAGCCCGGGCAGTCACTGCATCGCATCCATGAGGCATCCATGTTGTTCCTTCACACGCTGCCTTTTCTGTAGATGACAGGAAATGGAGTTTCTGTAAGTTAGTTCTTAATAAAGGCTTTGTGATTTTAAACTATAATTTGTGTTGGTGGGTTTTTTTTAATGTGTACTAACGAATTTAAAAAAAATAAATTGATGTTACTGGTCCTTTAAGGGAAATACATGGAATGCTGACTATATCAAATAAACCATGGATGCTACATGAAAATAGCCTCCTGAAAAGAGGAAGCCATTATATTTACTCAAGGCTTCAGCAACATGAGCAATGCAAAAGCATACTAAAACCTGATGCACCAGAGGCTAGATGTAGATACCACTGTTGTTTGGAGAGAGGGTTTGGGGAACATTAGACAGTGACAGGCAATTATTTCATATATTTAAGGGAATAGTGATTAACATTTTGTCTACATGAAAGGCTGAAGCATCTTTAGTTATTGTGTAAAATGTGCATACAGTTTATTTTGGATGGATATACATGCATTGACTTCACATGAAACAACTTAAAGGAACAGTAACACCAAGAAATGAAAGTGTATTAAAGTAATTCTGCTGCTGTGCACTGGTAAAACTGGTGTGCTTGCTTTATAAAGACCATTATAGTTTATATAAACAAGCTTCTTTAATTTTGAAATCTGATATAGTGCTAGACATAGTCAGTTTCCCAGGTGCCCCCAGTCATGTGACTTGTGCTCTGATAAACTTCAGTCACTCTTTACTGCTGTACTGCAAGTTGGATATCACCCCTCCCTCTCCCCAGCAGCCTAACAACAGAACAATGGGAAGGTAACCAGATAACAGCTGCCTGGTAGATCTAAGAACAGCACTCAATAGTAAAAACCCATGTCCCACTATGACTACTTCAGTTACATTGAGAAGGAAAAACAACAGCCTACATCCTAAGGGTAGCGAGACGAGCAGATTTGTGGAGATTTAGTCGCCTGGTGACTAATTGTCTGTTTTTCTGGGTGACAATCTCTCCGAACTGCCTTCGTGTGTGTTCCCTTCCACTATAATGAAAAGTTGACGGCGCTAAGCACAAGCGGGGCTTCATTTTCTGAAATCACCTAAAGTTTCCACGTTTTCCCATGACAATATCCCTTTAAAAACAAACAGTCTCAAAATTAAAGTCTCTGTAAATATCAGGTACTTATTTATTCTTTTGATTGTATTTATACCACAGAGACAATTCTTGAAAATATTTCATTGTGTCGCAGTACTCTTTCCCAATTTTTTTTAGTAAAAATAGGATTGCTGCATATTTATAAACAAGAGCAAATTCCAACAAGATCTTTATCTGAACCAGATTACTGGCAGGATATGGTTTAAACACAGGTTTTGAAAACTGCCAACTGTTCCCTCTGTTAAAAGTCCAACTCTTTGAATCCGGAGCTGTCACTCATAGTAAACAAAAGCAAAGTCCCAGAATCCCTTGTGCTTGGTGCTGCTGGAATCTCTCTGTTGGCTCTTGTGGTTTATGTGTTTAACAAAACTCATTGTTTCTTTGTCTCTGTAGACCAAAGCAAGGCAGTTGTTCTCTGGATATACAGTGAGAAGCTAGAAAGCAGAAAAAAGTAATATAGATGTTTAAGAGTAATGTAATATATATAAGTACATATATAATCTTAGAAAATCATATTAAGGTGGCTTTGCTACCTGAAAACCAGAGGTTCACTGGCAGTATAATCAATAATATCAGTAATTATTTGCTTGAGAGTTCCTAAAATTTGTAGTCACTTCCATATACATAAAGGGATCCTGTCATAGGAAAGATTTTTTTTTTCCAAAATGCATCAGTTAATAGTGCTGTTCCAGAAAAATTCTACATTGAAATCCGTTTCTCAAAAGAGCAAACAGATTTTTTTATATTTCATTTTGAAATCTGAAATGGGGCTAGATATTTTGTCAATTTCCCAGCTTACCCAAGTCATGTGACGTGTGCTCTGATAAACTTCAATCACTCTTTACTGCTGTACTGAAAGTTGGAGTGATATCACCCCCTCCCTTTCCCCCATCCAACAGCCTAACAACAGAAGAAAGGGAAGGTAACCAGATAACAGCTCCTTAACACAAGATAACAGCTGCCTGGTAGATCTAAGAACAGCTCTCAATAGTAAAAACCCATGTCCCACTGTGTACTTTTCAGTTACATTGAGAAGGAAAAACAACAGCCTGCCAGAAAGCAGTTCCCTCCTAAAGTGCTGGCACAAGTCACATGACTGGGGCAGCTGGGAAATTGACAAAATGGCTAGCCCCATGTCAGATTTCAAAACTGAATATTAAAAAATCTGTTTGCTCTTTTGAGAAATGGATTTCAGTGCTAGCACTATTAACAGATGCGTTTTAAAAAAAAACATGTTTTCCCATGACAGTTTCCCGTTTAACATCCTAGATGCTGACCTCCCACTGACTGTAAAATACCATTTGTGTGTTAGCTTACTAACTACAGAGAGACTTTGTGTATAACATCCTTGTCTTTACCTCCTCATCTTCTTCTTTTGCAATGTAAGATGTGAAACCACCATACTCAGCTTCCCAATCTTAAAGAAAAAATAAAGATGTACTAAGCAATAACAATATGAAGCCTCAAATAGATATAGAATACTTTTTCACAATCCACTAACCCATGACAAATATTAGGAAGTGGTCTTATTTAAGTATCCTTCGAGTGAAGTACTATATCCGCTTGTAAATCTGTGCTCGGCCTGCCCCTTTTGTAATTTTCCAATCTAAGAGTCTCCACTTTATGACTTACGTGCTGCTGGAGCCTTCTGCCTCGGTAACAGAGCTGCACCGACTGAGGCAGGACTGGGATTCGGACATGTGGGGTACGGTTTGTGATGTCACACTCAATCCTTCCCTGCTGATAAGTGTTCTGTCTTTCCCTTTCCCTGCAAATATCGGATCAGTCTGCCCAGCTTGTCTTGCTTCTGCCTGCCCTGTTATCACTGAAAATGTTTTATGCATGAAAAGTAATCTTTCCATTGTTTTCTGGGGGCAAGGTAGCGGTCTAATTAATTAATGCCTGTGGGTGCTTATAAATGATGTGCATATACATTCTCATGTGTTGCCCACATGCATGCCACTAGCATGCACAAGTATAGAGAATGGTGCAAATTGTAAGCTAACAGTGCAAAGCACCCTCATCTGCTATCTGAGTTGCGGAGTCGGAAGCAATTTTTGACATCTGGAGTTGGAATTGCCCAAAATTTACAGATTACGTCTCCTAATAACTTTAAATACAAGTGCTGAATCAAATCAGATATAAGAGCTTCTATGAAGGAGGATATGACAAAAGCAGCTCTGTTTTTAAGGACAAAACTTTAATTTTGGATTGTATTTAACAGCTATTCTACATCTTATGTAGTTTAACTTTGATTTTGGTTTAGAATTACCAAAAGATATGGTTTATATTTGGTTTGGCAGTGATACAATGCCTTGTATGTTGTGTACTTAACTTCTTTCAATCAACATGGAAAATACAACATACTACAAAAAAAATCGTAATTAACATATAATATACGGTTAACATGCACTGGTAAAATCTGTGTGTTTGCTTCAGCAAGACTATTCTAGTTTAAATAAAACAAGATGCTGTGTATGCCATGGGGGCAGCCATTCAAACTGGAAAGAAGAAAAGGCACAGGATACACAGCAGAGAAGCAATGTCCATTACGGTAGTGTTCTATCTGTTATCTGCTACCCGTGTCTTTTCTCCTTTTTTTCAGGTGAATGGCTGCCCCCATGGCTACAGCATCTTGTTTATATAAGCTATAGTAGTCTTTCTGAAACAAACAAACAGTTTTTAACAGTGCAGAGCAGCAATATATTGTATTTTAATTACTTTGATACACTTTAGTTTTTCGGTGTTGCCGTTACTTTAAAAACAGAGGAGTCATCGTTGGAGTCGGCGGTAACATAAACTGAGGGTCTGAGTTGAAGGATTTATGTACTGACTCCACAGCCCAGTCTGATATAAACCCTATTTAGAAACAAAGCGAGAGGCAATAGGTGAGCCAGCACCTGGCGAGTAAGACATTCAGAAAAAAATCCTGGGGATGGGCAAGTGGAATTGATTAAAAGAGCATTCTAAATGAAAGTTAATATTTCTTAATAGGCTTTAGTTCCCTTAAAAGAAAAGGTCTCCTACTTTTTCCTATTCTTGCTTTTATTGTCCCTAAAATGTCAAATGTATAAATACTACGAACACAGAAGGGTAAATACTGCAGTTCCACATGGTCAACACCAGGTTTTAACTATTAAACTATGAATCCTCAATTAAAAAATATAAATCTAAAATCTGAAAATTGCTCCATACTGTATTACCTTTCTTATATACAAAAAACTATTTGTTCTTACGCTCAGCCGTGCAGGGGTTAATTCATCAGTGCTTCCATCCTCAGCAAAGGATTACCGCAATCCTATGTAGACTCAGAAATCAGCAATTTAGAGGAGAGCACTGAAATTGCAATTGCTGCTAGAAAAATGTTTTTTATTGACTACAAATCACACGACATGTTTCGGGCATTAGCTTGAGAAAGGGCTAATGCCCGAAACATGTCGTGTGATTTGTAGTCAATAAAAAACATTTTTCTAGCAGCAATTGCTATTTGAGTGCTCTCCTCTAAATTGCTGATTTCTGTATTACCTTTCTGTTTACATCCAGCTTCAGTTCACTAATTGCCCTTTATTTCTGCTCTGGGCATGAATACAGTCATGTTTTCAGGGTAGTGACAATGGCATTGGAATGCTTCTCTCACTTACCTTCACATCCACAAAACAGAAGTAGATCTAGTGCAAATTCATGGCGTTCAGGATCAAGGTCATGGATCATGGTATAGTAACTGTGTTTCCAGTGTCTTAATTCCCCACTACATGAGGGAACTCTGTCATCTGCAGAAAAGAAGGGAAGTGTTTTACTGAAAGGAACTATAAGGGCAAACATATTGTGTTCTCTAGTGTATACAGAGCCTTATAGACTTTCCCACGTACCCTCTGAAGATGCTCCTTGTTGTGAAACTGCATTCGGCTCTGAAGGGCCTTCCCCTTCATCTGAATCTTCATTACTTGAGGCTAGAAAATGAAGTTTAAGGCCAGTAAAGTTAGAGAGAAATAGAAAGAAAGCCTCAGATCTCAGAAGCTCCATGCAGCTACCGATAACTCCAGGGAAATCTCCATGTGCTCTTTCATAACACCTGGTACATAGAAAGAAATAGGAGGGCAGTGTTACAGCAAAGCTAACCTTATTTGAAATTTAAAAACAGACATGCACACGACTCTGATAAGAAGCTTTGCCTCCCTAAGCGGTTTATTTAATTTATGTGCTAGCAATTTTAAAATTATTTTTAGAATATATTTTCAATTAAACAGCTATACCCTTGCATCTGATCCAATAATTGATCAGGTTCTGGGGTTGTTCATGCACAAAACATCAGTTTACTGAGGTGGGGAACTAGCATGGCAGGCAGGACACAAAACAGGGGGTGATAGTAGCAGAAGGAAAGTAATGTTGGGAATGTCACTGCACAAGAAGAATCAAGCAGCACTTGTGTGTAGAGAGAATGTGTGTGTGCAGCTATAAAGAGAATCTGTGTGTGTGTGTATGTGTGTGTGTGTGTGTGGCTAAAAAGAGTGAATGTGTGTGTGTGTGTAGCTATAAAGAGAGAATGTGTGTGTGTGTGCAGCTATAAAAAGAGAATGTGTGTGTGCAGCTATAAAGAGAGAATATGTGTGTGTGCAGCTATAAAGAGAGAATATGTGTGTGTGCTGCTATAAAGAGAGAATGAATGTGTGTGTGTATGTGTGTATAGTATTGGGATGTAGTACCCGGTTAGCCATTCGAAAAAAATTTATAAAATGTAAAGTTTGGTGATACCTTTTATTGGCTAACTGAATAAGTAACAATTGCAAGCTTTCGGCGCACACAGGCCCCTTCGTCAGGCAAAATACAAATTAACATTGAAAAGGCACATTATTTATATACAAATAGATCACTGACTGCAGCTATAAAGAAAGAGAGAATGAATGTGTGTGTGTGTGTGCAGCTACAAAAAGAATGAATGTGTGTGTGTAAAGCTATAAAGAGAGGATGAATGTGTGTGTAGCTGTAAAGAGAAAATGTGTGTGTATGCAGCTATAAAGAAAAAATGAGAACAACTGATTTAGCACTTATACACACCTTTGTGTGTATGTATGTGTGTGTGTGTGTGCAGCTGTAAAGAGAGAATGTGTGTGTGTATTCATCTATAAAGAGAAAATGAGAACAACTGATTTAGCACTTATACACACCTTTTATTGGGGGGACCACACTTCTCCAGTGTAATGCTTTGGGTTTCAAGAGCTGCACAAACTGCTTGGAATTTATCTGCCTAAAAACAACAGGTTAGAAACTATGATAAAAACCAAAAAACACCCAAATGCCAGTCTACCTGATGATATCCTGTTGTATTAAGAGGAAATAAACCTCTATACTCGATTTGCCTTTATTCCCACTACTAAATGGGCAGCACAATACAAACTAAAGCTCACAATGTCCTTGGACATACATGTTTGTATAATGAGATTGCATAGAAGTCTTTAGTAAACATGTGTATCTATATGTATAAAACACATGTAAGATTTAGTAAATCGCCAAAGATTCTGTTCCGTTGGACAAAGCTATGTAAATTTCTGTTTTGGACCTCTAGGTAGTATTGTTTTACAAAATCTAAAAGTATAATGCTTCAGCAGTGGAAAGCAATATAACAACTCAAAGTTATACAGCAAAATATGCAGAAAATCATGTTTGCACTCAGCTTGCAAAGGTAATGTCACATACAGCTTTGTGATTGTTCATACACACTGTGTTTTCTATTCATATTTGCTTCCCATTAATGTGAACACCTGCAATGCATATCAAGTATCTTACTAGAGATCACCTTAACTGACCTTAAATTAGCACAAGAGGGTCACAAAAGAAGATACGTCCAAACTGACCCTACACTTTAAAGGACAAGGAAAGTGTAAAATAGAATAAGGCTAGAAATGCTGTATTTTGTATACTAAACATAAACATGACTTTACTGCACTACAAGCCTTATCAAACAAATGATTTATGCTTTCAAAGTTGGCCACAGGGGGCTGTCATCTTGTAACTTTGTTATACATCTTTGTCTGACACTGGCACTGCACATGCTCAGTATGGTCTGTGCTGCTTAGGGATCAACATAAATGATCAAAAAACAAAGCTGTTTGAGTTCTGCATGGCTGGTAAGTAAGGCAGGGGCTCCCCCTGCTGTTCATATGTATGATTGTTTCCCTGCCAGAAGTTAGGGACCGTCTGACAATTCCTATCCACAGCACTAAATGAAGGGAGAATTTCACTGCATACAGTAAGGTTTCTTATAAAAACAGTACACATTTTTAAATTAAAGTATATTGGAGATAGATTTCTTTTTCACTAAAGAAAGTAAAAATGGGATTTTATTTCTTTGCCTTTCCTTGCCCTTTAATGGCCACAATCAGACAAATATCAATATTTTTGTAGCCAGCTTTAGCGAGTTTAAAGCACCTATAGTTCTGCAATACTTTTATTATCACTGTTTATTGGATTCCAGTCTGGCAACATTGTCAAGTCGAAGTATGATTTCCTTCACGCTCCACCCCCATCTTTGTTGTTCACGCAATGAGCTACATACAAACCTTAAGAAAATCTTTCAAGAGAATTTCAGATCTTTCCTCAAATTCCTCCTGTATCTGGGCCTGAGACTCTAAGGAGAGATAAGTTGGATTTATCCACTCGTACAATATCTGGTCCTGTGGGAAAAAAAGCTAAATCAGGACCTTCAGACTGGTAATGTTAGCTAGAGAAATATTATCTTATATAGTGAGCAATAGGGCAGCTATGCACAGAGTGGTGATAAACAGAATATCTTACATCATGAGGAATATGGGGACTGCGAACAGGAGGAGGATCCAAACAACGAGGCGGCCTCTGCAGAGAGCAGCCATGAAACCAACCACTGACAGAAAGACGGCATTTTCCATCACTTAGTACTTCTGAAACCTGCAATAGGATTAGACAAAAACTGTAATACAATCTGGAATGCTTTGGACCTGGGGTTTTTTGGATAAGGGATTTTTCTGCAATTTGGTTTAAATAAACACAATAAGATTGTTTTGCCACCAATATGGATTTGTGTAGCTAAATCAGGATCAAGTACAAGGTAATGGTTTATCAGTACAAAAGAAAATAGAATTTTAAAATTAGAATCATTTGCTTAAAATGGAACTTTCTGGATAAGGGTAAACTATGCATATACAGCATATAACATACATTGGGACAGACGCGTAGGACAATAGGGAGTAATGGACATCAGTAGTCTCTGCCAATACTGTCTCGCTCAAAAATGCCTTTGTATATAATGATGGCAATTGTCTATGGCAGGGTATTTTCTGGTGTTTTGTGGCCACAACAAATCAAGTGTCTTGCCCTAATTGTAACTCAAAATAAAGTAAGAGTACCTATCTACCTTGAAGGGTTTCTGCTGTAGGGTGCCCTGGACTAAGCTGAGTGGAGCTAACCTGTAATTTGTAACATTTACTATGTTTGAAACACAAAAACTTTTAATTCACAAAATTGCAGTTGATTAATATGATCATGCCTGCTATGGTATATCTATAAGAAAAGCACACCCTAGAGAAAGGTTTGCATAATATTACAATATGCACGCTTTGTCTCATTTTTTTATATTTATGCGTGTGGTCTTCATATATTCATGCTTTGTAAGTAGCACTTCCATTATACATTAATATACTTTAACTTAGCCTTAGAGTGCTCCCACAATCCCCCTTTTTTGATATTGTATTATAGCCGGAAGCTGTGGCTAAGCTTCTGTGGTTGTAGCACCCTATACCCCCCCCCCCTTAAACTAATGGTGGTCCTATGCTTTTAAAAAATGGGCGTTGGTTTGGGAACCTCTCTGCACCGAATCCACTATTTTGGATTCGGCCAAACCCCTGAATCCATTGCAAAAGATTTGTCCGAATACCGAACCGAACCCTCATTTGCATATGCAAATTAGCAAGGGGGAGGGTAAAAGAGAGCCATGCACAAAGTAAAAATTTTTAACTTCCTTGTTTTGTGACGAAAAGTCAGGCCAGGCAAAAGGATTCGTCTGAATCCAAATCCTGCTGAAAATGGACGAATACCGAACCCGAATCCTGGATTCGGTGCATCCTTTAAAAGCCGCATACTGCCGGGAGAGGATTTAGCCCTCAAATTGAAACCAAGGCTCAACACACTGACTACAGGTAATGCTATTATGCAGAGAAATAAAAGACTTTATATACTATGTAAACAAGTTAGGGGCCGCCATATGGGGTTTATCTTGATGTGGTATGGTGGCTTATCAACTTTATCATCATAACTTTGTACAAAATAACCTCTGCTGTTTTCAAACATATACACTTGCATTTATACTGATTTACTTATGAGACAGGGGCCCAGGGAATGTGCTTTGTAAGTAGCACTTCCATTATACATAAATAGACTTTAACTTAGCCTTAGAGTGCTCCCACAATCCTCCCTTTTTTGATATTGTATTCATATATTTACTTAACATTTATATGTATCTCACCTGATGGAAAGAAACTGGAGAGACCTCAAAAAACACTAGAGAATTCCATCTGGGAACCAGAGATTTCACAATCGGTCCAGGCTGTCCATTATCTGCAGGAAAGAATTTAAGAAGTGGTTTCCTAAATGGTAGATATGAGGGAAATGTGTCCTGCAGTTACTCCACCCCAAACACAGACTCATTCCCTGGGGAATTATCTAACCTCTAGTACTATCGAGTCTACATTTCTGGCTTTTATTCTGTTTTATAGGGATTATGACTTGCTAGGCATTGAAATAGATAAATGAAAACAATCGGCACATACAATCTTTCAATGAGATAATAAGGGCTTGGTTGCGACCAAACTTAAGTTGAGATCAATCTACAAATAATTAGAAAATGAAAGCATAGATCTGACTGACTGCCACGGGAAACTGCACTGGGACAATTTGGCATCTATCTCAGATGCATAACACATTTATAGTGCAGAGGAGTACAATATATATCCATATCTATATATAATTTGTCAAAGAGGTTGCACTCGCAGGTCCAATTTGTTCACTGACATTTCAGCCTTTTTCAAAGTTACATAGTGCATTCACAACAGCCTATATGTTACAGACTGCAAAGACTAGCCAAAAAAATGTAAAATGATATGATAATGTTTAGTGGAGAGGGTGTACAGACTAACCATCCATGCCATACAGATCCAGAGACCCCCCGTCAGATTTGGACCATTCAGGAACCAAGTAAAGGATGAATGCAAATCTCCTTCCTTCTAACTCATCATCATGGCACAGCAAAGTATCTGTGGGGACAGAACGGGTTGCATAGAGCATTCATGAGCTACAACAGCTAGTGGGTAGAAAGTGTGCTTCCATGAATCCTGTAATGTCCCCTCCCCACCTGTATAGCCATATTGTGCACAGGAAATATCAACAGTCTTCTCCAGCTCCACATTTGTAATATTTGATAGCCACTGACGAAAATCCTCAAACAGCACCTGTCTGGAACATGGGTCATGTAAAAAAAAAATGTATCCACAAAGAGCACAAACATGCAGACAACAGTTAATAATACCAATACACAGCTAATAATACCAATACACTGCTAATAATACCAATACACAGCTAATAATACCAATACACAGCTAATAATACCAATACACAGCTAATAATGCGGCACTACATGAAATCTGTTGCCGAGTCATAACCGTGTCATAATTTTACATTTCCTATCGTTTTCCCTCAATTTACAAAGTTTTTTTGTGGTCTCAAAGAGATTTTATGCAGAATACATTTCCCTGATTTTACATTTTCCTGGATTTTCCACCATTTTTTTTTTTTGGTCCCCTGAAATATGTAAAATGGGGGTTCTATTGTATACAGCCATATTATGCGTTTTAACAAAAGTCTTATTAAGCCCATTAAGTGAATGCAGTAAAGTAACTAGGTGGGGGCGGGCCCAGGTGTGGACTGTGCAGCTGGGCCCACCCCCCCTCCATAACTATTTTCTTATATTCTGTAATTCTATTAGACGTTGGGTACTATTGAAATTGAACTTTTGCCCAGATTCAATACTTTCTTCTTTTTGTTGAACGTAAATGACTACCAAGTAACATTCTCAAACATAAAACACATTTTTTTTTTAAATTATAGTAACAAAAAAAAAAAATAAGTGACTAATAAGTGACTGTTAATCACACCTCTGTACTTCCAATTACTTTGTTCCAGGCCCAATTAAAAACCTTTTTCCATTTCAGCAATACTATGCTTTTCCACATCAGGCTCCAGTTAACTCTGAGAAGGGTAACACATATGGAATAATTATGCACAGGATTCCTGAAGGATGAAGACATTTGCCTCACCTTAGAGCTTTGATGTGGCTCTCCTTGCGATTTTTCAGATCCTCTGACTAAAGCAAAAAAAATATTAATTAAAATTTGACATTTTTAATAATGCACAACTTAATATATAATATAAGGTTTTCCATACTCAATGTAACCCCCACACTCCAGTCAATATAATCAACAGACTGCACCTACTTGTTTAAACTGATACAGATCATTTGATTTGGGCTGGAAGTTCAAATTAAGCAGCTCCTCTTTTAGTTCTTCCAGGAAGTCTGAGTTGTGAATAAAAGGATGGATCACACCATGTGGAAAGGGCACTGAATCCAAAACAACAGAACCTGGTAGGAAGGAAAGATGTAGTTTGTAAGATACTCTGTGTACATAGCACCTACCAAAATTATCTGATAAATATACACTTATGTGGGCCACTGATGACAGTCTGCACTTCAAGTAATTCAATTGTTGGTCCAAGGGTTGAACCGCTGGTTTAAAGGACAAGTAACATCAATTGTTTTTTAATTTGTTCGTATACAACGATTAAAAAAAAGACAAATTAAACTTCGAAGTTGCTTAGTCTTAATTAAGAAATAACTTACTGAAGCTCTGCTTTCGCTCCTATTCAGAAAAGGTGACAGGGCGACACTCTCAGCACTCGATTTCTCCTCCCTGGCTATCGCCTATAAGGAAGCCAGGAAGGAGAAATCAAGCGCCGCAAGATGTATTGTTGCCCCGTCGCCTTTTTCTGAAAAAGAGTGGAAGTGGAGTTTCAGTAAGTTATTTCTTAATAAAGACAGCGATTTCAAAGTTTAATCGGTCTGATTTTTTTTTTGTATTCTTATGATTTTTTTTTCCCAAAAATGTTTTTGATGTTACTGGCTTGATTCGTCTAACAACGTGGGTGGCCAAATGAGTGGATCATGCTGTGTATGGTTGGTTTAAACTGAATGCAAGTGATCTCACTAGTGCAATGCCACTCATATCCATTGATATTTAAGCTGAATGAAAGTTTCAAGCCAGCAATCCATTTGGACAGATTTGAATCACACCTCACATCCAACTTTATTAGGCTACAACAAGGATCCCCAACCTTTTGAGGCCATGAGCAACATTCAGAGGAGAAAGGAGTTGGGGAGCAACACTAGCATGAAAATTGTTCTTGGGGTGCCAAAGAAGTGCTGTGATTGGACATTTGGTAGCCCCTATGTTGATTGGCAACCTGTATTGAGGCTCTGTTTAGCAGTACACCTGGTTCTTATACAACCAAAACCTTCCTCCAAGCCTGGAATTCAAAAATAAGCACCTGCTTTGAGGCCATTGGGAGCAACATCCAAGGAGTTGGAGAGCAACATGTTGCTCACGAGCTACTGGTTGGGGAACACTGGGCTACAAGTTTCTTTTGGTTAAATCTAGTAGTACTAACAGTTAAAGGGGTTCTTCACTTTTGAGTTTTTTTTAAGTCTTTTATTTTTGGTTTTAAAGGGAAAGTGGAATCATGGAAAACAAGGAACAGTAAACAAAACACTATGGCTTATAGTTACAAATTGCTTTGGCATATGATGTCTCCAGCGACACATCTAAGGGTATATAACAAGATGGATACCCAATTAGGCAGGTTTGTGTAAGCGTTTACAAGCAAGTGGTAGTATATATCTCACAGTAGGCACTTTGTCAATTAAAAACTGCTTTGCTCAGGGAGCTCTATCAAATTGACATCGAGCCAAGGACCCCATATCCTGTCAAACTTGTCTGGGCACCCCCGGGCCAAGTATGTGAGCTTAATTGAGGGAAGCACTTTGTTAATTAGGTTTACCCACTGAGTAATTGTTGGGGAGTCTGTACTCATCCCTTTCATTATAATCAGTATATAATCAGTATAATTATAACCTTTTCCCACAGAACAGGTTTGGCCACACAAGTGCTCTAGCTTTATTTAGAGATACTAAGTCCTACACTAGGCCTAGTAGACATGCTTCTGGAGTGCACACATTAGGGAGTGCCAGGTTGTCTGCTAATAGGGTTGCCACCTTTTCTTGAAAAAAATACTAGCCTTCCCATATAATTACCTTTTTTCCCTATTAATAACATTGGGATCAAGCATCAAAAATACTGGCCAGGTGGCAACCCATTCTGCTAAGCAGCTCGTGACTTCTCCCCAGAATTTGAGTTTTTAGTAAGATGTACAGAGAGATATTCTGAGACAATCTGCAATTGTTTTTCATTTTATTTATTATTATTTGTGGTTTTGGAGTGATTCCGTGTTTTTATGCAGCAATTCTCCAGTTTGCAGTTTCAGCATTCTGGTTGCTGGGGTCCAAACTGCCCTAGCACCATGCAGTAAGTTGAATAAGAGACTGGAATATGAATAGGAGAGGCCCTGAATAAAAAAAAAAGTAATACAAGGTATCACTAATAATAAATTTGTAACTGTACAGAGTATTTGTCGTACAGATGGAGTCAGTGAAAGATGGGAAGTGTCAGCAGATGTGAAATCATTAAAAAAACTATAGAAAAAGGGCAATTGAAAAGTTGCTTATGCTAAACTATACTAGCTACAGAGAATGGTCTGTGACAGGGCTATTAGCTTGATACTATGGGGCAAATTCACTAACCTGTGAAGTTGCGCTAGCGAGGGCTTCGCTAGCGTTCGCCACACTTCGGCAGGCGTAGTTTCACCAGCACTATGCAAATTCACAAAAAATGTGAATTTGCGTTCAGGGCGGGCGAACGTTAGCGAAGTTGTACTACCGTTACTTCACCAGGCAAAGCACATTTACACTAGCAATGCCTAATTTGCATACGGCGCAAATTTAAACATAATAAAAGTATATATTACAGCCACTACATTACACTACACAAGCCCAGGGAACCTTTAATAAATAAAATAAAGTTGTCCTATTGCCCTACATGTGCCCCCTGTATAGTTGAGTTGCCATATGTTAGGAAATGTAGGGGGGAAGGAGGGTAACCACCCAAAAAATTACGATATTTTTCAGACTATCACCCTAAAAAGACACAAGTGTGGGACTTAGAATAAATTTCAAGATATTTTTTTCAGTCTCCTATCTATTGTATTGAATTTCGCCAGGTCTGACCTGGCGAAGTAACGTCTAGCGTAAGAGTTCAGTAACAGTAACGTTCGGTAAAATGGTCATCTTAGTGAATTAGCGTAGTTACGTCCCTTCGTCAGTGCGCAACTTCGCCTGGCGTAAGGGTGTGAAGTTGCGCTAGTCTACCTCCTTCGCTAGCGAATTTTCACCAGGTACACTCTTAGTAAATTGGCGAAGTTGCAAAATGACATCACACTGGCGAATAAGCGCTGGCTTTAGATGCTTCGCGCTTTAGTGAATTTGCCCCATGTATATTAGCACCATTGTGGTATGTAGAGAATGGAAAAAATCTGCTATAAGAATGCATTATAAATATAAGCATGGCAATAGGGCACAGGATGATAATAATAATAATAATAATACATGGCTTCAGGAGATTTCCTCAGCAAGATGATCTTATCACTGTGGGAGAATGGGAATGGGATGTTCAGGTGTGACAGCTTATCAAAAATACCGGCCAGGCTGGTAAAATACTGGCCAGGTGGCAACCCTAGGGATCAACCATCAAAAATACCAACCAGGCCGGTAAAATGCCGGCCAGGTGGCAACCCTAGTTGCCACATGTGTGGTTTTGAACTGGATATCTAGGATTTTCACTTCAAAATTTTCTGTCCAGAAAAGTTGCCCGGCGTTGCCTCACAAGGAAACTTCAGAAAACAAAGCACTTTGTGTGCTTTAGCGCAGGCGACTTTTACAGAATGCCAATTTTGAAAATATTTCTTCTTTTTTATTGATTTGCTTTGTTGTTTCTATAATAATAAGACATTAACTGCACTTGATAATACCTAAGCCATGTTGAAGTGAGTAACATTGTATTTAAATGTCTTTTATTTATTGGCTAGATTATTGTTCGGGTTTCACGGTCACAAGGCTGAAAACCGAACAGAAAGTTGAGACCCGAACAGGCCTTAGGAAAACCGAACTGTTCGGGTGAAAACCGAACAGGTGGCAACCCTAAGAGACTGCGAGAAGAGTTTAGTTGGATTCGAATGAAGACTTGTGAAAAGTATAGGCTGCTTGTCACCCACGTGTTTAACAAGTGTTTACTCACCGAACTGTCCGCCCTGGTTTCCCATCCAGGCTTCTGTCACTGAATCCCGACATGTTTGGTCTGCGAGTAATCCTGATAACTCCGCCTTGAATTCCCGTTTCCCTTTCTTGCTCCCCGAACCATCGGTTCCAGCCACAGTCCCCCTTTTCCCAGTCATCTCCTCCAAAGACTACAGTCCCCAGAATCCTTTGAGCTAAACTGTTCCAATTCGGATTCACTTCCGGGATGTTGATCTCTGCCTCCGTAAGCTTATGCGTGCCCCGGAAGTGACTTTTTTTTACGTTTCCGCAAAGCTATTGTCTGTCTCTGTATCCTATAGGTTGGTTACTGGAGCGGGGTAACGTGGGACTGAACAAGGTTCCGTATCCCGGGAGAAGCAGTGAGCGAGTCCTTCTCTCCCCTTTACTCCCAGGATCATGTCCGTGTTGCCTCCAAATCGTTCACAGACCGGATGGCCCCGTGGGGTGAATCAGTTCGGGAACAAGTACCTCCAACAAACCAAGCCTCTGACCCTGGAGAGAACCATCAACTTGTGAGTGCACCTGGGGTTATTGGGAATATAGCATCTACCTGGCCCCAGCCTTAGACATAAATGTGTCCAGCCTGCGCCTCTCCTGCTCTAACAACCCAGGGGGTCATTTCTAATCACTGGGCAAATTTGCCCCTGGGCAGTAACCCTGGACGACCAATCAAGTGAATGCGTTCATAGTTTAACTAGCAGCTGGCTGAAAAAAAGCTTATCACTGATTGGTTGCTATGGGTTACTGCCCATGGGCAAATTTGCCCAGTGTTTATAAATGAGGTCTCCTGTGTCAGTCACTGGGACAGCAGCTGCTCATGTTATCTGTGGAGTCACTCAGATCCAAATGATTCCAAGCTGCTAATTTGAATCATAAGGCTGTCATCTATGTAACTGTCATCTTTGTTTTTCATGGGAATCGTTCCCTGAAAGTGGGGAGACTGGACCAACTTGTCCATGCAATGCCTTCAGTACATTTCCCGCTAGGTGACCTCTGTAAGATGCAAAATAAAAAATAAGATGGCACACACTCCTGCAATTGTGCTAATTCTTTGGTGATTTATTGAGATCTCACAGCCCTCTTGAACTATTGGAAGTCTGTCAGATTATTACTTTAGACTAAATTGGTTTTTAGAGATAAAGGGCTAGTTCACCTTAAAATAAACTTTTAGCATGGTGCAAACTATTATATAATTTTGAGACACTTTTGCAGTTGGTCTTTCATTTTTAAAGTCATTTTTGAATGGAGTAGCTTTTTTGTTCAGATTGGAATTTCAACATCTCTCTAGTGGTACTGTAGCAGCCAGTTAGCGTTTTGAGTGACAGGCTAGCAGATTAATTGGAGAGGGCCTGAATAGAATAATAAGAATTGATACTCGATAATAACAATGAAGTCTTGCAGAGCATTTTTCTTTGCAGAAAATGAATGGGGTGGGTGACCAAATGCCTGGAAATCTGTTTGCACTGAAGCATTGTGATGAATGTTCATGGCAGTTCAGTGCAAATTTATTTTGGGCTATTTTGTACCCCACATATTATGGTGTAAAATCCACTGAGAGGTGCATGCTGTTTAATCTTAAATATTTATTTTTAAATATCTTAATATTTAAGAATTCATTTTAATTCCTTGACACTATAGTTTACCCTTAGCAAATTTATCACTCATACCATAAGATACAAACTTATTTCCCATGTCCAGTTTAGAATACCCAGCTACCCAGGAGTTGGTTGCAGCAGAGCAAAGTTGTTTTCATTTATGGAGCATTTTTTAACTACATTTTTTTTTCCCTGTAGGTATCCACTTACAAATTACACTTTTGGTACCAAAGAGCCTTTGTATGAAAAGGACAGTTCAGTGGCTGCACGGTTCCAGCGCATGCGTGAGGAGTTTGATAAGATTGGAATGCGACGCACTGTAGAAGGGGTACTTATTGTACATGAACACAGATTGCCTCACGTCCTTCTACTGCAGCTGGGCACCACCTTCTTCAAGCTGTGAGTTTGTGAACTTACCACTATCTTTTTTTCTTTGTAGACCTGTAGTAGTTAAGAAAGCAGGAATGCACACCTCATACAGTCATGCACAATTGTCTAGGCATTTTGGCAACTTTTTTTGGTTTGTGTGTGCATAACCCTAATTTGGTTACTATCTCTTTAAATGGCAATTTACCCTTGGCAATCCAGGAGCCCTGAGTCCCTTTTGCGTATGAAAAGTACTGGGAATTACAGCGCAGTGCCTCCACCTATGGAACACTAGGGGGGATTCCACTAGGAGTAATAAAACACACACAGTTTGCAAATGAAACAAATATAAACTGTAGTAAAACTTGGGTTAACTAATACACCATGCACTTCTACACTGGGGACACGTGGGATACTACCTAAATCACTATTAGGTACTTACTATTGCTCCAACAGTCCTTTTTAATATCAAAGCTCTGAAATGGGTTAATAACCACACAGTTCAAATGAAATGTCCCTTGCCCAGAGCTTCCCCATGTAGCACTACCATTTCCCAAAAGTACCTCTCCCATGTAGCAGGTAAATACACAAGACCTGTGTTCATTTTGCGGCCCCACGCTTGTATCTGTGCCAGTATCCTCCCTTGGGTGTCTCACTCACCGGGATGCTTTCAGAGGCAGTCACACTGGAGATTACAGGCAGCTCTGCAACAGGATCAATCTCACCAGTGGCACCTTTCTCCTCCTGAGTTTCTAGCAGCTTGGAAGGGGACAGGCTGGGCTCAATCTGTACCTCCACAGATTTAACAGTTTCTCTGCACTTGACAGTCTTACAGCTACTTGTGCTGGCTCTGTTCAGCTCTCCTGGAGACCACATAAATTTGGTTCCAAAGTCAGGCACGCCGTCTCTCCCAAGGATACACTGGGGTGCCCAGCCAATTGGATTGCTCTGCAGCCTGTAACTGGGCTGGATGATGTCACAGGCAGAAAAACAGGGAAAATATTTATCTTGTATCCTACAGGCATATAGATAAAAAGTAGCCTTTTGCTTTTCCCTTTCCTTTCTGGGTATATTTTATTGTGCAGCCACATGTGTCAGTAAATATATAAGATCTTTTGTCTGTAATGCTTGGGACCTTGGGCTTTCTAGATAAAGAATGTTTGTCTGTAATTGTGATTGCTACTCCTCTGCTAAAAAATATTTAACCGTTAAATTGGCCCAATATGATTGTTGTGCCACCAATATGGATCCATACAGCTTGATTACCATCAAGTACATGATGCTATTTTATTTGTTTTTCTATATTTGATTAAAATGGATACTATTGGAAATGGCCTTCCAGCAAATTGAAACGTTTTGGATATTACGTTTTCATTTAATAGATTTCTATATTTTCTGTATTTCCATGTATAAATATCAACAGATGGTACCAATAATGAAATTTACTAAAAGTGCTTACCTTTAATGCATAGGTTTATTTACATGTTCATGAACAGAGGCACAAACACAAAAACACATACACAAAAATAAAGCCTTTTCCTGCTATGAGGTCTGCTTCTAAATAGGATTACCTTTTCCCAACTGATTGCTTGCTAATATGTTATGACAAAGAATGTTTGCCTAGGTTCTTGGTTTAATTGTTGTACAGGCGTGTGATCCAGGAAGCCTGTTGTCTAGAAAGCTCCAATTTAGAGGAAAGGCAATCTCCTATAGGCTCTGTTTTAATCCGATAATTAAAGATTTTAAATTACTTCCATTTTCTCTGTAATAATAAAAGCAGTACTGGAATGGGATCTGTTATCCGGAAAGCTGTTATCTAGAATGCTCCGATTTACGGAATAGCCATCTCCCATAGACTCCATTTTATCCAAACAAAACAGTTTTTCCGTTTTCTATTGCCTATTGGGTTTATTTAATATTAACATGATTTTATACTAGGCTTCAGGTATGAAGATCCAAATTATGGAAAGATCCGTTATCAGGAAAACCCCAGGTCCCTAGCATTTTGGATAACACGTCCCATACCTGTGCCTTGTACTTGATCTTAACTAAGATGAAAGTAATCCTTACGGAGTGTATTGAAGTGTTTGAATTACTTTTTAGTAGACAAAGTCGGGAGATCCAAATTACAACAAAATTCCATATCTAGAAAACCCTAGGTCCCAAGGATTCTGTATAACAGGTCTCATACCTGTACTTAAATTAGCAAAAGGTGTTCTTAAAAATACTTTGCCAACTTGTGCTTATATTTCCTATTATGTGGGGTGTTTTTTGATAACTGCTTCCAAAGTTATAGATCAAGCTGAGTTATAGGTAGATTGCTGCTGTGGTCACTATTCTGACCTGTGCTTACATTTTTTTTCCCGATTAAAGGCCTGGAGGAGAACTCAATCCAGGAGAGGATGAGGTTGAAGGTTTGAAACGTTTAATGACAGAAGTAAGTGACTGATCTTGGATCTTGTATACTAAACTTGGTGGTCTTGGTGAATGTATCGCCCCAACTCAAAGCACATTAACTGGGCTTTCAGAATCTGCCCCCATTCCCTGGACAAGCTGGCCAAATGCTTAAGGGCACATATGGCCCAAAAAAATTTGCCCCAAACCGAAGGTGCGGGCTGATGGAGCCCGCATTCCGGTTTGGGGTTCAAGTACTTTAAAAAAAAAATGCTCCCTGCAGGCCCTGGCTTACTCGCATCAGGAGGGAGGTGCGAGCCGCCATGTCTTCCGAAGCGCATGCACAGTATGAAAAGCGCCCCAGAAGTGTGGCCGCTTTTCAGTATGTGCGTGTGTGTTAGATCACACGCACATACTGCGCATGCGCTTCAGAAGACATAGCGGCTCGCACCGTACTAGAACCCCAACCCGTAATGCGGGCTCTATCAGCCCGCACCTTCTGTTTGGGGCAAAATTTTTGGGCCATAGGTGCCCTTTAGCAGCAAATATGATGTCAAACTTGGCAGCTCCGATGTGCACTGCAGAAGCATTTCTGCCTAGAGCAAGGGGGTTATTTACCCTTTAATAAGCACATAGAGGTAGACATTAGCTGCACATGGGTTCAGAATATTTGCCATGTGCCTGTTCATTAAATCAGTTGGGCACAAGCAGAAAACTATTTCTAGATCACTTCTGGTAGGGATGCATCCAAATGCAGTATTTTAGCTTCAGCCGAACCCCCGAATCCTTCGAGATAGATTCGGCTGAATCCCAAACCAAATTTGAACTCTAATTTGCATATATAAATTTGTGCATTTCTTTATTTCCTTGTTTTGTGACAAAAAGTCACATAATATCCGAATCCTGCTGAAAAAGGCCAAATCCTGGCCGAATTCCAAACCGAATCCTATATTTGGTGCATCCCTACTTCTTGAGCCCTCTGCATGATTTGTTTGCAGGCCTAAAGTTTTAGATCCAGTCAAGTTGGTTTACCTCACAAGTAGATAAATAAGACAAAAATGTGTTCATTTTGTAACCTTGCCTAAGGGTGGTTTTAATGTGTGTCTTGCATGTGACTCGTAAACCTTTCTCCTTTTAAATTGTAAGCTCTATTGAGCAGGGCTCTTTTTACCTTATGTTGGTTGTGTTTTTTTGTATGTAAACTGTATGTTGGATGTATGCTGTCACTTTCTATATATGTTTTAGTCGTAATAAAGTGTAAATAATATTGCAAACACACTGAGCTGAGGTGCAGAGTTGCTCAGTGTCTTTCACATAGGTCTGAGTATTAAAACCCTTTTTTTGTTAATTTTCTAGATCCTTGGCCGTCAAGATGGAGTGCAGCAGGACTGGGTTATTGATGACTGTATTGGAAACTGGTGGAGGCCTAACTTTGAACCTCCTCAGGTATACAGTTGATATACAATGTTCAAGCAAATGTCAGCCGTGCTTCTAAATGAGCTCACACAATAATCATGTATTTGTGCAAGAAAACACTGCAGCTTTGCTTGGAGGATAGTGTCAAACTCAATTAGCATTATCCAGGTTACTACTAGTTTCATATCTTGTGTTTGTGTTCTCCATATTCTTCACCACATGCCATTAAGAATCTATGGTGTGACAAACTATTTTAACTTACTGTATTTAGCCCACTCTCTCCAGTGCTATTTTCCCCTCTGCATATACAGGTATTGGATTCCTTATCCAGAAAGCTCAGAAATTCAGAAAGGCTGTCTCCCATAGACTCCATTATAATCAAATAATTTAAAATGTTTCCAAATCCCTTTTCTCTGTAATAATAAAACATTAGCTTGTACTTGATCCCAGCTAAGATATACTTACTCCTTATTGGAAGCAGTGCCAGTCTATTAGATTTATTTAATGTTTACAGGATTTTCTGGTAGACTTAAGGTACGGAGATCTCTTTTTTTCCAGCAACATTTGAGTCTAAAACATTAATATGGGTTTGCTACTAACACCACTGAACCTACATATAGTTAATCTGCTATGGAAATGTGGGCCTACAGCTCTACTGGATTTTAATCATCATGTAAAAGTATTTTGATGTCAAAACTTTTGACCATTTTTACTGCTGTTCAATCAGCAGTTGCGTCAGATAAGTAATTAAGCATTAGTATAACCGCAAATATTTTTTTAAAAGGGACTTCTGCATAAGTAATGTTGTCCAATTGAGAATCTGTTCTTCAAGTTAAAACATATTATCCCGTTTCATAAACATTTCAAACTTTTTTTCTTGTTGGTCTTCTCTGTAATAAATTTGTTGAACTCTATTTATTGGTTCCCCAAATTATATTTGCCATCTCAAATGTCTTTTTTTTCTGGTTATAACCATGTTCTTCTGATTCTTGCGTTTGTAAATTAGTTGCTGTTGGAAACATGTAGCATAATGTTGTATTATTTCTTTATTATTTAATCAAATTATCTAAATGACATAGCTACAAGTGTGTGCATCTGAAAAGGCTGTATGGTGATTAATACACATTTGTTTCCACAGTATCCATACATTCCTGCTCATATTACAAAACCTAAAGAACACAAGAAATTGTTCCTAGTTCAGTTGCAAGAGAAAGGTACGGTGCTCCTTTAAAGGGATACGAATACACACAATTCTCCTATGTGTTTCCCATGACTAATAGTTTGGTGGGTCAGATAAATCTGTTTTTTTTTTCAGTGTCAGAGCTACTGGCAGAGTTACAAGTACAAATAGTATATGGATCGTATGATCTTAAACACATGTTTAGCAGGCTGATGATCCAGACCCATATCCTTGTACTATGGATATTGGTCTGGTTTATAACCATCTGTATTGTAGTGTTTGGTGCATCAGGACGTTAGGCTATAAAGAGGAGCCACAGCTTATCTTTACTACCAATTGTTAGGGCTAACTCTTTGGATTCTGTGCTAAGTTGTATGAGTTATTTCCCAGATACAATTTTGCCTTGTGTTTTAGGGTCCCAACTACCTTTTTAACTCTGTATTTAATTAGGTCTTTTTACACGGATATTTTGAAACATTATAATTGTTGAATTCTGTTTGCACTAAGGCCTTCTCAGCTAATTTGTTAATTTAATAGAATGGACATTTGGGGCTTACTTAAAGGGGTAGTTCACCTTCAGGTTAACTTTTAGTATGTTATAGAATGGCCAATACTAAGCAACTTTTCGATTGGTTTTCATTATTTATTTTTTATAGTTTATGAATTATTTGTTTTCTTCTCCTGACTCTTTCTAGCTTTCAAAAGGGGGTCACTGACACCCTCAAAAAATAAATCCTCTCTAAAGCTGCACATTTATTGTTATTGCTACTTTTTATTATTCATCTTTACTTCCTGACCCTATCCTATTAATATTCCATATTCTCATTCAAATCAATGCATGGTTGCTAGGGTAAATTAGACCCTAGCAACCAGATTGCTGACACTGCAAACTGGAAACATACTAAATAAAAAGCTAAATAACTCAAAAACCACAAATAATAAAAAATTAAAACCAATTACAAATTGTCGCGGAATACCACTCTCTACATCATACTAAAAGTCAACTCAAAGGTGAACAACCCCTTTAATACAATTCTCTAACTTTGAGCTAGGTCTATTAACCTATATTTAATATGTAGGCACCCACAGGTCATCAGCTTGGAAGAAAATTGCTGGTTGCTTTATTTTACTAGACCTGAAGCCATCTAATTTTTTTACATTGCTAAATGAGTATATTCAAGCATTTGACATGATTGTTCTGGTTTCATTGATCCTTTAGCGCTATTTGCTGTCCCAAAAAATTACAAGCTTGTTGCGGCCCCTTTGTTTGAATTGTACGACAATGCTCCTGGATATGGCCCCATCATTTCAAGTCTCCCACAGCTTCTTAGCAGGTAGGTTACATTGTGAATAAATACTACGACACTGATAAATAATAAAGATGTATTCCAAGGGGGATTGCAGAGTACTGGTTTCTTCCTATGGTGGTTGTTGAACTACAATTCAGCATCTAGGTATATTTTCATGA
>CM044437.1:40451216-40474777 GCA_024363595.1 Xenopus borealis
TTTTAGCCCCATAGGTGCCCTTTAATATGTGGGGTTCTCTGTGCACATGCCCCAGACCTTCAACTCAAGATGGGGTATGAGTTCCAGGAAAGAAACAGCAGGCACTTCAACATCTCAAAAATGTACAGGAACTGCAGACTTTTTATTTAGGCCGATAATGTACAAAGCTGAGGATCTACATCAGACCATGCATTCAACATCATATATAGAGATCATTTGTTAAACTGCTGCAGAATTCTAGATATATACTTAATATTTTTCATGCTATAACATGTTTATTCTCTCTCTCTCTAGGTTTAATTTTATTTACAACTGAGCAGTTAAAGGTCATCCAAGAAATTTGTGGATGAAGCGGTCTCTGTGAGCACAGCTTTATAATGTGTAAAATTAAACGTTTTGAAGATTTTTTTTTTTTTCTTTAAAGTTCACTTGTTGCTGTCAGAATAACAAGACTCTGCAGTGGACCACAGCAGCAAGATGTTAGTGTTTTTATTTTTTATTTTCATGAAGTATCACTCAATTTTCTTACATCATTAAAACTGGATTATTTCATCTATTTCCTGTGTCGCTGGATCTAATCGCACATTATGTCCCATTCCATTGCTTTGGATGGGTGTAGTTTGTAATTCAGCACAGCAGTGTCTAGAGTAAGAAGGAAATGTGAAGATTGCCTAAAGAACGGCTGCAACCAAGGTTTTTGTCTGAAGCTGCAGGATCTGATACCCCCACCCCACCAATAAAAGAAGAAGAATAATAGGAAATAAATGTGTCCTCCAGTGCGGAGTGCTTTGGTCTGCCAAAATCTGTGTATTTTCAGACGATCTTAAAGGAACAGTAACACCAAAAGATTTAAATGTTTTAAAGTAATGAAAATATCATGTAGTGTTGCCCTGCACTGGTAAAACTGATCTGTTTGCGTTAGAAACACTACTATAGTTCCTATAAGCAAGCCTTGCTGAGACAAATTGCAATTGGTTTTTATTTTTTGTGGTGTTTGCGTTATTTTGCTCTCCATTCAATATCTCTCCAGTTTGCAATGTCAGCAGTCTAGTTGCTAGGGTGCAATTTAACATAGCAACCATGCACAGAGTTGAATAATAGACTGGAATAGCCATTCTAGAACACACTAAAAGTTAACTAAAAGATCAACCACCCCTTTAACAAGTGGGTTGGAGAACAGATAGCAGGAACATAAAGAGAGGAAAAGAGACAGGCATGGGGACAGAGCAGGAAAGTATACTGAGATGCTATACCTGATTAGGTCATTAAACACTATAGGTGTTTATACTGGGGGGGCAACACTGTCATAAAATGCTTTGGGGGGGGGGTCACGCTGGTGACATTTTTTCTTCCATGACCTGGTGCATTTGGCCTGGGAAAAACCTTAGCAATTGGGTTCACTAGGGAGAGCCTAACAAATTGTCACCCCCTTTCCCTTTAAAATGGTCCAAAAGATAATGAGCATGAGGTACAATATGAGCAGATTTTGATTAGGGATGCACCAAATCAAGGATTCAGATCGGGATTCGGCCTTTTACAGCAGGATTCCGATTCACTGAATCCTTGTGTATAGCAGCAGAAAGGCATTTTGGGGAGATTTTTGGTCGCCCAAACAAGAGGTGATTTGTCACTGGACAACTAATCTCCCCAAATAGCCACGTGTGCCACCACCTATTTAACACTCTCCTCTCCCCCCACTTGAGGTGTACAGTGCAACCCATCTTCTAACCACGTATATATGGAGACTCTTCGGAGTCTGCTTTATTATGCTGAACTGGCACAAAAGTGTTCCAGCGAATTCACAAATACAGATATAGTAGCTATAACATAAGGAAACCAGGCTAGAGCAACGGATCGTAATCAATGAAGCAAGGAGCTTCGGGACATCTCTAAGTATATCAGAATAACAGGAGATCGATGAGCATTCCAGAATGCAAGGAGGTTGCTAAATATTCCAGGGAACCAGGAGGTTCTTTTCCAACTCTAGGCTTGGAGGCAATTTTTTGTTGCAGAAAAACCATATGTACTGCCAAACAGAGCCTCTAGTGGGCTACCAAAACACAAAGGGGCTACCAAATGGCCAATCACAGCACTTATTTGGCACCCCCAGGAACATTATTCATTCTTGTGTTGCTCCCGAGCTCCTTTTATGTCTGTCTGTTGCTCATGGGTAAAAAAGATTGGAGACCCCTGATGTAGAGAGTGATATTCTGAGACCATTTGCAGTGGTTTTATGGTTTTTGAGTAGTTTAGTTTTTTTATTCAGAAGCTCGTTAGTTTGCAATTTCAGCAATTGATTGCTAAGATCCACATTACCCTAGCAACCATGCAATGATTTGAATAAGAGACTGGAATATGAATAGGAGAGGGTCTGATTAGAAAGATGACAATAAAAAGTAGCAATGAAAATACAGTTGTAGCCTTATAGGGGGGTCAGTGACCCCCATCTGAAAGCTGAAATGAGTCAAATAATTAAAAAATTATCAAACAGAAAAAATGAAGACCAATTGAAATGTGTTTTAGCATAAACCACTCTATAGCCTACTAAAAGTTGACTAAAAATTGAATCACCACTTGAACACTAACTAGAACACAAGGACCGCTGCACTACCAACATATCCAGCTTTGCAGACTATTCAGTGGAGGTACGTCGTCAGCGAGCTGGATTCCAAAGGGGCAAAACAAAAAAATCTTTACATGGTGGGGCTAAAGTTCTCAGTTATATTCAGCTCGAGTCAAATCTGACAAAAATCACATATTTTTCACTTCACCCCAAGAGCTTAATGCGTGATTGGATGCTAGTGGAATAGCTGCTTAAAGGAAAACTATACCGCCCAAACAATGTAGGTCTCTATAAAAAGATATTGCATAAAACAACTCATATTTAAAACCCTGCTTCATGTAAATAAACCATTTTCGTAATAATACAGTTTTTTAAGTAGTATGTGCCATTGGGTAATCATAAATAGAAAACTGGCATTTTCAAAAAAAATGGTGGTTCAAGGCAAGAGATGTAAAAGGGCAATATTTACTTAAATATATATTCCAGTTTGGTAAGATTTTTTAAAGTGTTACGGACGCGAAAAAATGTCTTTTCAAAATATGAATCTACATTAAATGTTATCTATAGGTCACGATTATTTTTGACTGGTAGGTCTGCTTTTGTAAGTAATTGTTTCTTGAAGTTCCTTATCTTGACTGTTTTGCCAGCCTGACTGTCCCATCTCAGTGTTTCAGTTAGAGTTCCTAATGCTAACCGACTACTGCTGCACAAATATGGCAGCCTCCTTATAGAGGAACATGGGGCTAAGAAAGGCAATGTAAAAGCATCTGGCAAATACTTTTATGACAAAATTATAAATTAGTATACAAAGACAATATCATGATAGATATATGAAAAGGTTATTTTCTGGTGTCAGTATCTCTTTAATATGTCACTTAATTTGATATAAACTAACTGTTGCTTAAGTATTAATTTTGGGGGTATAGTTTTCCTTTAAAGAGCACAGTTCATATTAAAAATAGAATGACCATTACAAAATAACCACCAGTGAGTAACTACCCAATGATGTTACTACAAGTTTTTCTTACGGATCAAGATCTACCCACAGTGAGTGGGGGGGGGGTACCATAAGGCTTTGGTTATGCTAGTATGGTTATGTTTGCGCACAGGTTTCGGTTATTGTTCATTCAGTAAGCTCAATGGTGTGGAACGTTCTATACAATGATTGTGTATGTGTGCAACTACAGTAAAGCCATTAACCTATCTGTAAAATGTCTATTTTCTGATGAGTTGGACTGAGGGGAATTGCCCAATCAAGCACAGAATGGTCCTAGATTTAAAAAAAAAAATCTACACCCATAGCATTCCTCCAAGACACCCACCTTACTGACTCAAAATAATGACTCTTATGAGACCACGGTTTTGGCGCACTCTTTCACCTGAACAATATGAGGAAAGAGTTTTACAAATCCTGTCAGACCAACGGACACATTATCTGCATGCCATGATGGTAGCTGCTGGCGACTTTAGTCAAAACTACTAAATTGGCCAGACTCATGTCCTCACTGACCCTTACACTCCAAGGAGGTCAGCTAACCCTAATACATGCCATTTGTCTAGCTATACTATCTCTAATTTGGCTCAATCTAGAATAAGCATTTGTCAATGCAGCCATGGTTCCTTATGTTAGCAAAACATCTTATTTGCCACGGGGATCTTAGACCATGCACTAGTGCAGCTGCAGTTAAAACTCTTGTGTAAAATAAAGGTCCTTGCCCCTCCATTAATATAGTTTGGCTAAATATACTGGTCAAATAAGTGTACGGCGTCAGTTAATAGTGCTGCTCTAACAGAATTCTGCACTGAAATCCATTTCTCAAAAGAGCAAACAGATTTTTTTTTATATTTCATTTTGAAATCTGACATGGGGCTAGACATGGTCAGTTTCCCAGCTGCCCAAGCCATGTGACTTGTGCTCTGATAAACTTCAGTCACTCTTTACTGCTGTACTGCAAGTTGCAGTGATATCACCCCCTCCCTTTCTCCCCCCCAGCAGCCTAAAAACAGAACAATGGAAGGTAACCAGATAACAGCTCCCTAATACAAGATAACAGCTGCCTGGTAGATCTAAGAACAGCACTCAATAGTAAAAACCCATGTCCCACTCTATCATTTACATTGAGAAGAAAAAACAACAGCCTGCCAGAAAAAAATTCCATCCTAAAGTGCTGGCACAAGTCACATGACTTGGGGCTAAATATATTGTCAATTTCCCATGTCAGATTTCAAAATTGAATATAAAAAAATCTGTTTGATCTTTTGAGAAATGGATTTCAGTACATAAGTCTACTGGAACAGCACTATTAATTGATGCATTTTGAAATGGCAGTATGCCTTTAAAGTGGACCCGTCACCCCAAAAAAATATTCAAAATCCTATTTTATCACATTAGTCAAGCAAAATGAACATTAATTATACTATATAAATTATTTTAATCTTGTTTCCTTCAGTCGGGGAATTCATAATTATAACAAGCAGGCAGGAGCAATTTTGTGGACACTGTTATTAAGACAAGCCTTGCATCATCTCAGAATCTTGTTTGTGCACCAGAATGGGGGACCCGATGTCTATCCCCATGTCCTGGCTACACAATTAAATGGTTAAGAGAACTGGGGGAATGTGTGTGGAGCAGTGAAATCTAGGAAGTGCTGAATGGAAAGTGAAAGTAATTATCTGCCCCACCTCTATGCCTAAGGCATAGAGGTGTGGCAGACAATATTTGATTGACAGCTCAGAATTTTAAATGAGCTTAAAACAGTTATGAATGCTTTGATAAAAATTTGAAATTGGATTTCATGTTTAATTTGAAAAGGACTTTTATTATACAGATTTTTGTGTCTGGGTGAAGGTCCACTTTAAAGCTTTATATCCTGAGTCAGCAACTGACTAGATTGAGCTGAGCCATCAGTGTAGTTATAAAGTAAGCCTTGGAACTCAGACTCCACTATTGTATACACTGAAGAAAAGAAATGATTTAGCACATTTGCCTTTTTTGTATCTGTTACAACCATAATGGTACCATTACTTAAAAGAACAACACTTTCAATCCACATCTTTTTACTATTAATATATTTAAAAAACTTTTTGGGGTTAGCCTCAGCCACAATGCACTCTTCATTTCCTTTCTTTGACTTCCGGATTACCGTTTTACAACATTTATTATTGTGTTAATATTCAGCTAAGGAAGCTTGCTGTTATCTTAGTTATCTGGCCACTCCAGTCTTTATACATTACATTTTTGTAGAAACAATATTTATTTTGTACAGTCTGTCTATTTAACCAATTCTTATTTTTATACTGAACTGATCCTTTAAGTATTTTCAACTGCATTCAAATGTATATCACAGTTATGTTGTAGGAAGGCAGGGGCACACTTACTTTAGATCGTACCCCTTTAATAGCAGTCTTATGCATGAAAGGGGATCTAAACCTAAAAAACAAATTCATGTAAGCGTAATCACCTTTCTGAGGTATTGTGAGGTTTCTCGTATTGGTACAAAGCCGTAACAGTTTTGGTGAGATGGGTTAAAAGGAGCCAATGAAACCTATTGGTGCCTCATGCAACACACACAGCACTTACAATCAGATATTAAAGTCTTTCCCTTTTACCAGTACTTATATTTTTCTAAATAAACATTACATTTTCTCCTATTTAGTTTAGTGTTGTTTCATTATTGTGTCATTCCGTGCTAATTACAGTTGTTAATTTGACATTACTTGGCTCCCCCCCCTTTTTATTCTCATTTAGTATGAGTATTATTCCACATTCCATATAGTTCTGAAGGTATCAATTGCTGCCTCCATTTGAAACATTAATCCCCCCTAGCTGTTTTCAGCATCTGATTAAGTAGTCGAAAGGTAGTTTTTTTGTAAGTATTGGCTTACCTAGAATGAAAGATTCAGGGATCCATCCCTATCTTAGCCCATAGCATGAGCGTCTCATCTCTTTCCAAAAGGGAATAATTTTAAGACAATGCCATAATATATGTGCCCCACATTCTCTCTGTCCCACGATAGAGATACTATGTAGCCCATCTGTGTTCTAATACCAATTCTGTTTCCTACATCAGACACATACAAAGGGGTTTTAATGTCCTCACAAAGGGATATAACTCTCCACAGGAACGTTATGTGATAGTGACACCTACAGGGAGACTCCCCCAAGCAATGTTCTGCAGATCTAGAATCTCTGGAGCGCTCTGAGGGGTAATACAATAATAATAATGTCAATCTTTGTGAAGTTCATGCAGCCTTTTCTACATTAAAGGAAAACTATACCCCCCGAACAATGTATGTCTCTATAAACAGATATTGCATAAAACAAATCATATGTAAAACCCTGCTTCATGTAAATAAACCATTTTCATAATAATACACTTTTTTGTAGCATCAACACACAAGAAAAAGTTGTGCTCACCACTAATTTTTAAAAGCATTAGGCGGGGGTGCAATGAGGCTGTGACCACAAAATACATAGACAAAGACAAAAGGTCCTCTGCACTCAACCCATTATCAATATATTTAAGACATTGAGACATTCTGTGCATACAGCTACTAAAAAATGCCTTACCCTTTAACTTTTTTGTAGCATGTGCCATTGGGTAATCATAAATAGAAAATATCCATTTTAAAAAATAAGGACAGCCTCCTGGGATCCTAGGATTCAACGGTGCACACAAACATACCAAACAAACTATAAAGTTAGGTCACATGAGCCAATTAACAGACAGAGTTGTGTCTTTTGCTTCCACACTTCTTTCTGTTACAGTTAGAGTTGAAATATTTCTGGTCAGGTGATCTCTGAGACCATCATGAAATGGTGGTTCAAGGCAAGAGATGTAAAAGGGCAATATTTACTTAAATATATATACCAGGTAGGTAAGATTATTTAATATGTCACTTGATTTGATATAAACTATCTGTTGCTCAAAAATTTATTTTCGGGGTATAGTTTTCCTTTAAAAGAAAAGCTACAAAAATGAGCAATTACCAGCAATGTTCCCTCTAAGGGGTGCGAGCACAAATTTTGAGGCCAGCTCACAAAACATATTGTGGAACTAGAATTTTGTGTTCATTCTGACCTGAACACAGTTTTTAAAAACTTGGCAAAAAAGATTCGAATGAATTAGAGGGAACATTGGTGCCCCTTGTTACCATAAATGATTGGCTACGTTATGTTAAGGCTTAGACTGGATTTATATATATTCATATTGCAATTATATCCATCTTTGTACAGTCCAACATGTAACAACAGCTGGATCAGCCACTCTCCATGATAAACCATTTTAGAAGGGCTTCCTTGTTCAGCCCTTGCTCGCTTTGTATCTCCCATTAGCCAGTGGCTGGGTTATGATGATGGGAAATGTCATTAAAAAGCAGTGAGGACACAGATATAATAACCCTACTCTTCAGGAACACGCTATAAATGCAATTTGCAGTGTACAAAATATTTTTGTTCTGAATGCTTGCTGAAGAAATGCACCAAGCCACTAACCATATCAGACACAATGCTTGTTTATATTTACAGGTCCAGTTTGCAGGTTGAATAATTAATACTATAATAATATAAAAATAAATAAATATAAATAATAATATAATGTCACTTAAAGTGAAGGCCAGATGAAATGGAAAGCCATTCTGAAGTTTCTGTATTTTCATCCATCTCCAGAGAGTGAGGCATATTGCAAGGTCTGGAGGTTCAAAGCTCACATACATAGTAGGGTAGGAGGAGCGAAGGGTTAGGTATAGTAGGAAAGGATGGAGACAGCAGGGTAGGATGGTGGCTAAGAAGAAATAGGAGTTAGATAAAAAGTAGGAAAGAATGGAGAAAATAGGGTAGGAAGGTGACTAGGAAGAATCAGGGTTAGGTGTAAAGTAGGTAATGATGTAGACAGTAAGGTAAGAAGGTGACTAGGAAAAATAAGGGTTAGGTCTAGTAGGAAAGGATAGAGGAAGGTCACTAGGAAAAGACAGGAATTAGTTATAGTAGGAGATGAAGGAGAAGGTAGGGTAGGAAGATGACTAGGAAAAGTCAGGGGTTAGGTATAGCAGGAAAGCATAGAGACAGGGTAGGAAGGTGATTAGGAAGAGTCAGATATAGTAGGAAATAACAGAGACAGTAGGGTAAGAAAGTAACTAAGAAGAGTCAAGGGTTAGGTATAGTAGGAAAGGATGAATACAGTAGGGTAGGGACTACAAAGAGTCAGGTATTGCAGGAAAAGAGGAAGATGGTTGGGCAGGTAAGTGACGAGGAAAAGACAGAGGTTAGCTATAGTAGGAAAGGTTGGAGATGGTTGGGTAGGAAAGTGACTAGGAATAGTCAGGGGTTGGGTATTATAGGAAAAGATGGACACAGTAGGGTAAGAAGGTGACAGGAATTAGGTATTGTAGGAAAGGATGGAGATGGCAGGGTAGGAAGGTGGCTGGGTAAATAACGAAGTCACTAGGTGACTAGGAAGAGTCAGGGGTTAGATATTGTAGGATAGGATGGAGACAGTAGGGTAAGACGATTACTATGAACAGACAGGGGTTAGGTATAGTAGGAAAAGATAGAGAAGGTAGGGTAGGAAGGTCACTTGGAAGAGCCAGGGGTTAGGTATAGTAGGAAAGGATAGAGACGTAGGGCAGGAAGGTGACAAGGAAAAGTTAGGGGTTAAGGAAAGTAGGAATGGATGGAAACAGTAGGGCCAAATTTTAACTGGAAAAAGTCAGATGGTAGGTATATTCGGAAAAAATTAAAATGCAATGAGGATGGCAGTAAGAATATTGCCCAAGCTGCAGCAGTTGCAGTTGTTGGAGGTGAGACCCTCCTGCTTTATGTAATGTGTGGCCCTGCAGATACTTTGCTAAAGATGTCCCTGGTGCCCCAAGCATTACAGCCACAACTGATCAAAATCATGGGACTCAAAAATGCTCTTGTGGAACACATGCAACATTAATTTACTTTGCCTGTGGATATGTTTGGAGCTCTATACATATAATTCTACACACAGCTGTACAAGTGTATAAGCTGACAGTAACTATATCCTGTAGTTCCCAAACAGCAGTGTGGATATACATATACATTTAACCTATTAAATGATGGAGGTTTCTAAATTAGACTATGTACTATACCCCACAATGCAGCAATATGATTCACTCGCTCATTCCTAGGTACCGGGTAAGTGCCAACAAATTGAATTTTATCTCACAGATGCACTTGAATACAATAATTATTACACAACCCTATGTTAAAGGCAGTGCATGAGGTAATATACTAAATTAGAGACAAAGTACCGCATAAGTCTGCACTTGGGTGATATATACTTAAAAAAATATACAAATTACAATGAATGAATTAATCAAATGTTAAAAAAAGCTATAAAACTGCAAATTGGACCATTCTACCATTCTCAAATAGTGGTTAAAGTCCATTTGGTCAATTTCCAAAGATGCATTTACCAGTCCTGTGATTATTCCAAATGGACATTAACCCAAACCAAGCAGGCAAATAAAACCTGGGGGAAAAAATCTCTCTGCAGCACTTGGCAACTTCCCCACATACATTATTACTGCTCCATGTTCTGCACTGTGCACTGCTCTTGTCTGTTATCATATTCAAAGTATGCATATGTATATTTATTTATTTAATCATAAAGCATGGGCTGTTGTGTTTGTACACTTTAGATGGGGGAATCACAGCAATATGGGTCACAGACCAATTCACCTAGTTGCTAGAGAGGTTGGTAGATGCATCTGTGATACAAAATAGAGAAGAAACAGCAGCTATAAAGGCCCAGGTATGGTCTCCTAAGCCTAAGGTCACATCTGTAATATAAAGATAAGTCACATCAAGCCATTCAAACCTTAATGAAAACCTACATGAGAATATAAATCATCTCTCCCTCTTAATGTCAGTTTCTGAGTTGCCTGGGGATTATGGGGAAAGCTCTGTGAGAGAAGCTCAAAATGTCTCACCACTGATTTTAAAACCATTAGGCGGGTGCAATGAGGCTGTGACCACAAAACACATTTGGACAAATACAAGAGATCCTCTGCACTCAATCCATTATCAATATATTAAAGACATGGAAACTTTTTGTGCATACAGCTACTAGGAAAATGCCTTACCCTTTAAACAAAACAGGGATTGTTTGTCCATATATTGCAATATATTTAAGCTGGTCAACTACGTCAAAGTCATCCCAAATCTGGCCAGTCCTACTCTCAAATTGATTTGATTCATTAAGAATTCAAGTGGGATCAACTGACTATAGCTGGAAGGGGTGTACGCTACAAGGAGGAGTTGGTCACTGCTCTAATATGAACTATAATAAACAAGGGAAAGTTGTGCTAAAACCAGCTATAGTCAGATGATCCTCCCGGTGTCTAATAAAAGGGCAACCAAGTTTGGGAGTTTTACTTTGAAAGCAGCAAGTAAGTTACAGGTAAAACTTAGTCCCTTTATAAAATGTATAATGAAGCAATAGAATTCATAATGAATCAGATGCAATTTGAGAGTGTCCATGCTCATTATTGCATTTCTACACCCAACAGGGAGGTCAGTTTTATCAGGAGCCAATTACCCTTTCTGTAGGTTTTTTGGCTGTGGGAGGAAACTGGAGAAATGTAGTTAAAGGACCAGTAACATCAAAAAATTGAATTGTTTTAAAGTAATAAAAATATAATGCAGTGTTGCCCTGCACTGGTAAAACTGCTGTATTTGCTTCAGAAACGTATATAAATAAGCTGGGGGCAGCCATTCAAAGGAGAAAAGGCTCAAGTTGCACAGCAACTGTTATCCATCGCTTACCCTGTGCCATGTAGGCTTTTTTGAATTTCCACTATTGCTACTTAGCAGCTATATGAACTATAGTAGTGTTTCTGAAGCAAACACATACGTTTTAACAGTGCAGGGCAACACTACATGATATTTTCTTTACTTTAAAACACTTTAATTTTTTTGGTGTTACTGTTCCTTTAATATTGCTGCCTTGTAGCACTGAGGCCTATGAGCCGCTGTGCTGTCTATCATCTTTGCCAGGGGAGCAGTGTTTGTGGCAAGTAAATTTAAGCAGCTAGCTGCACTAGCCCAGTGCTCTCAAAATGAGCTGAGCTTTAGCCAATTTTGCCACCAACACAATGGGCCAAATTTGCCCCCAATTTTTGGCCAAATACAGGTTGAGCAGGGTGTTGGGAGGTCCCTATGTACAAGCCGAAAAGCTGCTGACAAGGACCCTTTTGAAAAATTTCCAAAGTGCAACACTTCAATGTCCAAACTGTACACCTCAGAAGACCAATGTATAAACCTAGCCACGTTGGGATTAGGAAATTGTCCATATGACCCATCCAGAGTCATATATTCCTCAAGTGACTGTATAAACAGGCAAATCAATATTAACTTACATTAAACATCTTTACACTTTAGATCTTTAAACTATTTCTTGTTTTTGCTGTTGCTGAAAATTTGCTTGGGGTACAGATGATGTGAGGAATATGACCAGGCATAAGCCATTTGTTTAGTTTTCCCAATTGCAGTGTGATTCAACTTGATAAAGAGCACTGGCCCCTGTCATGTAACCACTGCTCTGCATAAATTCACTGCAGTAAGCCTGCTGAAATTCTTTTCCTTTGTACTGGAAATTTGCAGATCAGCTTAGGAGCAGCACTTACAAGGAAGACGTATGTTTTATAATTTATACAGCTAGCCAATGTGTATGACTTAGATAAAATATTGGAATGTTTATATACCCAACAAGTTGTATCGCCTCAGCTGCTAGCCACGCGGTGAACACAACCAATTGAAGAAGATCTGAGGGCCTTTGCAAGTCAAAGAAGTACAAGGAGTCTTGGGAAGTCTAAATGAAAGAGGTTAACCACAACACTGCACGTTCCTTTCCAAACCACAGGACTATCATGCAGAATCCATGAAAAAGAGTCTCAGCATCTTGGGATATAGGATTGTTTAGATGGGTTTAGAGAACCTGCATCTTTTTAATAAAAATACTCCACTTTAAACCCTTACCAGTCAAGAACAAACAAGGCACTAGATACGCCAAGGGGGAAATTCACTAAAGCGCGAAGCGTATAACGCTAGCGCTAATTCCCAGCGTGACGTCAATTCATAACTTTGCCAATTCACTGACTGGCGAATTTTCGCTAGCAAAGTAGATAGACTAGCCGAACTTTGCACCCTTACGCCAGGTGAAGTTGCGCACTGACGAAGGATCGTAATTAGGCAAATCCACTTAGATGACCATTTTACTGAATGTTACCACTTACGCTAAACGTTACTTCGCCAGGTCAGACCTGGCGAAGTTCAATACAATAGATAGGAGTTTGAAAAAAAAAAATTGGAAATTTTTTATAAGTCCCAAAAAAACAGTGGCGTGTTTTACCTTTTTAGGGTGATAGGAAAAAATTTTGCTCTTTTTCAGACTAACAAATGGCAACTCAACTATACAGGGGGCACATGTTTGGGGCAATAGGACAACTTAATTTTTTTTATTAAAGGTTTCCTGGGCTTGTGTAGTGGCTGTAACATATACTTCTATTATACTTTGAAATTCGCGCCGTATGCAAATTAGGCTTCGCTAGCGTAAATGCGCTTTGCCTAGTGAAGTAACACTAGCGCAACTACGCTACTGTTCGCCGACCTTAGCATAACTTTGCACTTGCGTAGCGCTGGCGAAAATTCGCCTGGCGAAGTGCAGCGAACGTTAGCGAAGGCAACGCTAGCGCATTTTCGCCCCTTAGTGAATTTGCCGCCAAGTGTTGCTTTCTGTCATACTACTGGTTGAGGCTTCCTGTAATTATTTCTAAGTTAAAAGGTTAGTGGCTTGTTTGTTCTACATTCATCCAGACATTCTGAAAGCAAAAGACCTTCCCAGGCAGTAAGACTGTAATCTACATCTGTGCCTCGGAAGAGAAGTGTCAGTACATGGTATATGTGCAGCTATTTCAATTGTCTTCTCTGCAAATAAAATCCAGTCCTGTCTTGCTATAGAGAAGGAATACTAGATATACTGTCCACTGAGCTGTCCATTTGCTGCTGTTCCACAATAGAGAGGAAGAGGGAGCCAGTGTGTGCATTAGTAAGCTAGTTTCCCCAAGCAAAAGGTGCTACACACACTGCTCTCTGCTATGTCACATTATGCAAATGATCTCCTGGACTAGTCCAAGAGATAAGGTCAGCTCAGTAAGCTAAGGGGCAGGGCTTCACTCTGCACCAGGAAGAAGGTGAATCAAGCTGCTGATAACACAGAAACCAGAGCAGACTTGCAGCAGGGACTAAGGTACATTAATTTGAGGGGCTGTTTAGAGCAAATTTAGAGATAGAAAAAAAAAACGTTTACTGTGGACTATTGCAGACCTGTCAGGAGAGACAAATCATCAGGCCACTGAAGTTTTCACTCAATAAGCAGCTTTAATAATCCCAGTGGGTGAGGACCGCACTGATCCATGGGTAAAGTCTAATATGGTACCATGTATATTTCAAATCAGTCTCACCCTTCATGCCTTGCCCATAGGAGGTTGGGGATAATACTATTGGTCCCAAGCAAACGAGAGGGTGTTGCTCATCCTCAAACAGTAGCATGCGTGTGATGAGCATACTTTAGCAATTTCCCCTCACCGCTCTTCATTTCCTGAAGTGGAATTAGAGTACGTCCATGTATGGGTGGCACAGTGTTTATTTTAGGAGCATCATTTCAGCTGTACCTCTGCTAGTAGGTTTAAAGGTTCCACAATATCCTTCTCTAATACAATTGCATGCATAGACAGCTCTATGGACATCCATTGCTCTGCACAAGTACAGGTATGGGACCTGTTATCCAGAAGGCTCGGGACCTGGGGTTTTCCGGATAACAGATGTGTCTGTAATTTGGATTGTCATACCTTAAGTCTACTAGGATTACTTATATCTTAGTTTGGATCAAGTACAAGCTACAGTTTTATTATTACAGAGAAAAAGGAAATCCTTTTTAAAAAATCGGAATTGTTTGATTATTATGGATTCTGTGGGAGATGGCCTTTCTGTAATTCAGAACTTTCTGCATAATGGGTTTCCAGCAATGGTAGCTAATCCATAAAACAGAGGGAACATTGATCCCCATAATCTTGTGTGTCTGTTTCTACTGAATCAGAACAATCTGAAGTTTAGGAACAGAGATATGGTGGGAAGAAATTTGGCTGGCAATTCACAACTGTTTCTGTCCCCAGTTACCATATTTAATACATTACACAATAGAATTACTTATTCTTTAAAAAAAATGCCACAAACTTACACAGAGTATAATCGACGAACAGCAAGGACCCCTCCACCATGAATTGTGACACATCTATCAGTTTTTTTCTGAAAAATATAAAAAAATAATTAGTACATTTTTAGGATAATATAGTACCAACATATCCTGCAGCATGTTACAGAGATTATACATCATTTAGTGGCATCTAAGGTCCCTATCACATTCATGTACACTAAAGTCAGTTTTACGAGGAGCCAATAAACGCACCTGTATATTTTGTGGGAGGAAAGCAGGGAACCCGGAAGAAGCTCATGCAAATATATGGGGGAAAATACAAATTCCTTGCAGATTAACATACCGATATGCCAATCCCAGATTAAAAGGAGGACCAAATTAACTTCACTGAGAGACACCTGTTGCTCAAGGTAAATTGTTCTACAATATATACAATTTTTTTCCATTATATTAGGGCCACTAAAAAAAGTCCGCACCTTAAAAAGTCATGCACAAATCAGTTATTGTTTTAGGTTGTGTGTGTTACGGTCAGAGAGGCCTTGCAAATGTTGCTGTTTCATAAGGTAACATTAATGCTGCAATGCTTAACCCCTGTCATAAACACAGTAAATATTGTATTTCAGAGTAAAACAGACTCCAGTGCTTATATCCCTTGAGTACTTGAAGAAAAAGTTACTTTAACACATTTCCCTGATTTGGCATTTTCCCGGATTTTACAATTTTTTCCTTGTCCCCTAAATAATGCAATATTTTATAACATGAATTAATAGGGAGACTGGTAGTGTTAGCATTCAGTTCATTAAAGAGTTAATATAATTCCCATAACCCCCCCTCCTGAGCTCAATGGTTCACTAGAGTAGATAAAATAATTAGGGGCTTCTTGTGGGCAGGGGAACATCCAAGATTAAATTTTAGGGTACTACAGGCAACATCCTCTGGAGGAGGCCTAGCATTGCCCGACCTCAGACTTTATTTTCTTGCTGCCGAGCTGGTGTATGCTCATTGGTGGCTAGTTCCTGACTTGAATAACACAGCAACAGTCTTGGAAGCTGTGATTATTAGTGAAGGGGCGAATCTCACCCGTTTCGCTTCCCCGAAAAATTCGCGAATTTCCAGCGAAGTTCGCGAATTGGCGAATAAATTCGCGAAACGAGTCGCGCGTTGTGTCAATCGCGTTGCGTCGTTTTCGACGCATAGTGTCAAAAAAGACGTGCGACTCGTTTTTTTGCCGAATTTTCGCTGGTGTTTCGCGAATTTATTCGCCAGTGACGAATCGCGGGAATTCGCCCATCACTAGTGATTATAGGCTCCCTTGAGGCTCTTGCTAAACTTCCCTATTGAAGTATTTCACCCCAATATGTCACCACTACTCCTATGCGCACTGTGGTACAAGTCTTCCAAATGTCTCAAAAACGAGTACAGGGCCTGGTCCCCACATACTCCGCTGTGGGGCAATACTTACCTCCCCCACTTCCACTCACTCCCAGACATCGCCAGATGGGCACAGCTCGGGATAAAAATTGGATCTACTGCTCCACTCCTACTCTAGAGTTTGTTACTTACAGCGCTGCTATGCTATAACAAAAAAGCCATTTTAATGCATTGGAAATCTCTCAACCCCCCCTACAATACAATATTGGCAAAAGTTGATAAATGATTCCCTCTCAAACCAGAAACCGACATATCTGAATAGAGGCTGCCCAGGAAAATTTTAAGCTGTTTGGGGTACCTGGCTAAACACGCAAAATGTTTAAGTAACATCTAAACCTAAACAGTATAATGTATACGGCAACTTGTACCTCTGTCACATCCCTTATCTACTTTCTTTCTTTTTTCTTTCTTTTTCTTCTCTGTTGCTATTGGTTTTGTAAAGGTTTAAAAAAAAAAAAAAAGTTAATTTATTTGTTTAATTGGAGTCCATATACCTACAAAGCACTGAATGTGGGATGGATTTGGGCTAGATGTATTTGGGCAACATTTCTATAGTAACCCTAAAATATGTCACTATTTTATATTTCAGAAGAAAGAGTGATGGGTTGCAAACTCTGCAAATCATGGGATATAAAGTAATGTTTTCATGTTTCTTTATTATTATTATTATTATTATTTCAATATCCAGAATGGGGACAGTTGTATATATGTATATTTATATATATCTATATATATAATTCCACAAGTGATAAACCAATAAAATCTTTTGCAACATGTGAAATTGGAGAATACGCTTGACCCAGCATCCACATACTCAACCCACTTGGCGCAAAACTCCCCCCCCCCCTTCCTGAGTAGGCCCCCTCCCTCCTCCTCCAGGGCATATGTCCCTAACTTGTTACTTACCCCTCCTTCTAGGTCCTCTCCAGTGGAGTTCATGGGCACCATTTTCCCCCAAGCGGTCTTCTTCTTGGATCCAACAGCATCTTCTGGTGCATGCGCAGTAGGAGGCATTTGCCAGTGCAGATCTACTGCACATGCGCCGATAGTTGTGGGTCAAGGCCTTATTAAAAAGAGAAACATTTTAGATTAAAAAATTACACACATTATCTCCAAGGAGCATTAATGAATATTGTTCATATTTATCTTTCTTAGATTAAAGTTAAGAACTGTTCTTATAAGGATGTTTAAGTACATTTTTACCTATTTATTGTTGGTTATTTTTGTGTTTGACCTGTAGGTGGCAGTATTTCTATAATTTCCCATGAAATCCTGGACTAATTGGTTTGATGTTGGACACCTTATGGTAGCGCCTATCTGGTGGGAGTGATATTATGAGGTTATAAATGTGTTACTTTGTTTCATTTTTTGTTATTTTGATAAAGACCCCATTGATGGTTGAAATGTCGATTCTAATAAAAAAATTCAAGAGTCCCTATACAATATATATATATATATTGTCCAACGAGACCGCACACCAGGTATAAAAGGTTAAAACATAACGTTTATTCCATAAATGTAAACTATAAAAAAGTATACTATACTCCTTTGTCTTTTTACATTTATGGAATAAACGTTATGTTTTAACCTTTTATACCTGGTGTGTGGTCTCGTTGGACAATATACATTTTTGTTGGAGTGACAACGCACCCAATACAAGATTGCTCAGCTTTTTAATGAGTGTGCAATACACATGTTGGACTTTTTTACCAGCGCTACGCAACAAGTTGGCGCTATAGAAATACATGTTAATAATAATATATATACATACATACTAAAGGAAGAGAGGCAGATACAGGCTAACAGAAAACAGAACAAAAAGATAACTAGGTAAACATTGACATGTAGATTGATAGATGGTGGATAGAGAGATAGATAGATGATAAGAAGACAGGTAGACATATATAATATATAATGTTAACAAGTTCAGGGATAAAGCTGAAAGTGTGCTTCTAGGCCAGGGAATATTTGTCTGGGATGCAGTACTGTTTCACTTAGGGATGCACTGAATCCACTATTTTGGATTCGGCCGAACCCCCGAATCCTTCCCGAAAGATTTGGCCGAATACCGAACCGAATCCGAACCCTAATTTGCATATGCAAATTATGGGTGGGAATCGGAAAACATTTTTTACTTCCTTGTTTTGTGCCAAAAAGTCACGTGATTTAGCTCCCTGGTCCTAATTTGCATATGCAAATTAGGATTCGGATTCGGTTCTGCCAGGCAGAAGGATTCGGCCGAATCCGAATCCTGCTGATAAAGGCCGAATCCTGGCCGAATCCCGAACCGAATCCTGGATTCGGTGCAACCCTAGTTTCACTGGATAGATGAACAGACAGATAGATGAATAGAGATATCTTAGAGTTGGGAAAGCTGTAAGTGCTGCAGAACATGGGGCAGTAGATACCAATATACATACGTTGTTGTCATTGGACGTGGTGAGCAGAGGGTTCTTTGAGGCTGCAAGGGAAACATATAACAGCATTGAGTTACAGAGACAAGTACAGGAATTGCTTAGTAATACCAGAACATTCAATCAACAAGTGCAACATTCAATTTCAGCATTGCTGTATATACAGTTTCTGTGAATTGTGCAGGAATGGCCAAACCATGGGCTTCAAGTTAGCTATTAAAGCGGGGATGCTGGGAGTTGTAATTCTACAGTTTTAGCATTGCATGAAAGAGCCCATCCCTGATGTAATAATTTGCATGTAGTCAATACATTTAGTAGGGATTTCTTTAAAATAAAAAGTGTCCATTACAATGAACAAGTCACTTGACTGTAGTGGGTTTATGTGTGAATGTGACAGGGGCATTACAGTGTAAACTCTACTGGGGCAGGGACTGATGGGGAATGGGGATGATGTATGATCTCTGTAATAATCTGCAGAAAAAGACGGCACATGAAGGAAGGTTCAGAAACGAATCTCTCCCATGCCCTCTGTACTTTCCTGTGTCCCCAGGGGTCTGATGTTTAATTAAAGAGCCTCTCCAGTGCACAACTAAAGGAGACATAGTGTTTTATAAAACAAAAACATCAGAAGCATCAGCAGTGATTGAATACATGGCTGATAACTGAAAGAACCCTATAAATATGGCAGCAAAAGAACTGAACTGGCTTAATAGGCCGCAAATACAAAGCAATGCTCTGCTTAAATAATAACCCATGTATATACTGCACATCTAAGCAAAAATAAATGCCATATAAACCCCACTCATTAACAGGTACACTTCCTCTTTAAGAGCAGGGAACAGAGGTGACTTCACACCTAGGGGGTTGACAGTTGGTTTAGTCCGTTGGTTGGCATTGCAGCGAGTGGTAAGTGTATATTTCCCCTGAGAATTTTTTTTGCCAAATAATGCTTCTTTTAGTGCAAAACAGAGGGAAAACAATTTGGTGATGCCCCCCAGGCTAATAGATATTGATCCTCTCACTGATTTTAGTCAATTTGGTGAATTTTCCCCTAAAATGGACTTTGGAGATACCTTTAATCTTAGCTCTGGTTGGGGACACAGACCCAGGATTTGCCCCTCTACCCTGTTCTTATGTACCAACCTTCAAATGTAACTGAATTGAATAAATAGCAATGCTTTTTTCTTTTACACAATAACATACATTGATAAGTCTCATGACTTAAGAGCAGGGAGGAGAGAAGAATTTACCCCTATGGATTTGACAGTTGGTTTAGTCTTTTGGTTGGCAGAGAGGTGAGTAATAAATGTACTTTCCCTCCAAGACATTTTTTCCCCAAATAAGACATATTTTAGTGAAAAAAGGGGGGCAATGCCCTCCCATACAAGTGGGCACTACTCAATCACTGGTTTTATAGAATTTTCCCCTAAAATGGGCTTATGAGATGCCTTTTATCTTAGTACTAGTTGGGAGACACAGACCAAGGATTTGGCAGTTATGCAGGGCTGACAGCAAATATACACTTTTTCTATAGCAACCCCATAAGAAGGTAACATTTGGGGACCCCTGTACCTCACTATAAAATAATTTATTTTTATGCCCAGTACTGACAAGCTCCTTAGAGTTTTGCCCCTCTGTCCTGCTCTTATGTTCCAACCCTCACATGCAACTGAATTGAATAAATAGCAATGCTTTTTCCTTTTACACAATAACATGTATTAATAAGTCTCATGACTTAAGAGCAGGCAGGAGAGGTGACTTTACCCCATTTGACAGTTGGTTTAGTCTGTTGGTTAGCAGAGTGGTGAATGATAAATGTACTTTCCCTCTGAGACATTTTTTCCCCAAATAAGACATATTTTAGTGGAAAAAAAGATGGGGCGATGCCCCCCCCCCCATACTAGTGAGTGTCACTCAATCACTGATTTTATAGAATTTTCCCCTAAAATGGGCTTATGAAATGCCTTTTATCTTAGTACTAGTTGGGAGACACAGACCCAGGATTTGGCAGTTATGCAGGGCTGACAGCAAATATACACTTTTTGTCTTGGCGTCATTAAACAGATAACATTTGGGGAACCCTGTGCCTCACCATATATATTTTATTTTTATACCCAGTATTAACAGGCTCCTTAGAATTTTTTACTCCGTCTCTGGGTATCTGCTCTGTTCTCATATACCAACCTTAAAATGTAACTGAATTTGATGGAATACATAGCAATGTTTTTTTTTCTTATACAGAAATGTATCATGCCATTTAAATGTCCAAGATGTATGTGTGTGTGTGTATGTGGGGGGGGAGGGGGCAAGAGGGTACATGGTAGGAATAGTATTGAATACTAATGAATTATAATGTTTAATTGCTATTTCTTAAATGTTTCCTATAGCAGGGGGGTAGGGATGCACACCGGGCAATCTGCACCTGGACAGTGATCTTATGTACTGTTTATTCATTCTCACTATACCACTGCTCATTTCTCATAGACTCCTATGAGGTACTGTATTGTATAAACAGAGGGCCAGTACCTGCTGGGAATGACACAAAGCTTGTGTTTATGGTAAAATGGCCAGATCTCTGCCTTCCTCTGTATTTTATACATTATCCCTGAAGCTAACTTGTCAATTCATTCTCTTCCCTATACAGATTGCTACAGTGTGCGGATTGCTTTTTTTTTTAGCAAATTATCAGCGATTTTGGATGCTTTTTTTCCTGGCATCTCCTTAATTCAGATTTTAACATCCATCTCTGAACATATAAAAGGAGAGCCACTATTTAAAGAGGGAGACCCTCTGGGGTACCTCGGCCTTGTGCTGGCCCCTCTATTTTAGCCAAAAGCCAAAACATCTTGGGCTTTTTTTCTTGCCTTTTTTGCTCATCTTCTGTCATCTGAAGAACATCATTTAAGAGGTAATCTTGACAATTTGCTTTCAGTGTTCTTTTCTGTTACCAAATTCCCCATATTGACCCAATATCGCCAGATATCTATGTCCCTACTGAACACCTTTTTTGTACTCAAACGGCTTTTTAACCCAAATCAAATGTGACTTGTGCAATTTCACCCTGCCATCACTTTAGGGGTACTTGGATCTGGATTATAATCCTTGTCTTTATTGTTCTGAGGTTAAAGGCAAAGGTACATGAGGAAATCTGTGCTGCTGGGTGGCACATTTCCCAAAAATGTCTTTCCCTTCACTAACCTGTGGAATATGCTCTTTGTAAACCACATGTGAGAAATGTAGAATGGTGGAATAAACAGCTTCAGGCAGTCCTTATAAACTGAAACTTTCTTTTATTATAGCAGTGTACAGCACACTACATGTTTCTGGTAAAGATAAAGGGTTTTACCCAAAACATGTAGTGTTCTGTACACTGCTATAATAAAAGAAAGTTGCAGTTTATAAGGACTGCCTGAAGCGGTTTATTCCACCATTCTACATTTCTTTGATTACTGTTGGGGTTGCACAGCCCCTTGGGATATTCACAGCTACTTGAACGGCTTATAGGTTACGTTGGAGTCAACGTAGATAGCCAACAAATCCATGGTTTATTAAGGGAACAATCACCCCCATGTTTCAAAGACTAAAGTGATGTTTTTGATTAGAGGATTCCTTTAATCACTCATTAATCACTCATTCTTTCTTGAATTATTTGTGCTGTTACGTATTCATTTCTATATAATTCCTAAATATAAACTTCTCTTTTTTTTCCCATGTAGGAGTGAAAATGGGCGCCTTCCCATGCAAAACTCGGTGTTTTGATATGGTAAGTGTGATGGAAATATTAAGCCTTTCAGTTACTGTTTTGAGCATTGGGAGGAGGCTGCATTGGGGGCATGTGAATATATATGTGACTGCAACATGTGGCAGTCTTAGGCTACTGGTTTAGAGGAATGGGAGTAAGGAGTGATGTTACTGGGATAATAAGCATTCTATACAGATACTACTGTTTGTATGTCTATGGGATAGATAGGGATGTTACTTAAATATTTATGGCTTTCTCCCTGTTTTGTTTCACCCCTACAGGATGATTCTTATTCATCACTTGACCAAAGTCATCACTGGTCAAGGCCAAATTCCCTGGATTTAAAAGAACATCTGGTTAAATCCATGAGCAACAATAAGACCTTAGCTCAAGCAAAAAAGATCTGGAAGGAGTCAGAGAAGAGGCTTAAAACTTTTTACTCTGCCCTTCAGAAATGGAATGAGGCAACTGCCCTGATAGAAAATGAGGAGAGCCCAGGTGAGATATGGAGCAGTTTGTTTTTTTTTGCTTGGTCTCCTGCTGCTTCATGGGTAACACTGAACATAGCAGGGTGTCAAGTAATTTCAAAATTCACAAATGTTATTACAGGGAAACATCACACTTGGGAGTTGGTATTAAAATAAATACAATGGTCTTTCACTTTTGCAGATGTTACTGAAAATCTGGAGAGTCCCTCACGTGGCCCTGTCACTTCATACTATAGTGACAAACTCCCAGCAGCGCAGGAGGCCACTACACCTGAAGTGCAACAGACATCCCAGTGCTCCAGTGAACCTTCTTCACATGTAAGTAGACTAGTTTGTTTGCAGATTCAGCGTTGCATTTCTGAAGAAACGGTTCCTGATACCACCGAGGTGGAGCTGACCTCCAACAGGTATGTGGATTATTTTAACCCTTCACAAACGTTTTCTTCTGATCCAGATAATGTTATGAGGGTAACAACTAATAATTGTTCTTTCTTTTATAAAATAAGTGAGGTGCCTGCAGGATGCATGACTTCCCAGCTAGAAGACACACCTCATGCAGAGATATCTGAGACCGAGGACAAATGGTAAGGTCCATGTGGGAGTCCAAATATAAAGAATTTCTCACCGGGTGCTAACCACAATCATCATAAGTAGTCCAAAGAAAGCACTCACGGCATAGTCCAG
>CM044437.1:40502696-40521137 GCA_024363595.1 Xenopus borealis
TCTGGCCTTACCCTTAGGTGTGAAAATGCCTTGGTGCTTCTACAGCAACATCCGCTCAGTGTAGCTGCACACAAGCTGATGTTGTGCCTGTCAGAGGGGCTACAAGAAGTAGCTGAGGATCGTGGATCTGTATTTTTGTGCTGAGTTCAGTTCCATTTGTCCACTGACAGGCATGGCAAGCTTGAAGGGGTGGTTCAACTTTAAGTTATCTTTTAGTATGTTATAGAATGGCTAATACAAAGCAACTTTTCAACTGGCCTTCATTTTTTATCTTTTATAGTTTTTTAATTATTTGCCTTCTTCTTCTGACTTTTGCTCAGTACAGCTACAAATTCTTATTATTATTGCTAAGTTTTATTACTTATCTTTTTTATTCTGGCCTCTCCTATTCATATCCCAGTCTCTCATTCAAATCAATGCATAGTTGCTAGGGTAATTTGGGCACTAGCAGCCGGATTGTTGAAATTGCAAACTGGAGAGCTGCTGAACAAACAGTTAAATAACTTAAAACCACAAATATAAAAAAATGAAAACCAATTGCATATCACTCTCTACATCATACTAAAAGTTAATTTATTATGTCAGTGGTTATATTCAAAATATAAGGAAAAGTCATTTTTTTAAGTATGAAAATACAACCTACAATTACAAGTAACGATTATCTTTTGCAAAGGTATTTGGCTGCATACATGTTTAGCTTCTATATGCATTTGGACTTTTTTAATAGGGACTTATCCCTATTCCTCTAGGGCAGCTCACCAGTAAAAAATAGTATATTAGTACAGTATACATAGGTTACATAGGTGCTAAACAACATAAGTGCAGTTGCAAGTAGCAACCAGTCAGCAATTCGATTTGCTAGAAGGTAGAAAATAGCAACTGCAATTTAGTGCCAATGTTTGGAAATCATCGGTAATCCTGTAATTAGGACGTAGGTTCTTTATATTAACTTTTAGTATGAAATTCTGAGATTCTGTAATTGGTTTTATTATTTGTTTAGCAGCTTTCCAGTTTGGTATTTCAGCATCTGTCTGGTTGTTCTGGGTCTTATTTACCTGAATAACCAGGCAGTGGTTAAAATGAGAGAATAAGAAAATAAGCAATAAGTAGCAATAAAATTGTAGCTTCAGAAAGCAATAATTTTTTGGCTGTTGGGGTCAGTGACCCCAACCAAGACCACATGAGAATAGGACTTTCGGTAATCTACTGCAAATTAACTTAAAGGAGAACTAAACCATAAAGTAAAAAAACCCTACCCCCACCCTACATAGACCCCCTCCCTCCTGCCCCCAGCCTGGCTGCTACCCTGGGCAAATACCCCTAAGTCTTTACTTCCTCCTCGGTGCAGAATCAGGGAACGGAGTTCATGGCAGCCGTCTTCTGTAATCTTCGTGTCTTCTTCCCACACTTCGGCAATTTCTGTCAGTTTTGGCACATGCACAGTTGTCGCGAACCAGGTAATTGCTCCAACTGCATGCACCGAAATGCCGCTTGCATTCTCAGATTACTGAAGACCCGGAAGATGTCTGCCGTGAACTCAGATCCGTGAATCTGCACCGAGGGGTGAGTAAAGACTTGGGGGCATTTGCCCTGGGTAGCAGCTAGGACGGGATGGGGGGGGGGGTTTATGTAGGGTAGGGTAGAGGGGAATGGTTTTTGTTTTACTTTAGGGTTTAGTTCTCTTTTAAAAGTAAACCACCTCTTTGAAGCATCCGTTCAGTATGTGTGCATGCATGTACAGTATGTTCTCTTACTCACTCATTGCTTACATGAACAGTTTCAGGCAGGGTGTAAAATCTCTACTTTTTTTCTTTCCAGGTTCTAGTGAACACCGTATGTTGCCTTTTGATGCTGATTGCCAAACTGATCCAGTATGTGGTGTTTGGCCCTCTCCGTGTTGGAGAGAGACAGGTGAGGACTGTCTACATTCCATTTAGTGGTAATAACCAATGTGTATCCTGTTTATACCTACATATTGCACTCACCTTGACTTTGCATTTACCTCTTGTCATCTTTATCCTTGTAGCACTTAAAGGACAAGTTTTGGAACTTCATCTTTTATAAATTCATCTTCATCTTTGGGGTACTGAATGTCCAGACAGTAGAGGAAGTGGTCCTTTGGTTTTTGTGGTTTGCTGGATTGCTTTTCCTTCATCTCATGGTGCAGCTCTGCAAGGATCGATTTGAATATGTACGTACAGTGTGTGTGTGGGGGGGGGGGGGGGGGGGGGGTAGGCTGGCGGGTGGGTAAACAATGTTGCTTTCATTATAATGTGCATATTTTCTATAAACAATTTGCTTATCTCTCTTGCAGTTATCTTTCTCTCCAACTACCCCAATGAGTTGCCATGTGCGTGTCTTGGTTCTGCTCAACATTATGCTCTTAGCCTGTTGTGGTCTTGCTGTGCTGTGTGCAGTTGCTGGATATACACATGGAATGCATACATTGGCTTTTATGGCTGCCGAGGTAAGAAAATGACACCAGATTATTTCTGCCTGTTTTAACATGCTGCTTTAAATGTGATTTTTTTAAAGGGAACATATACCCAAATATATAACTTAAAGGAGTAATTCACCTGTAAAAGAAAAAAGAATGAAAAGCTTTGTTATAGAAATGGGACATTTGTTACTAAGAAAAAGTTTGTTTTAGATGCTGATTGGACTGATAAACATTTTAAATGTAGAAACAATATTTTATCTTTATGTTTTTGCTGGACCTTTAAGATAATTGTGATCTTAAAGCTGCTTATTATCCTTGCACATTAATTATTAATTACTCTTATTTCTGCAGTGCATGTTGGTGACAACAAGAACCACTCATGTCGTCTTACGGTAAGCCCAGAAAACTGATTTTGTTTTAAATAATCCTAATAGTCCATGCTTTTAAATGCAGCTTTATGCTAAAATGTAGCATATAGTGTTTATATAATGTGAGAACTGTGTAATTGAAGTTGTAATTTATTGCATTGTTGGTCCAGGAGTGTGGGCACTTGTATAACATCAGGAACGGCAACAGACAGAGAGGAGTGTTTCTACCACTGTCTGGGGGCAGAGCTGGTTAAAGCATCCTATAGGGGTATACTTATCAAAGAGTGAAGTTAGAGATCACCTCATTGAATTCCCGCCACTCTCCATTCATTTCTATGGGATTTCTAAGAGTATTCATTAATGGTAAAAGTGAAAGTTCATCCTTTGATAAATACGCCTTTCAAAATCCAATAGAAATGAATGGAGAGTGGCGGAATTTTACTCTAGAGGACTGTGGCGATCTCTAACTTCACTTAAAAATACCCCAATGTATTGAGAGCCACATTAGCTAAGGGGATACAAATTACCTTGCCAGCTGGCAGCTATGCCCTCAGCTAAATGAATAGGAAATGTTCTGCTTGTGGCAGACAACTGTGCCAGTAGATGTATTTAGGTTTTGTTAAGTAGAGGTCATTACCCTTAAATAACTTGTGTAATAAGCTTCATCTTCTTTGCCTGAAATGTTATGGATTTTTTATATTAAGGTAACACAGGGAGATTACATTTGTGTTTTAGGTTCTATTCATTTTTCACAGGCTGAACAAAAATTGCATGTGGATTCTGCCCATTGACTTGGCTTTGTCCCATTAATGCATTTGATTTTGGAAAATAAGAAGAATTTAGGTAGCAGGCAAATGTGTTTTGCAACAAAACTGCCTTTGGGACATGCAGCACCAATACAGATACAGGTGTTCACGTGACAAAAGAGGGAATAGATGTTGTTGGAAGTGTAGGTATAGGGTGTACACTAATTAGGGATGCACCAAATCTGTGATTCGGCCAAGATTCAGCCTTTTTCAGCAGGATTCATCTGAAGCCTTCTGCCTGGCCGAACCGAATCCTAATTTTCATATGCAAATTAGGGGCGGGGAGAGAAATTGCGTGACTTTTTTTGTCACGTAAGGAAGTAAAAAATGTTTTCCCCTTCCCATCCCTAATTTGCATATGCAAATTTGGATTTGGTTCGGTTTTCTTCAGAATCTTTCACGAAGGATTCATGGGTTCATCCAAATCCAAAATAGTTGATTCGGTGCATCCCTAACACTAATGCAATTCAGGAAAGCTCAGAAAAATAATAACACCTTCCCCTGATGATACTAATTGTTGAGATGTTTATTATTTTATTCAGAAAGCCTTTGTGAACAGATATGTTTTGAATAGTAGTGTTATACCTATACAGAAAAAGTATTACATCTCTTCATCAGGCATGAAAATACAGTTTCTGAAACATCTGAACTATGTATCTATCTATCTATCTATCTATCTATCTAGTCCAACAGAGAAGATCCGCACTCTCAGGTCTTATAAAATCTTAAATTTGTTCATTAATAAACAAATGTAAGATTTTATAAGACCTGATAGTGCGGATATTCTCTGTTGGACTGTGATAAGAACATATGATGCTGCACCCAAGCAGCTTCTTTTTTTTTTTTTCTCCCTCTCTCCAGTGGCTGCAGCAAAATAATCCTCCAAATAGAATCCCAGTTTATCTGTTTAAATCTGGCTCCATGATCTTTGTCCCTGCAGCTGGAGTTGGAAACATTAACAGGGATGTAAAGGCAAAAATAAAATCCAATTCAAACCTCTACACCAGGGGTCCCCAACCTTTTTTGCTCGTGAGCCACATTTAAATTTAAAAAAGAGTTGGAGAGCAACAAAAGCATGAAAAAAGTCCATGTGGATGTCAAATAAAAGCTCTGATTGGCTTTTTGGTAGCCCCTATATGGACTGGCAGCTTACAGGAGAGAATGTTTGGCAGGACATCTGTTTTTTATGCAACCAAAACTTGTCTCTAAGCCAGTAATTCAAAAATAAACACCTGTTTTGAGGCCACTGGGAGCAACATCCAAGGGGTTGGAGAGCGACATGTTGCTTGTGAGCTACTGGTTGGGGATCACTGCTCTACACTGTCGCCGACTGCAAACTGCTTCAGTTTTGCATGGCTGGGAAGTATGATTGTTTCCCTGCCCAGATTTTAGGGACGTCTGACAATTCCTATTCACAGCAGTAAATGGTGGGAGAAATTCAATGAATACAGTCAGGTTTCTAATATAGAAATGGTACACATTTTTTTATTAAAGTATATTGGGGATAGATTTCTTTTTCATTAAAGTAAATATGGGATTTTATTTTATTACCTTTCCTTGTGTATCCTGTGCTTGGATGGCTGCCCCCATGGCTACACAGCATTTTTTGGTGTTACTGTTCCTTTAAGGCAATCTGTTGTATCCTGAATGTAGCTCGGTGTGTTTTTTTCAGGATGGTTTCTATATTGTACTTTTATAAGGATTAAAAAAATGCCTCTTTGAATGTAAATGACAGTTCTATATAGTGGGTGCTATGAAAGAAAAGAAAGCATTAACTTCAAAAAAAATTTTGTGCTGTGTATCTTGAGTTTTCCTGACTCTAAAGAAAGGAGGGGGTGAAAATATGAGGAATCGGACGTTCTTCCAGATAAACAGGGCCCTTATATAGAAGCTTAAAGAAGGCAGATGTTTAGAGAATATTCATTTTATTGAGGTTGGTGTAGGGAATGAAGACTAAAATACCATTTTTTCAGGTGTCCTGTGCATGAGCATTTTTCTGTTTTTGATTTGTTCTTATATTTGTAATATTACTAACTACTATCAGGACCATTGACTTCCTTGTATCCTTGTAATGTAACTTTTCTAATGTTTTCCTATTATGCATTCTTGCAGCTATGTCATTCACCTTTGGGACCTAAACCATGAAGGAACATGGGAGGGCAAAGGGACTTACGTATATTACACAGATTTTGTAATGGAGCTCAGCCATCTGTCCATAGACCTAATGCATCACATTCACATGCTGGTATGTTTTACATTTCTTGTCTTTCCTGTCCTTTCCTTTTGTCTGTTCTCCCTTTTTCCTATTAACCCTTTTCCACATTATGAAATGTGAAAAATTTCAAATCTGAATTTCTTTGCACCCTTTTCTAGCTCTTATTTTAGCACCACAGATTTATTAAAATCTAATCATATGTCTTGCTTTCTTAGCTCTTTGGTAATATCTGGCTGTCCATGGCAAGTCTTGTCATCTTTATGCAACTCCGCCACCTCTTTCATGAATTTCAACGCCGAATACGGCGCCACAAAAACTACTTACGAGTTGTTGGCAACATGGAAGCTCAGTAAGTGGTCATGGCTGATGGTCCTTCAATTAAGATAAGAGCACCCATGTTAAATATATCCCAGCAATGTGTGTCATCTTATAGAATTGTGCATGGTTAGGTTACAGAATGGTGTATGAAGTATGGTTACTTGGGAGCAGTAGGTCTTTTATACCTGATCCATGTAATATGATGGAATACAAGTCACTGAATACAAGTTAAACATTTTGTGCAGTTAAGCTATGCTCTTCTAACTTGATATCTATTTAGAACAAATGTAAAATATACATATGATAAATTAGATAGCTTTAAAAAGGGATTGGATGGCCTTTTAGCAAGTGAGGGAATACAGGGTTATGGGAGATGGCTCATAGTACTAGTTGATCCAGGGACTAGTCCATTTTGGAGTCAGGAAGGAGTATTTTCCTCTCTTCAGCAAATTGCAGAGGCTTCAAATTGGGGGTTTTGACTTCCTGCAGATAAACTAGCATTTAGACAGGTTAAAATAAGAGTTAAAAGGTTGAACGGTGTCTCCCTCCAACCTAACTTACTATACAATGAAACATTGCTGGCAAAAACCTAGGCATGCCAGCAGCAGCAGTTTATTGTCACTTTTTACTTGATATACTTGAATGTCTAATGTAAGAGAAGTGCACATGGAACAAATTCTGTGATATATTTTTTGTCGTGAAGTTTTGCTGTAGCAACTCCTGAGGAACTTGAGGCTAATAGTGACGATTGTGCCATCTGTTGGGATTCAATGCAGTCTGCTCGGAAGCTTCCCTGTGGTCATCTCTTCCACAAGTAGGTAACTGTGGCCGATATCTGCTCTGTAGTAACATGGGAGGGCAAAGGGACTTGCGTATATTACACCGATTTTGGGGGCACAGCTATCCATAGACCTAATGCATCACATTCACAAATATTAATTGCACCAGAGGAGGGACCTCTGTGGTCCAAAACATGTAGTGCTCCAATAAAAACTGTATTTATTCACACTGGAAGGCTCTCCAGTTCTCTTCACTTTATGTGGTACAGATGTGGAGTTGGCTACTCTACTAACTGTTGAAGAGCCAAATTAAAGTTTTCTGGACGGAAGGAGGATCAGCTGGTAAAATAATCATGCAATTGTAAAATTAACTATATTATATGACGTTTGAGGCAGAAGTTTAAAACTTTCTTTTTGTCTTAGCTCATGCCTGCGATCCTGGCTGGAACAGGACACTTCATGCCCGACTTGCAGGATGTCTCTGAACATGTCTGATGGCACCAGAACCCGTGTAGAACAACAGAGGGATAATACAGACCAGAACGTGATACCACTGACAGTAACAGAAGGACGACCGCGTCTCAACCATCATAATCACTTTTTCCATTTTGATGGTAAGAGATGGCCTAATGTTGATGGTAGACTCGATCCTGTGAGAGTTGATGGAATTTAGATCTGTCTCTTGGTTTTTCTTTAGGTTCTCGTTTTGCCAGTTGGCTGCCAAGCTTCTCAGTGGAAGTTATGCATACAACAAACCTCCTTAGCCTTGCACAAGCAAACAACTCTCAGCTGAATACTATGGTAAGCAGCTGGCAACAGGGAGCTACTGTAGGGTTACGAATACCAGCTAATAAAGCAAAACCACATTTTAGTGTGGTTGATGTTGTTGACTAGACAGAACATAATCTTATTGCTCATATGACTGTTTTTTACACTCTCCTGAGTATAATATTTCTGCTTTTTGGCTTGTGTTCAGCTTTTAAAAAAAATATTGTTACAGGTTTTTGTGTGTTCTTATGCACTGGATGTCTGTCATCTGTTTTCGCAGGCCCGGCAGGTTCTTGATATGTTCCCACAAGTTCCATATCATTTGGTTTTGCAAGATCTGCAGCTTACACGTTCTGTTGAAATTACCACTGATAATATACTGGAAGGGCGTATACAAGTTCCTTTTCCCACACAGGTTAGGTGACAGTTCTTTAAAATCACATCAAGTTTGTGATCAAAATTACTTTAATCAAACCTCTAATCAAAATTACTATATTATGTTTAATATGCTGTACAGATCGACAGTATCCCTATCCCATGTTTTAAATTATCTTCTATCCTCTCTTGCAGCACCAAGAGGATGTTAGATCTGCAACAGAAATGTCTCAAGAAGGCAGTGCCCAGGAAGAAAGCAGTGCTACCTCACAGGCAAGCAACTCTGATAAAAAAAACATTTAGGGCCATGCACAGGTGAAATATTTTAAAGGTGGAAATGCTGCCATATCCATGGGACTGCCATGTCACCCACTTACCCATTTTAAAAAAGGGAGTGCTGTCTGGTTTTCCATCTATATGTGCAATGATCCAGGACTTCAAACTTGTCACAGGGGGTGAACATCTTGGGAAAGAGTCTGCAACACTCACATGCACATTGGGCTCTGAGCAGCCACTAGTTTTGTTAAAATATATTTCATTTTACTCTTGCTCTCAATATGCCCTTTCTTCATCAATGCCTCCCTGTTAATTTACATTTTACACAGGCTGAGCGTGTAAATTTGGATTTGAGCCCTGGTCTTGAGGAATTGGAGGATTTCAGCGGAATTGAGGCACAAATGAGTGTGGTAGAAGACTTTGAGGCCAGAGGAAGCAGATTCTCCAAATCCGCAGAAGAGAGGCAGCGGATGCTTGTCCAGAGGAAAGAGGATATGGTGCAACTTGCAAGGAGGTAGGAGACATGATTGGAGTATTAAAAAGGGAGCTTCCATGAGTAACAGATGAGACAAAGGAAGTACCAGGGAAGCAGTTAAAGGAGAAGTCTACCCTCCCGGTGCAAAACCCCGGCCCACCCACCCCCTGGGCAAATGCCCCTAAGTTGCTACTTAACCCTCGGCGCAGGTCCTGTCCGTGGAGTCTGTCCATCTTCTCCCCAGCCGTCTTCTTCCTGGATCCATCTGCATTTGGCCGTGCATGCGCTGAAAGTCACAAAGTAGAGCTGAACCGGTAAATGCTCCTACTGCACATGCGCCGCCAAGCGCCGAAGAATCCAAGAAGGAGAAGATGGTGTCTGCAAACTCCATGGACAGGACCTGTGCTGAGGGGTAAGTAGCAACTTAGCGGCATTTCCTGGGGGGGTTGTGCCGGGAGGGTAGACTCCTTTAAGAACTGGAGGGGGTTGGTTCAAGACAATATTTTTAAAAATGCCACATCTTGAATCTGAATTCTGGCTAAAGATCCACTATGCATAGAATTTGTAAGAGAACAGTATTTATCAAAAGAACAAGTGCCCTTGTACTGCTCATTGACAAAGGGTCGGACTTGTCTTTTAACATCTAGGAAACACCAGCTTCCAGAGTTTATTTCAGTAAACTGATTTCAGTAAGGTGGATTGATATATCAGATGCTAAAATTTAATCCAGCTGCTTATTTTATCTACTACAACTTTTTGGGAGAAAATTCCACATCTGAATTTGTTTTCCAGTTTTAAAATGATTCTACACATGAAAGTTTAACAGTCTGACCCTCATTATTCAAAGAAACACTTTCTTTAATATTTTCTTCTCTTTTGTAAATAGTCCCATATTGCCCATCCCATGTTTATAACTCTGATCCTTCAGGGTGCTACAGATACTGTGAGCGAGTTTTGCACCTGCTGTCTGGAAGTGAGGTTTGTTGATTCTGTGTGTGAGATTCTTGATGCTTTAAATGAGATGTGTGAGAAGCATTTGCATATATTCTACTGTAACAGATACTTGCTGCTAAGAGAGAAATACCTTTTAGTGACGTGATTGCCTAGTGCTTTGAGACTGATAAGATTTAGATACCTGTCGGTATGGTTGAGATGTGAATTAAGTGGGAGTCATGACTGAGCATGTGAGTAGATTTTTCAGTTGAGGTCAATACTTTGGTAACTTAGATATAAACTTGAATATCCACACTATCAAGGCTGAATATAGTCTTACAGAGATACAGTTTCATGATTTAGAAGATAATGTTTGGTTTCCTCTCTCAGGCGTTTCTTAAACAGAACTTCAGAAGAAGACAATCCTGACTATTCTTCAGAAATGGATTCATACCCAGACGATTCTTCAGATTCAACAACCATGAGGAGACGTATGTTGGCTGCAGCGGCAGAACGTAGGATTCAGATGCAACAGTCCCCACAGTAATCCCAGCGTGCATGGACACAACCTAACCTTGAGCCTTGTACAATGGATGCACACATTGATACTTTCTTACTTTGCTCCTTGTTCATGAGCTGTACCAGCTCACCAAGAGATTAAATCTTTTATAATCTTTTTTTTTTTTTTGCAATATGTTTAGAATAAGCAAAGCCATTTCTTGGTTCTGATGTCAAGTTTGCGTGTGTGATCCCTGCATCAGGATCATTATAACAATTCTCTTATTGGCACCAAAATAAGGAGGAATCATCAGTATTGTTGGCAGAGTTGGTGCTAGAATTTTCAAGTAACAAATAACTTTGTTTTTTTTTTTTTTATTGATATTCACTAACTTTAATAAGAATGTTCAGAGGAAGGGAACAGGATGAAGAGTGTTAAATAATCAATACCAGATAGGTGGAACCTGTTTATATTACATTAGTATTAACAGTTTTCAGATGTCAGGCCCATTTTTAGCAAATTGCTAGTGTTCTAAAACAAGATTGCATGAATACTGTGTTGCTTTATTAAGAATGCTCTAAGAAGGTTTGTTATACCAAAAGAAAGTGATTTGATAGTGTTAAACTGTTCTGTAAGATATTATACAGCACTGTGACGGTCTGTACGCCATCTGTTAAAAATCTACCTGCCCAAATATCACAATGTTTTTACATTATGTAAAAGCTCAATTTCAAGCTTGAGCACTAGGAGGAGCTTCCTTTTATGATCTCCTCTGTGAATGACAGGCACTAGAATTTAGAGCAGAAGTGCTTCTGTCCTTTTGGGTATAATATTGTCAAAAGTAGGTAGAAACCGGTAACCTTGTGTATGAGAAGAGTAGCTAAATTATAATTAATTAGATTATAAATAAATAACTGACCGAAATGCTATCTTTTTAGGTAGTGCATATTTTTCAGTTAATACATAATGGGACAAGCAAAAATAACATGCAATGTGGACGTTATAAAACTGAACAAAAGTGCTGAGGTTTTAGTCTGGTGAACAAAGCATGCAGGCTTGAAGGAAAACGTAAAGTGTACTGGAACTAAGGTAGGTAAATTAAGGCTTTTCATATAGGCTACATAATAAAAGCTAAATATTAACTATGGTTCAAGAAGCGCAGATCAGCTCTTGTGTCTGCATTGAGTAAGCCAAATGGTAGGCACCCCCAAGTGATAGTAATGACTTACCTGAAACCCGGGCCGGTGCTCCTATCAGCAGAAAGCTCCAGTGAGCACCATGGAGCGATAGACTTCCATCTTCTTCTATCTTTTCATTTCCCTGGACTAATGCATGTGCAGTAGAATGGAAAAGCCAACTTTTTTCAGTTCAAGTTTGGCTTTTTGTTCTAATGCGCAGCTGAGCAAATACATCGGAAGAAGGAGGTCTATCATTTAGCACCTCCAGGTAAGTCACAACTTTCCTTCACCTTTAAGAAGGCTGCTGTATCTCCCCTCTAACTGCTAAGTTGTTGTTGTTCATACAGAAAAATATTATATACCCTGATTAAGTATGTGCAGTATTTCACACACAAAAATGTGAATGTAATATCCATCACCAACAGAATCAAGTATTGCAATCTCTCATGTCCCATTGAGATTACTGTCCACAAGCTGTTTTTTGATTTAAAAAACCTAGTATTGAACTTGCTGCTGGGACCTGCAGTTATTAATCACTTTTTGGTGAATTATGGATATTTCACAATTACATGTCAATTTAAGTGATATTTATCCATTGGTTCATCTGTTTACTCACAACAGATCGTTACAAATAGCTGTTATATTGTTACGTGAGTATTTAACCCTTTTGAGAACAGGCCATGTGGGTGATGACAGGTGCCGTACTTTGTAGGCCTGTTTACTTTTCCCATAGGGGACAATAGAAACCAAAACTAAAGCAATGACAAGCAGGTACTCCAGTGTCAACACTAAGAAATGTGAGCTACAGTGAGTTAAGGGTAAATGGGCTAATCTGAGTGGGACACTGGATTGTCTTTTGCAGTTGATACTTTTGGTGATAACCACAACAAAGGAAAAATCTAAAAGAGGATGACAATAGTAGCCTTTTAATCTGATTTTCCTTTGCTGACTGCCTGTTACACACACAACTGTGCTATGTTTGAAACAAAGGTACAAGTTACATGTGTGGGTTCCTAGATCATTCATTTTTCTCTAGTGTTACACAAGAAAGCCAAACTGTTTCTACTCTGTTAAATCTCAAATTGTACCTTCCTTAATGAGTATATTTCTACCCAATATGTAACTTTGTTTAGGAGGCCTGTAAGGCGTCTTTCAGAAAACTTTTTTTTAATGCTACTCTCAGCACAGAATCATTTTGCCTTGTGATTTGGGCTACCGCTATTGTTTTTTTATTTAAAATAAAATTGGGATCAGTGTTAATGTATGGTTTCTATAGCCGCTTTATTGCTGTAATTATTCACAGTGGAAATTGTTAAATAATAAAACAGTATCTTCTACTTGATCCCAGCTAAGATATAATTAATCTTTATTGTAAGCAAAACACTCCTACTAGGTTTATTAAAGGTTCAATTGATTTTTTTTACTCGAATTAAGCTATGGATAGTCAAATTAGTGAAAGACCCATTATCCAGAAATCTCCTGCTCCCAAGCATTCTGGATAACAGAAAAAATAGATACCCCCTTTCCTTGATTTCTGAACTCTTCGATAGGGGTAGAGGGTGGTAATGCTCTTAACCCTATCTCGATCTGAGAGGTGCATACGTTCATTCAAATCACGGAAGGTGATAAATGGAAGTCGGCCTTTAATACTCGTGATGGGCATTATGATTATTTGGTCATGCTTTTTGGTCTCTGTCATACCCCAGCCTTCTTCCAGGAGTTTGTAAATTATATTTTCTGCTATCTTCTAGGCCGCCATGTAGTGGTACACTTAGATGATAACTTAATTTATTCCTTTAATTTAACATCATTTCAATGTTCAGGAGGTATTACGTAGGTTAAGCCATATGCTTTATGCCAAGACTGAAAATGCATTTTCAAAGTTTCCTCTATTCATTTTTTGGGATATATTATCTCTCAAAAGGGTCTACAGATGGAGTCAACCAAAGTTCAGGCAGTTTTGTAGTCGGCCATCCGGGCCAAAGTTAAACCTGTCCAGTTTGTCAATGATCAAAACTTTCCAGGTCCTTACCACAGGGGCTGCTACAGTTACAGTATTCCCAAAATGCCATGGACCCACATTGGATCCATGGATTTCACTATGGAATTAGCTCCCATTAAAGGGAATACTGTTATTTGGGTGATAGTGGATTGATTTAGTAAAATGTCTCATTTTATTCCCTTCCCACCCTTCCCTCTGCTAAGTCTATTGCTGAACTCGTCATATCTTATATGTTTCATGGGGCTCCATTGAACATTGTTTCCCAATAGGGGAGTTCAGTTTGTTTCAAGGTTCTGGTGGGCCTTTTGTTCACTTATGGGCACTGATTTGTCTTATCACCTGCAAACGAACGGCCAGATAGAAAGGACAAATCAGTCATTGGAACAATATTTCAGGCATTATGTCTCCAGTAATCCGTCACAATAGGAAGATTTTCTTCCATGGCCGAGTTTGCATTCGATAATGCTATTCATTCGTCCACTGGAGAGTTTTCATTCTTGTTACCGTTTTATTATTTTTTGGCTACCATCCTAGAGCATTTTGAGGTCGTTCCTCAGATGTTCAGTGGCATAACTACTCCCTGGTGGGCCCTGGTACAGGATGGGCCCCCCTGTCGGGCCCTTAACTCTATAAATCCCATGCTGGAGTGTTGATGTGTGCTGTAAAATTTTCTTCTAGATAACCGCCTGCCATAACCATTATCGTGGCTCTAATGGGCCCCAAGGGGGTAGGGGCCCTGGTGCAATTTCACCCTCTGCACCCCTGGTAGTTACGCCACTGCAGATGTTCCTGCTGTCAACTCTTTGGTTGATCACTTTTCTAAGATTTGGCAGTAGGTTCAAAATTCATTATCAGAACCAGCCCAAAAGAGAGCCTCTGATACACTACACTCCTGCTGTATAATTTTATATTGCTTAAGGTGAGCACAACTAAATGCCTTCCCAACAAGCAGGAAAGTGTTATTCTAGTGTTGTCCATCCTGCTGCCCTGTAGCTGTATTTGAAGTACAACTTCCCGCACCTCCTGACAGGTAATTCAATAAAAGCTGAAGGACAAAAATCCTTCTTTTTCAGAGCCACCTAATACACAGTATATTTGCTTTCCATTCTTTTTTTTGTGATTTCTTAACATGGTAACATTTGAAAATTTGGTGCAGCCCTATGAGATGGGAAGGGACTATAAATATGGGGTAGGAGGGTGTGGGTGGGCTTGTGTTGAGTCGGATGTGGGTCAAGAAAAACCGTGACCGGCACATCACCAGTGCACTCACGTAGAACACCAGAAATGACAGCAATTAGACTTGAAAGGTTTTCAGGGCATTTGTGGCAAAATGCAAGAGCAATTGTGTTAATATTGATGCATTAGCTGCAGTTGCAACAGACACAAAGCCTCCTTGCAACTCACACAATATTGGAATTCTGGGGAAACTCCCATGACAATTGCACTCAAAACTGTACATTCCTCACTGCACATTCCTCGCTGCAGTTGAGGTCGTAATATAAATCTTATTCAGATAATTATGAAAAAAATACATGATTTTTTACCTGTATTAAAATTAATTATATTTTAACTGTTTTGTATCTATTGTGTTTTGTTTTTATAGGGGGCTACTCAGTATCTAGCATCTATCTAGTTTCACCTATGCAAACAATTTACTCTATCGAACTAATCTTAAATTATTCTTCTTCATACCACGTGGATAATAACAATTTCTCACTACTACATTATTTCACCATCTGTGTGGCTACATACTGCATGTACAAGATATTTTAGCTAAAACGGCTTTGATACTACACAGTATTTAAAAAATAACTAATGGCAGAAATTTGGGCAATCATTTATTCAACTGATATTTCAGTTGTCTAAAGCAGTGATCCCCAACCAGTGGCTCGTGAGCATCATGTTGTTCACAAACCTTTTGGATGTTGCTCCCAGTGGCCTCAAAGCAAGTGCTTATTTTTGATTTCCAGGTTTGGAGGCAAATTTGGGTTGCAGAAAAACCAGGTGTTCTGCCAAACAGAGCTTGTTGGCTGCCAGTCCACACAGGGAAAATGGCCCTTATTTGGTACCCCAGGGATTAGTTAATGCTTTCATTGCTCCTAAATTCTTTTTACATAAGAATGTGGCTCAAGGGTAAAAAAAAAGGTTGGGGGTCTAAGGTGCCAACATAATTATTTTTTATTATTATGTATTTATATAGCACCAACATATTTTGTTGCACTGTAAAGTAAATGTTTTTATACAACTAAATCACATGAATTATATACATAGAACATATGGAGTTACATACAAACATCACAATCGGTACTGGCACAAAAGGTGAGGAGGGTCTTATGCAGAAAGCTTACAATCTAAGGGGAAGGGAATAATACACAAGGTGTGGGAGTGGGCAAGATCAGAATTAAGTGGTACTGTATGTGGTATTGTATTTGTTGGTTAAGCAGAATGAGGGTAGGCTTTGCTAAATAAGTGCGTTTTAAGAGATTTTTTAAAAGCAGAAAGGTGGGGAGAAAGTCGGACATACCGTGGGAGAGAATTCCAGAATGGGGGGTGACAACAAGAGCCTGTTTTAGTTGAGAAGGAAACAGGCCAGTTCAGAATGAGATATTAAATAGATGAGTTAAGGCTTTGATTAGACAAGGATTGGTATTGCAGAGAAGTTTTGAAGGAATATGATCAAGAGGCAGGTGGTAAGGTGAGAAGAGGCCAAAAGTTTTGACACTTCATCAGTGACGGGGGTTAAGGAGCCCAGGAGAGACTGAGGTGTATGGAGGGAGGGTGGTGGAAGTCTAGGGGGTTGAGTAGTGTAATGTCCTTTCTGATAGTGTCAATTTAGTTTTTTTGAAGTGCTCAGCAATATCTTGATCAGAGACAGATGTGCACAGAGGGGATGGAGAAGGGGAAAGGAGAGTTTTAAAGGTGGAGAAATGTTGTCAGTTTTTTAGAGAGGATGTTAATGTGTGAGGTAAATTATGTTTGCTTGGCTTGGGAAAGGCTGGTGTTCTAGGAGCGCAGGGCAGATTTGTAGCTCCAAAAGAACACAACATAAAACTGGCACATGAGTATTTGAATATGAACACAAAGTATATTACAATAATGTGTGTATGGTTTTAATGTAATGTATATACATTATTTATTATTATTTGGTTTATTTAAGAGTAACAACAGGAGGCATTTTGGTATATTTAACTAAAGTCCATTATACTATAAAATGTGTAATGTACATGGGACCCAGCAGTGTCAATTATCTTGATATGAAGATAACCTTTCATCCACCAGGGGTCACCAAAAGGCTTCCAAATACCCAATTTATATGCAGTACAAGGATGACCTCTTCTGATAAACTGTATGAAAAGCAATGTGATGCTGCATCTTAATAGACATGACTATGAAGATTCTTATCATCCGGGTCATGGTATAGTTAACTAAAGTAACTCAAAGCAACTGGACTTGCTAAAAAAATCATAAAAATTTCTCAGCAAGTCCAGTTGCTTTGAGTTACTTTGTTAAATATCTTAAGACATTTGTCCAAAGAGCTTACAATATGAAAAGTATTAGAGAGGCTTAATGATGAAGTATTACAACTAGAAAGGAAGATCCAAAAAAAAAAAAAAAGTTTAGGATTTTTCTTTTGAAAAGTATATTGATATTTTATAGCTTTTATACTTAATCATTAATCCTCTCCAACACTTTTCTTATTGTAAGCTCTTTGGACCAATGTTGATGAAGTGTGTGTATAAATGTGTACTATTTCTATGTGATTGTTGCTGAACCCCTACTTTTAGTGGAGATTTATCAACCTTTAGACTTTTCCTTTTTTATTTATTTCCATATTTTATTATACAAGCCACATCAATCAGAAGGTAAGACTTTGATTCCTCTCTGTGTTAGCGCTGTTTTGATGAGGGGTGAGAGTCTTGAAGAGATTTTTAGCAATCATCCCCTTAATCTAAATCAGTGTCTTATATGCACAGCACACAGTCACCTCAACTTAGTCCAGGATAGGAGGAGTCAGCATAACTTTTGCTGTGTGGGGGCATTTATGTTCCAATACAAGTGATAATGGGCTTAATTCTTCCCTCTGGCCAATGTATCATGAGTTTGATTTCCACCTGGGCACAGTGTGCAAGAGTCTGTCTGCCTGTCTGTGGGGAGGTTTCCATGGGTACTCTGCCTTTTTTTAACCATATATGAAATTTGCCCTAGGGCTTGTATATAATAGGGAATGTAGGGTGTAAGCTGCACAGTGAGAGGAACTTGTGTGGATGACAACAATTCTCCTTGCTGATTTCTTAAGTTTTACAGTAGGGGGTGCATCACTCCTTATACTGTGGATAGGTTACCACTATATCAGACCTCTACCCACATCAGAAAGTGCCTGGCAACAGTAGTGAAGTGGAATTCTCTTCAGCAGGGACTCTCGTCTATGGTTGAGATTTTCCAAAATACTGGTCCAGCTGAACCAAATCCAAAACTTTAATGTTATGGCAAGTGATACAAAAATTTTTTTAGGGTGAATCTTGTCCTTTCAGCTCACAGGCTTTGATTTTTCTGGTAATGTCAGTTTTACAGCCAACTTTATTCTTACAATAGTTTTTGGTGAGCTTTCAATCGATAAATATAATTTGTAGGGTTTTTGTGTGTAGTCCCGATGCTTGTATACATTGTATATGGTAGTCAGTTTATAGCATTTTGTCATTACATAAAGTTTATACAGAACCAGTGACCAGCTCCATGTTGTAGCTCCCACCCTTTCCAGCTATAATCAGGTGATCCCACTGGTGGTCAATAAAATGGCAACCACGTTTGGTAGTTTTAACCTGTAAAGCAGCAAGTAAGTTGCAGGTAAAGCTTAGTCCCATTTATAAAGAAGCAATAGAATTCTTTGTGAATCAGATGCAAGTTGAGAGTAGGACTGGCCCGACTAGGGATAATTTTGACGTAGCTGACCAGTTTAAATATATTGCAATATATGGACAAACAATCCCTGTTTTGTTTAAAGGATAAGG
>CM044437.1:40531517-40565852 GCA_024363595.1 Xenopus borealis
TTGTAAATACCAGACTGGATGCAACTACACATGCACAAATAGCTCAGTGTTGGGGGTCCCCTTCTGAATTAAACCAAAGTTGTAGAAGATGGCACCCTTGAGCTCCGCAGCGCTACTCTGAATGAAGAAGTGAGATTCAGGGACAATTTTTGCACAAATGCACTATGCAGGGAACAAGCAGGGACGGGGGACTGTTGATGCTAGTGGCAGGGTTGTATTTCGGCATCGGACCTAAATACGCCCCCTACGTCGCGGAAGTGACGTCAGCGCGCCATATGCGTGATGTCACTTCCGCTCACCAAGCTTGCCCCCATTGCGGAAGTGATGTCCTTTCATTGCCAAAGTTTGATGCAATGCATCACCTCCCTTATCTTTTTTCCCACTATGCAGTGATGGAATCTGGGGCTTGAAGACCCTCTGCTTTTCAGAGAATCTGTGTGAGCTGGCCGACTGGGATGCCTAGGGCTCCCTCCTGCCTCTGGCAATACAAATAAATTAAAAACCACAGAAAAATTGTACATTGCAAAGCTGCTTAGAACTATATTTTAGGCAACAAATTATTATTTTATTTATATCTATTTATGGCCCAGTTTCCTGACTATGCCCTGAACCATATCTTCTGGGCTGGTAAAACAATTCTGTTCTGGTTCCTAGCCAGAACCCAATGAGAGAACTGCAGGTGAAAATAAGAAAGCTTGTCCCAAAATAAAAAGCGCAGCCTATAACTGGAGTCTCTAATACCTTCACAGGGAGAAGAAAAAGTTGAAAAATAATGTATTTGTTTTGGGTAAGTGCACAAATACAAAAAGAAAGTATAGTGGCACTACAAAAGAGTAGTTTTATGTAGGAGTGCGATAATCAAAATGGGCTTACAGCTCACTGTTAAGATGTATAAGTTATATACAGAAGGCTTATAGCTAGTAGTGATGGGTGAATTTATTCCCCAAGAGCGAATTTGCGGCGAATTCCCGTGTTTCGCTGCTGGCAAATAAATTTGTGAATCATCTGCGAAAAGTCGCTGGTGAAAATTCGCTGGCGTCAAAAAAAAAATCAGACACAGGTGTCCGTTTTTCGGACCGAAAAAAATGGACACCGGCGTCAAAAATGAGACGCAGGCATTGTTTTGCTAATTTTTCGCCATTTTGGAAATTTGCAAGTTTTTTTTGTGAAGCGAAACGAGACATATTCGCCCATCGCTAGTAGCTAGTGCTGTGAAATGATTTAATCCGACTGCTGCCCAAACTAGGGGTTAAGCTGCAGATTCTATAAAGTACCAATAATATAACATTATTCATCAGCAGGGTCAGGGCAACTCAAAAGAGAAGGGAGAATGGATGTTGCAAAATACAGGGAGATCCTAAAAGATAATATGTTCAAGGACCTGCTGAATCTAGGGAGAAAGTCTGCTCTTCAGAATGACAATGCTGATACAAGGCAAAGTAAGACTGCAGTGTAGTGATGCGCAGCCTCTCTGCAACCGTCCCTAAACTACATGGAGTAAAAGAACTACAAAGCTAACCCTTATGAATCAATAGAAAACATTTAGCACCTTTGGAAACACAACAAGGGGATGAATACATATAAAAGGCACTCTATCCCAAATCTTTTTGTAAAGGAAAGCTAAACACTAAAATTTTCCAGCAGAATTGCATGAAATATGGAGGAATACAAATGCTTGTACATCTTTATCCTGTTTATGCCAAATAAAATTTGTCCAGGTATGGGATCCATTATACAGAAAAAAACAGCCATCCAGAAAATTCTGAATTACAGGATGGCCTTCTCCCATAGATTCCATTTGAATAAATGTATTCAAAAAAGTATCTCCTGTGTTTCTGTAGTGATAAAAAAAAGTAGTTTGTACTCGATCCTAAGGACCCTTACACACGGGCGTTTTTACTTGCGGTCCATTGCGTTCCGTTTTGCTGCATTCAGCCGCAGGGGAGCGCAGGTATAGACGCACTCAATTATTTATTGGGGCTGTACTCACACGAACGCATGTAGGCGCCAAACGCAGGAAAAATGCAGCATGTTGCGTCTGAACCTGCGTTCCGCGCTTACACGCGTCTCGTGGGTACAACCTCATTGAAAAGACTGAGGTGCGTCTAGACCTGCGCTCCCCTGCGGCTGAACGCAGCCAAACGCAACTCAGGGGAGCGCAGGTCCAAAACGCCCGTGTGTAAGGGCCCTAACTAATATATAATTAATCCTTATTGGAGTAAAAAAAATCCTTAATTTTTTATTAGACAAGGTATGGAGATCCAAATTACCTAAAGATTCCTTATCCAGGTCCCCCATATTCTGGATAACAGGTCCCATACCTGTATTACCATTCATTGCAATCCGATTAGGACAATCACCGTCCCTAGCTGTGATGCAGAGGGCTAAATCCATTCTTACCGGTGTACTCTGGGAAGCAAATGGACAGAGGCGACTTCTTGATCTTCTCAGCAAACAGGTCCTTCTTGTTGAGGAAGAGAATGATTGATGTGTCGATGAAGAACTTGTTGTTACAGATGGAGTCAAAGAGCATAAGAGACTCGTGCATCCGGTTCTATAGCGAGGAGACAGGAGAGAGAAGAGGTGGAAGACAGAAAGAAAGGAGAAAAGAAGTTAGGCTAAGGAGAGAGGAATGGTTACCAGTGTAAAAATAAAGGGAAAAAGAAATAAATATTAGATTCTAAACGCTTCTACAAATATTGTCATTCCTAATACAGCAGAATGTAAACCTCTTTAGGTTCAATAAAGTATCCACAAAATGAAAAAGTATCCAATATAAAAAAAAAAAGGTAATACAACGCAGTCATTTAAAATAAAATGTTAATGTACTTGAGTTTTGAAAATGTTACATATTTTGCTTTGCATGTTTAAAGGAACAGTTTAGTGTAAAAATAAAAACTGGACATATATATCCCACATGGGACATGACCTTGTAATTAATCTTTAGAATGCAACTCAGATTAAAAATCAAACCGTTATGACCCATGTGCCCCACCAAGACACTGATTGGTTATTGCCTGGTAACCAATCAGTGAAAACCAAGAGAACTGCAAAACAGGAAGTAGTGTTCTGGCTTTTATATTCCTGCTAACTACTGTATATTGATTTTTTTTTGTTTGCACAGCCTATATATATTTATACTAAACAATTCCTTTAAGAGTTTCAGTATATTAATGACAATGAATCTTCATGTTTGCCAGTTTGTAGCCTGGGACTCCAAAGTCCCAAAGTTTGCACCAGGTCTAGCAATCCATAACAACCAACTGATATATTGACTGGATGGAGAGCATACAAGGACATCACAAGGTATGTCTTTTTATTGTTCTGCCACAGCTGTGGCTCCTATTTACTTCCTCACCCAGAGCCCATAGGATGCATCAGTAGATGAAATTTTCAAACTGACTGATATCCATATGGATACCACCTGGGATTGGCAGTCCTTTATAGACTTACCAGTGATCATATGAAACATTATTGGTATGTGCATTATTGTATGCGTTTACTGCCAGTTTGGCAGATTTGGGTTGAAGTTTGGCCAACCGTTACGGGTTAGGGTTGGATGAGAGCCAGACTGGGGAAGTACACTCCTCCTCCGCTCCCAAAGTTTCCCTGACTTGGAACCAAAGGCGCACACCAAAGGAGTACAAAGAAAGAAGGACATGGATATGGGTTGGGCAACATTTTGCTGGAGAGGTTCTGGTGAAGGTTGAGTTTTTCCTGACCAACCCATCACTAATGGGCAGCTTAATTGGCTTTATTTCTTTTGCTTATACCACGTTATAGACTGAAAAGAAATAATATGAAATAAAAATCAAGGTTCCACTGCAGGTATGGAGAGTTTGAATATCTAAAAAAGAAAATAAAAGAGTGTCCTTTTTCTAGTTTGTGATGTGCTATACACTGCTTACCCGGTGCAGGGGAGTATCTTAGTGGAAGAGGATTCACGGAAAAGTGAAACGCTTCCTTAGTGAATTCTTTACCTCCACTAACTCACCCATGCAAAATGACTATTTGTCCCAGTGCCCCCCTAACAATGAAGTATATCCTCATCACTCATCAGTTACATAATAGCTTCAGATAAAAGGGCCTGATTTCCATAATGAGGTTTTCTAAATAATTTCGACCTTGAGGAACCAAACAAATCTAAATGTTATGATTGATCTTATAATGGGAATGCCCATCACTGCCTTCTCTTTCTCTTCTTCTTCTCCTCCTTCTGCTTTCTATCTATTGCTTTCAACAGTTTGAAGTGAAAAATCAATAAAGAACATCTTACAAAAAAAAAATCTAAATGATGAGAACCTAGAGCAGGGGTCCCCAACATTTTAACCCATTTTTCCCCATGAGCCACATTCAAATGAAGTAAACCCGTTATCCAGAAAGTTCCAAATTACAAAATGAACATCTCCCTTAGAATCCATTATAATGAAATAATCCAAATCACAAAAAAGGTTTAAGGTTTTAATAAAACAGTACCTTGTACTTGATGCAGACTAAGCTATAATTAATTCTTATTAGAAGCATAGCCAGCCTATTGGGTTTATTTACGGTTTACATGATTTTCTAGTAGACTTAAGATATGAAGATCCAAATTACAGAAAGATCCCTTATGAGGAAACCCCAGGTCTCACGCATTCTGGAGAACAGTTTCCATACCTGTAGTCGGGAAGCAACACAAGCATGTTGTTGGCTATTGGTAGCCCCTATGTGGACTGGCAGCCTACAGGACGCTCTACTTTTTATGCAACTAAAACTTGCCTCCAAGCCTAGAGTTGAAAAATAAGAACTCCAAAGTATCCACACTTGTATACCACTCACAACCTGCCCACCACATGCAGGCAGATCTGTATTCATGGGAGAAGTGCATGTTCCTTGCACTCCAAACCTGTAACTAGGATATGAAGTGCGAAATATGTGGTCAAGATACAAAGGTGCAAATTCACTAAAGCGCGAAGCGTCTAAAACTAGCGCTAATAAGCCAGCATGACGTCAATTCGCAACTTCGCCGATTCACGAACAGTGTCCCTGGCGAAAATTCGGTAACGAAGTAGATAGACTTGCGCAACTTTGCACCCTTACGCCAGGCGAAGTTGCTCACTGATGAAGGGACATAACTACGCTAATTCACGAAGATGAACATTTTACTAAATGTTAACTCTTGCGCTAGACGTTACTTCGCCAGGTCAGACCTGGCAAAGTTCAGTACAACAGATAGGAGTTTGAAAAAAAAAAAAAACTTGAAAAACCGCTGGTGTCTTTTACCTTTTGTGGGTTGAAAATTTTTTTGAGGTTACCCTCAATCCCCCCCTACATTTCCTTACATATGACAACACAACTATACAGTGGGCACATGTTTAGGGCAATAGGACAACTTTATATAATTTATTAAAGGTTTCCTGGGCTTGTGTAGTGGAATGTAGTGGCTGTAACATACACCTCTATTATATGTTTAAGTTTGCAAATGCAAATTAGGCATCGCTAGTGTAAATGCGCATTGCCTGGTGAAGTAACGGTAGCGCTACTTCGCTAGCGTTCGCCGCCTTAAACGCAAATTCGCATCTTAGTGAATTTGCATAGCGCTGGCGAAAATTCACGTGGCGAAGTGCAGCGAACACCAGCAAAGCTGTCGCTAGCGCATTTTCGCGCTTTAGTGAATTTTCTTGTTCTTGTTGTGCTGCACTCGACTCTTCTGTAATTTGCAGTTCATTTTATTTATCCAGTACATGAAATGTGTGAAATAATAAATGTAAACTTACTAGAGGGACCTTTAGAATACCTGTATCCCCTGAATAGTTTAAATCTAATAATTAAAAAACTATGACAAATGGATACCTAGGGTCCCTCAACCTTAAACAAACACTCCTGGGCCTGAACAGCAGGTATATTCCCAAAGCTTATGACAAAGTATACAGTAGTTTTAGTGCAGGCAGCAAGATCAATAACTGAAGGAAATGATCCGCTATAATTGGATTTTCTTGAAAATTGCAGACATTTTTTTATTATGCAGCTTGTGCGTAACACATTGTATCTATATAAACACACTGTACAATTATTAATAAAATGGATTGAGTTTATACTCAACATAAATTAGACTCTAGCAACGTTAAAACATAATGTATCGGTTTTGATTCTCTTTATAAGGTGAACTTCATATTCAGGCGTGTTCTAGATCTAGAAAATACCATAGATTTTGACACAGAGATTACTTTGGTTATTTAGAAGCTAAACATTTTGTTATGTAGATTTACCGTTATAATTTATGTTACACTGTTTTATATATGTACATTTAAAAAAAATAATAATACAGTTCCTTCTTAAAGGGCCAGTAACATCAAAATGATAATAAAAGGAGTGTATATACATTTAAATTCTATTGTTACCCTGCATGTGTATAAAAAATGTATGCTTGATTCAGAATATATCATTATTTATATAAATAAGCTACTTTGTAGCCATGTAGAATGCTATCCAAGGTCCAGTAGGCCTGTAGTACCTGAGCAGAGCAGATAGCAGAGACGCTATTTAGAATATATTTGTTGAGCAGCTACGTGGAGATAAATAGGAGAGTCATCCATTGCTCACTACACTCCTGTAGGGTGGATGCTCTTCTTATCCAAAACAGTACTCTTGCTGATGCTGGACAGGCAGATATAATTTATAAATGTATAATTTCCCTTTCTGATGTTACTGGCCCTTTAATGGACCAATACCTATTGAAAAAAAATCAAAAGAAAGAAAATACTAGCTTCTTGTGAAAAATAATGCAAGCAACAGACATACTCTGCAACTGGTGTAGCTTTGTTAACAGCAAATATAGGGAGATAATGCTGAATTAAAGGGGGAACCATCACAAAAATAAAAATGTAACATAAACCTCATCATGCTGAAATAAGAAACTTTCTAAATATATAGTGTATAATGCACCCCCCTACTGTAATTTATAAAGATATTAGAAGTCACAGAGGAGTTATGTGACCATACAAAAGCACAAAGCCGCAGGCTTTTATACAGGTCACATAACTACGAGGTGACTTCTGATATCTTTATAAATTTCAGTAGGGGGTCCATTATGCATTATAATATACAGTTTGTGGGGGGGTAGGGAGGAGGGGTCGGCATCAAATTCTGGTCTCCAGCGTCCAATTCGGACAATCTGCACCCGGGGAACCTTGTTATAAACAGTGCGTTCTGATGTCAGAACACACTGTTTATACGGATATCATTTACAGTCTGGTCCCATTAGGGAATGACCAGACTGTAGATTATAATCAATTCAAAATTCTGTATGGTTTCTGTAATAATCAAGTTTATCTTCTTATTCCTCTCTCAGCAGCTGTCTCTTCATTATGTCATCAAGCAGTAGTTGGGTGTCAGATATTCATTGACTGTTTCATCCAGTATATCTTTTGGCGGGGGGGGGGTCCTTTCCTAGCAGTAATAGAGCTAACTCAAATAACTCACATACAGCACAAACAAAATAAGCAAATTTGGCATAAAGGAAACCAAGATTTCTGCTGATTTCTAAGATATCTTCTAGGCAAAATGAGCTTCCCAAAGGCTTTATTAGACTTACAGTAAATGTCATTCAGAATCAGACCCCCAACGTCTGCATGAAGACAGAATAAAGAGAAACGCATACTGAGAATAGGAGAGTGAAGAGTAACTTGATTGTTTCAGAAAAGGGTCACCATTTGTAACTGATTATATTTAGAAAATTTCTTATTTTAGTATAACAAAGCTTATATTGAATTTTTCTTTTTGCGATAGTTCCCCTTTAAAGGGGTGGTTCACCTTTACGGTAACTTTTATTATGTTATAGAATGGCCAATTCTAAGCAACTTTTCAATTGGTTTTTATTATTTATTTGTTATAGATTTATAGTTATTTGTCTTTTCGTCTGATTCTTTGCAACTTTCAAATGGGCGTCGCCGTCCCCTTCTAAAAAAACAAATGCTCTGTAAGGCTACAAATGTATTGTTATTGCTACTTTTTATTGCTGATCCTTCTATTCAGACTCTCTCCTATTCACATTCCAGTCTCTTATTCAAATCAATGCATGGTTGCTAGGGTAATTTGGGCCCTAGTTACAAGACTGCTTAAAATGCAAATTGAAGAGCTGCTGAATAAAAAGCAAAATAAATCAAAAACCGTAAATAATAAAAAATTAAAACCAATTGCAAATTATCTCAGAATGTCACTCTCTACATCATACTAAAAGTTATCTCAAAGGTGAACAACCCCTTTAAGTTCGATCCCATTCAAAAAACGAAAAAGTTGACACTGATCTAATAAATTGAATTTTTTTGGCAACCCAAAATGACAATATAGTTCCATATGAAGTAGACGATACAGGTTTCCATTAATACAAATAAAGAGGCTAAAGAGTAGATATCTGTTTGTGTATTTCAGATGAGGACTATTTCAGAGACAGGTTAGCTCTAATCAACCAAAAAGGAAAAGATCAAACATCACGTGTAATCAGAGCCGTTCCCGGGGTAAGTTTGGGCCTGAGGCCCCCAAGTCTATGCCAACCCCCGCTTTGCTTTTAATTGAGTCAGATCAGGTCAGTTTTTAATGCTCTCTGCACTATTTAATTCAATCGGCTTTTTAGGTTACAGAGAGCAGTATTTTGCCAACTCGCAGGGCTGAAATTAGTTTCTCAACTCACCTCATGGCAGTGGTGACCCTGCGTTTAACAAACACTATGAGTGATTTAGAACACTGGGGTGAAAACCAAAAAGGATTAAAATATTACTAGTGAGTAAAAGCCAAACAACTACTTCAGCTGAATCCTCTCATTATTTCCCTAGCTATGTTGGCCTGCATCAAGACTGGGCTGGCCTCCCGATCCCTAGAGGGCCCAGGCCTCATCATCATCCCATCCTTGGGCCTATGGAATAACCATATACTATATGACACTATCTATAATTAAATGCTGTCAGAATGGTCCGTGTTGTTAGGGTTCTCTAGTGGGCCCTAGGAGGCCCAGTCTGACACCAAACAAATATATTTGATATATTTATTTAAGCCGTAACAGCTACAAAGTCAAGAGGTTTAATAATGACTTTATACTGTGCATCCAAGTCAGTGTATGACAGTCTGCCATCAATGCTCATGAGAGAACATGCACATCTATAAATATGAACACAAAAGAAAAAAAAGTTGGGTGAATTGCAAGGACTAACCCATAAGAATAGGCCCCAAATTTGCCCACGGGTGGCAAGCTGGAACCACAAGAATAAAAAATTTGGTTTCACATATGAAGGTGTTTGCAGAAGCCAACGGGGAGAGAGAAAAATCAGCCTATATCAGGGCTAATCTAATTCTCTACACTGCCGAAGTATGTAATGTTGCATTTACTCAGCTTTACCGAAGAAACCTTACTATTAACCAGGTAAAATTACAAAGTGTTCCAAGAAATAAAAGGGAAAATACGTCATTTGTAAGTAGAGTTTATGTTGAGATGACCTGCAGCTTTGTCTCACACAATCCATCAAATCCAGCCAATGAGTAAGATCAACAACATTCTGAGACTTCTAGAACACAATCCCACTTAACAGTCACAGCCAAGGGGAAAGCCTCAGCCAAGACCACATATGATAGGACAGCTTATTATTTAAGCAGAAATTATTGTAATAAAAGTAGATTTTGCTTTTCATCAGTGGCATAACTAGATCTTATTGAACGCCACAGCAAATAATTTTTCAGGCCCCCAAAATGTCCAGTGGTTGACCTGTTTTACCAATAATTAATTGTAATTGTATATGAATTAGGGCCGTATGGGGCCCCTATAGCTCCTGGCCCCCCCTGCAGCTGCAGGGTCTGCTTCCTCTGTAGTTACGCCCCTGCTTTTCATTGTGGCTGCACATTACTGTTACGGACTTTAGAAGTGGTGGAGATTTCTCCACAGATTAAGGGGCAGATTTACTATTGGTCGAATTTCGAATTAAAAAAAATTTGAAATTCAACCATGTGAAGAATTCGAAGGATTTCACCGCAATTCGATCGATCGAACAGAAAAAATTTGATCGAACGATTTTATCGATCAAATTTTTTCTATTCCATCAAAAATAATGGTCCCCAATTCGGCAGCTTGGATCTTCAACCATCGAATAGTCAAATATTGAAATAAAATTTTATTCCAATTATTCGAATTCGAATATTCGATGGTCGAACTTGCCTAATTTGCATATTCGAAGATTCAAATTTTATGTAAATTTGATGGAACTTCGAATTCTTCACACAAATTTTGTAAATCTGCCCCTAACAGTACAGTCAGTGCTGCACTAGGAGGGAATGGTGTTCTGCAGATTTTGAATGTTCTTCAAGATGTAGAAAAAGATACTGTACCTTGACCCTTTTTAGTGCTTGTGAATTTATTGTACTTGTCACTTGCAGTTTTTTTTTTTAATTTAATCTGGACCATGTACAGGAAGCCAGTATAAGTATCACACAGGGGCGACTGCTATGCATTTACTAGTTATATACTGAGTGATAAAGTACAAACTTCATTAACAGAAATCCTAAATTATATTTGTATTCACCTAGCCTCATTATGGCGACTAAACATAAATGTGGCTTTTTGAATATATTCGATTCAGTATTAACCCTATAGATGACACCTGTGTGACAGTGCTGCTCATGCAGTCTTTCTTCATTAGGATTTCTCCAATAAGTTGAGTCATTAACTTCATGCCCTCAAGGATATTAAAGTACAGTTCGCTTACTAAAAATTCTCCATTGCACGCTAAAAATTGGTGGGTACTAAACGAAATGAGATCATTCAAACACCAGGAATGGATCTCTTATACATCTTTAACATCTGCTGCAACAAGAGGTCTTCTCAGTTTTTCCTGCCCAATGCTAAATGCAGCCATAGGCCAACCCTATAAAATATTTGACTGGTCACAGATCGGAGATACGGTACATGGACAGATGAAATGTTTTAATCTACCAAATCAATAAACCAACCGATATCCAGTACATGACTATTGGTCGGGATAGTTGGTCAACCACACAGACAACTTTGTACAATTTTATCCCACTTCTATGGCCACTTGTAGCCTGAGAAACAGTGTCACCATTACTACAATGAGTAGAATGGTCAGTGGTCAATACCAACCAAGTGTTTAACACTGATACAGCTGACATGGAAAGGTTTCAGTTATTTTGGCACTTTGACTTATTATTGGAAAGTATTTCCTTATGTAGAGTAACTGGACAGCTGTTACAAAATTTTAACCCGGTTTGAAAATGAGATTCACTTGCAGCTCATCTAGTCAGATGATTTAGAATTGGAATACTCTACAATCCACCTAAAACAGGGTACTATTTCATAAATCAAGGTTAACCCTTTACATGTTGAGCACACAAGAGAGACATCTCAGTGGGGCAGGACAATCTGAGCCTTACAGAAGGAAGTGCCACTCAACAGTTTCATGCAGATCCTCGTCAACCATGTTTCCTGCTATGAAGCAATCCTCAAGATATCTGAGAAAAAAGTATGAAAAGGCGCATTGGCACGTGCAGTGTATAACAGCTGACCGGGGGATTCATTACAACCATAAGTATTAAAAGAAAATAAGAAAAAAAAAAAGAAGAAGTCTGGTTGTATCTGAGTCCAAAGACTCCTCCTGTAGCTCCTCTGCCTTCATTATCCCGCTTCAGAAAGCCTGCCGCTTAGTAAAGGCCACAACCGCGCAGATTATAGGCAATGATGACATCTGTGACTGCATCAAACACAAACTGGATGTTCTGGGTATCAGTGGCGCAGGTGATATGGGTATAAATCTCCTTGTTCTGAGACTTGTTCCGGCTCTCATACTGATGCTGTATGTGCGCTACGGCTTCGGTAAACGAGTTGGGACCTGAAGCATGAGAGCAGGGAATGAGAGATCAACAGAGAGAACAGATAGTTAATATGTGCGTGTTTTTAGGATCAGGCAAGTACAGAGACTGATCCTTCTCCCACAAAAGAAGGCACCACTGTGTATGTGTGTAGCTGTGCTTGGATGAATAAACACAAGCACAGGTTTATACTTGCACACATGTATGTTCTTCGCATGCATGAAACATTGATATTGCTGTGTTTTACTAAATGGCTGAGCTTGTACAAGTGAAAAACAGTGGATGTGTGATATATTAAGATATATATAAATATCAATATACATGTGCGTGTTTTTTTCACTCCAGTAGGAATGTCCAAGCCGACTGGCACATTTGCCCAGCAATACAGCAGTGTACCTAGCCTATCATGAGATTGTGCCTGCGTGTGTGTGTGTGCCTGCGTGTGTGTGTGTGTACCTGTGTAGTCCGGAAAGCAGATAGTGAGAGGAGAGCTCTTGATTTTCTCTTGGAAGATATCCTTCTTATTCAGGAACAGAATGATGGATGTGTCAGTGAACCACTTGTTGTTACAGATGGAGTCAAAAAGTTTGAGGGATTCATGCATCCGGTTCTGTAATCAAAAACAAGAACCGCATATCAAACATGCCCGAAAGCTCCACCCTCTGCACAAATGGGTTTCAGATGTATGCAGTTCTGTACTGGGAGCACATATACTCAACACTAACTACCGCGTATATCATCCTCCAATTTTTTTACCCCAATAAGCTCTAGTAGATATGGAGTCTACTTATATACTTTCGCTCTTTATTCCAACACTGTACGTGCTGAACTCTGTTCCCACCCTCTTTTACAAATATACATCTATTGCTGCTCTTCTCTTGCATTCTGTGTGGAATTACTGAACATAACAGAAATCTATGGTAATATTAAATATATTGAACAGCAAAGAGAAGCAAAGAGAAAAAAAGAACACAAGTTTGATCTTGTTAAGTAGGCTCCTATTGGAACATACCTGAATATATCATGCACTATTCTATGAGACAAGAGGGGCATGCTTTTCTGTAGCTACATTATGTTAGATACATAAATTCAGGACAGGCAAGGCCCTGGAAATGAATGCAGAGTTGGAAGCTTGCAGAAAACCTGTGACCTGTAATAGATCTTGCCAAATTTCTTTGTGTAGTGTAGTGAGGATCAGAAGAACTATTCATGCTTGATCAAAGAAAGTTAAGAAAACACAGATTTCATAGGGAAACAGTGTTAGAATCATGCAGAAAAACCAACACAATGCAAAGGTTTCTGAAATCTACATAATGAATCCATGGATAAAGGGCAAATCAGTCATGGCAAGATCCTTCAGGTCACACTTCCCTGTTGCTTCCAACTCTTGGCCATCTTAAAATAAAGCTTCATACCTGCTGAATCTGAAGGGTTTCTCAATATGTGCTGCATATGTGGTCGTTATTAGAAAGGGTTGGACGGTAGAAGAAGTAAAGGTTTGAAGTGCTGAAGGCGCAGAGATGTTTGGAGAGAGAGGGTTGTGCAGACACTTTCCCAGCAGGACCATGAGAGCAGAAAGCAAGTGAACACAAGAACGAAGCACACCACAGAGTCACGCGGTTAACAGCAGGCGACAGGTCACACACCGTGTTTGCTTACAGTTTGTGGTTAGAGCTGAAAAACCTGGCGGTAATAAAGTACCTGCATGGCATTGCCGGACTGAAACACAATGCTTGGCAAATGAAGGAAATGCAGGCTAGCAGTTCAAGGGGTTATACAAAGCAAGAGTATTAAAAAGGAAAGAAAAGCACAAAGTAGATGCATGCTCAAATCGTATTACCCCTAAAAGATTAAGAGCATCTTTACAAGACACCACACAGTGAAAATACAGAGGTACAAGAGAGGTATAGCACTTATAACCCTTCAGGCCTCTTAGGCTCAGAAGTAGTACTGCAGCTCTCCTGCATTTCTAGCAGGGGTACAGAATGTGTGCAAAGACCAGCAGCGGGTGGTAAATGCACTCCAATTTCTACAGACCTGACACAGAAAAGTGAAGAGAGCTTGTTCACATTACTAGACATTACAAGTTTATTACTATAATAGTTTTACAAAACTCATTAACAAAATTGTAGAATGAGGTTCCCAAATAACCTCACTTTATCAAAATATTTGCACGAATCCCATCACAATTATAACACATGGCTTTATATATCCCAACCCCACTGTAAGTTTCCGATAACTTTCTTGCACCATCAGTTCCCAGACCCAAGACACATATCATGTTGTAGACACATATCTGTAGGCCCAGCTGTGTCGCTATGTCATGTGGGAATTTGATTTAGGTCTGCAACTACCCACAGTATAACGGACAAATTATATTTGCATGATAACAACTTGCAGGAAGGAATAGACTTGACCAAATAAGAGTGAACAACGGAAAGAAAGCATGTCACTGCCCATGTACATTATATTTCTATAAAACATCTGCATGTCAGGTATTGACCCTGCAGCATGTATATAGGAAAAAGTTAGGAATACTCTGAGTTCCATGGCCTTCAGCCTCGTGCTTTGATATGGTCATGGAACTCCTCTGTAACTTATAATATCCTTATATTTTACAATGGTAACTGTAAATATACAATATAAATCACCACTTAAAAGCTCCAGTTGTTCCAGTTTAGTGAGCTTTTTATAAAGCCATAATATATAAACATATGAAGGAATGTGCCCTAAGGATAAGGTTAAATACGGGATTAATGCAGCGTAAATTCACAGTGTTGGGACTGCTGGGGTCAGGGAGGGGGATGGTACTGCTGGGGGTCAGCAAGTTAAATCGTCAAGAACAGCTTGAATTGTGAGGTTAGGAAATATAACTTGGTGAACTAGAGTTAATTCATTTAGGTGGGGTAGCATTGGAGTATTTAGCAGGTAAAGTTATATAAAACTCATATAGGGCACGTATTGTATTTAGCAAATGATGGAGTGCATTGAAGTGGCATTACCAAGACAGGACACATGATATAGAATGATGTATTAGGCAAATAAGAGGCATAGGATTGGTTGGGCTTTCTAATTAGGATATGACAGAAGACAATGTGAGAAATGAATTTAAGTGCTAACAAGTAGTAATTTCAAGTGATGACAGACAGGCTGATCTGGGCCCTGTATACTATAAGAAAGGAAGGAAGGAAATCCGGACAGTTCTTTTTCCTTTCACAATATCCTGCAGAGTCCTGGTATAACAAGAAAATTCTCTGCACATTGTTTAATAAAATAATAAGAAAATCAACACATTTTTTGTAGATCTGACAGAACATTTTTCAAGACAAGGACCATTTATTAGACTTATTATAAAGAACCCCCCACCCCCAGCATAAAATAGCTGCTTTTTAGTTGTATTAAATAACACACCTGCAAAAACAAGAAAATGCTCTGCAACGGCTGGTTGCTACTGGCAACTGCACTTGTGAAATCTTGCACCTATATGGCTTATTTATGAACATTAATAACAACAAACACTAATCAGGTCATTGCTATAATTTTCAGACCTGATTTGTTGCTGTTGGCAACTGCTCTTTAGCACTATGGAGATTATGGGGTAGATTCATGAAAGAGTGAAGTTCTGCCACTAGAGGGAAATTCCACAGCTCTCAATTCATTTCTATGGGATTTTTAAATGCGTATTCGTCAATGGGTGAAGTGAAAGTTCATCCTTTGATGAATACGCATTTAAAAATCCTATAGAAATGAATTGAGAGCTGTGGAATTTCCCTCTAGTGACGGAACTTCACTCTTTCATGAATCTACCCCTATGTGATTAAATGTAAAAGGAGTTAGCTATAGCAGCCAATCATAAAGGAGCGTTTACAGGTCACCCTTTAAAGGCAAAGATCTTATTGTTTGCTATGGGTTACCACTTCTGGGCAATTTTCTCTCTAGTTTTCTCTTACCCCGTTTGTTTCTTTGTTTCTACATAGTAAGCATAACATTATACTATAACCTGGAAAGACAAGTTTAAGATGTGTCCTTTTGTTTTGAATTATCAATTAACATAACACACATTGCAGTTAGACTACTGCAATCTGGACATTTCACATACAAGTAGACTTTGAAGACCGAATCTGGGGAGCCCTAAATTCAGACAATAGAATTGTGGAAGGAACAGAATTATGAAAAGCTGCCCCTCTGTACCAAGTGGGAACAGAGTGATTTGGTGCAGAAAATGGTTACATTTGGTCAGTGCATTTTGGAGAAGATAATGGTGTAAACAGATCCAAACACTGGGGCACTATACTGTATATATTGACAGTATACGGAAAGAGTTGTAGCTTTTCCCTATACAATGTGTATTCTCATTATTTGTGTATTCCACATTTACCCCTGTAAAAAGGAAGCTAGCAAGCTGATCTAATGGAATCATTCTGAGCCAGGATTACAGTAAGGATTGCACTTATCACTTGCTATGCTATTATATATGTATATTGTGTTGGGACTCAGCATGACCTGGAGCCATCTGCAGGCAAAGAAGAACTGAATGACTAAAATGGAAGCATCTGCATTCTGTCATTGGAGCTCGGTGGTGCTGTAGCATAGAAACATTACTGCAATATCATATGTATTTATCGAAGCAAGCGAACGGACAGAGGGGCAATTATTTTTTATTACTACTACTGTTTGTCAATGTATGGTACAAAAATGACCTCCATGAAAGCAAGTATAGTTTTCTCTAAGATGCACCCTAGTGTATCATCATAAGATTTTATTGACTAGCCTCCTTTAGGGCAGGACTGGAAGAAATATGTTAAATGTAAGTACTGGTTAGATTATGTAAATAAAACAAGCACATACAACATATTCCTATTTTTAAGAGCGTTAAAGAATTAGCAAGAACAGAGCATATCTGTTACACTGCATTTCTACTTGAGATGCACCAAATCCAGGATTCCATTGTCTTTTTCTAGGATTTGGCCGAATACTCTGTGCTCAGCCAAACTTAATCTTAAAGTCATGCGACTTTAAGGCGCCAGATAGCCGAAGGGGTCAACTCTGAATAAACCAGTTAGCATTTAGATTTGGCAAAATCATTTGCTCTGATATGAAATTGAATGGGTTTGGTACATCCTTCATTTCAAATACATCTAGTTATATACCTAGGGATACAACAATGACTGCATTAGAACAACCTTCCGGCGGCGTCTGTGACTGACAAATAGCAATGGATTAGAAAGCATTTACCAGTACTGGTACCATAAAAGACAATACAACTCTAGTACGACAAAGAATGCCACTAATCTTGGCATGCAGTGCTGTTTTCTGCAAAAATAAGTTATTTGCTCATAGCACCCCCTTTCAGCTCAGGAAAGCAAATATTTAAAAGCAGCATTCAGTACCAACAGGCATCATAGTGCTTACCAACCGATTACTGCCCCCCCCCCGCGTGTGCATAAAAATCTGCACTTGAATGTCACATACAAAGAAAATAAAATGTTTACCACAAATATTAACTGAACATTTTCATTAATATATAAACTTGATTGCAGTATTTTACCCTAAACATCAGCAGTCTCTGTAAAACTCAATACAATTCAATGAAATATAGGCTGCTTTTTTGGAATTAAATAAATCAGATATTCAAAAAGAATGCAAAGCAAGCAGATAATACAGGTTATACACTAAAAACAGAAGATATCAATATAAGTTTATAATGCTAATTAAGGCATAATAAAATGATATATATATAGAATATCAATATGAAGGATGCTCTAGCATAGAAGCATTTCATGGTTTTTGATTTGGCTTCCACTAAATCAACACTAATGCGTTCTTCAATAGCTTTAATTCAGTAGAATGCTACCTCTCCATCATTCTTTATTGGGCTGCTATAAATATGAGAATTGCACCACGAGGACAAAGACTGGAAATGTGCCATAGAGAAGAGGATGTATTAAGACAGACCAATAAGGATCTATCTCAGTATGGGTGCATGCAGGATACTTAGGCAGAACCTAAGAAAGAAATGAGGATGGAGAGGTGCAGGCAGAGAGGTCAGTCTTTAAGTATTTAAGTATTAAAAGTAACATGAAGAATTATTAAGCAGTAATTAAAGGAGAATAGTAGGACAATACTGAAGGCATGCAGACAGGAACACTTATAGCTTGCAGACAGAAAAAAGAAGTAAAGAGGCAGGTGGAATGCAATGAGAAATGAGGATGACAATTTAACATGGGAAATAGTTACCAAAAGTACAAGAAAGATTCGGTCAATGTGATCTGGACAGAAATTGGCCTAGTGTCAACAAACAAGAACAAAATGTGGTAGAAGGGACAGAACCAACCCACAGACATTAAATATGACAGATAGTGAAGCAGGCTTTACGGGCATGAAAAGTACAAAGGCAAGATGCCCATTTTGGGGACACCGGGAGAAGAAAAACTGTGCTAAGACTATAATAAAGAGAAATAATGAATCTAACCCTTTAAGGTAGAGTCCTGGCTTCACAAATGGGAAGTGATGAATAATGCCACACAAAGGGGGAGGGATTGAGTCAGGGGGAAGTTTGAATAAACACCATGCAAACAAGAATGACAGGATAAAAAAAATGAAAGGAAAGAACCTGATTCAAAACAATGAAAAGAAAGAAATTAGCCACACAAAGCAAAAAGTGAAGCACACAAATGTATTCCCATATGGTGCAATATTTGAGTGTATAAGCTACAAATTTGCTGAGGAAATGAGGCTGGGGTAACAGCTCTCACTATAGTGGCACAAAAGAAATATCAGACAACTATGAACAGGCAGCCATATAACTTCATGCCATTACTGAAAATGTCCATATTTGTTACTACTGCTATATCAGGTATATAAAAAAACTTGGGATTATGGATACTTTTGAAAAGCAGAAAGCCAAGGCCGCTGAGCTTTTGGAGATATTTCCAATTAACTTTAAAATAATAAACTTGAACACAACACACATAATGCACACACATAATGCATATAATAACATTCTGATTTAAGGGGATCACTCCCCGGAATTAGAAGAAAAAAAATGTTTTTCATCTAAAACTCACCGTTGTCTCATCTTCATGAAGGACCTGGTCATACCCACTAAGTGCAACACAGAAGATGATAGCTGTGACATCTTCAAAACAGTGAATCCATTTCTTACGCTCTGATCGCTGTCCCCCAACATCGAACAGCCTGCAAAAAACACAAAGAGAGGGGCAAAATGTTAACAATAGTGGGAGGCAAAACATAAGTGGAGATATCAACAGCCCAAAAATAATGCTACATAGAAGATGTTTCATTCTAGCCCTAAACGGCAACATGCAACTCCTGGCACCTCACAACGTGCATGTCTCTGACAGCTGAAAAGCCTCCAAATATACAGCCATGGCTTAAGGAGCACAGGCTCTATAAGGAAATCCATGTTGCTAAGCACAGGGTGCGAGTGAGCCCCTTTGTTAAATAACTCAGGGAAAAGAGAAGAAATCTCAAATAGAAAAAAAAAAAAAAACCAACAAGGAACAACCAAAGAAATAATACTATTGTCCCTACAAGGACCAGCTCTTTATCTGTCCGTCTACTAACTTATGTACAAAATCAATTCTTCCCCAGGCTAAGCTGCAGCAACTCTTAAATTTCATAATCTACTGATCACTAGCATAGACATGAAAACATGTGTTTTGCAAACTTTTCTAATAAATTGTATTTCTTAAGCTGTACAGAGCACAGCCACCAGAGGGCACTCCCGACTTCAATTCACAAACAAGGAATGTGTTTTCTCTTTTGTATGTTAATTTTTTTTTCCATTTAACTTTCTACTTATTTCCACTTAAATGTCTGTGAGATTCTGTAAGAAATATGGAAGAAAAAAATGACTAGCTGCAGTTTTCCCCATTGTCCTGCCAATCAAATCATGATGCAGATATGGGACCTGTTAGCCAGAATGCTTGGGACCTGCGGTTTTCCAGATAACTGATCTTTCCTTAATTTGGATCTTTATACCTTATTAAAGGGATACTGTCGTGGGAAAACAGGTTTGTTTTTCAAAAAGCATCAGTTAATAGCGCTACTCCAGCAGACTCCTGCACTGAAATCCATTTCAATTTTGAAATCTGACATTGGGCTAGACATTTTGTCAATTTCCCAGCTGCTCCTGGTCATGTGACTTGTGCCAGCACTTTAGGAGGCAACTGCTTTCTGGCAGGCTGTTGTTTTTCCTTCTCAATGCAACTGAATAGTACGCAGTGGGACCTGGATTTTAATATTGAGTGCTGTTCTTAGATCTACCAGGCAGCTGTTATCTTGTGTTAGGGAGCTGTTATCTGGTTACCTTCTCATTGTTCTGTTGTTAGGCTGCTGGGGGGGGGGTGATATCACTACAACTTGCAGTACAGCAGTAAAGAGTGATTGAAGTTTATCAGAGCACAAGTCACATGACCTGGGGCAGCTGGGAAATTGACAATATGTCTAGCCCCCATGTCAGATTTCAAAATGGAATATAAAAAAATCTGTTTGTCCTTTTGAAAATGGATTTCAATGTAGAATTCTGATGGAGCAGCACTATAAACTGATGCATTTTGAAAAATGACAGTATCCCTTTAAGTGTACTAAAAAATCAATAACACATTAAATAAACATAATAGGCTGGTTTTGCTTCCAATATGGATTTGTTGTATCTTAGTTTGCATCATGTACAAAGTACTGTTTTATTATTATAGAGGAAAAATGAATAATTTTAAAAAATTTGGACTAATTGGATAAAATGGATTCAATGGGAGATGGCCCTTCTATAATTCAGAACTTTCTGGATAATTGGTTTCCAGCCAACAGATCCTTTACCTGTATCACTAATATCTTTTGTTTCTATATTTCATTTATTTGAGAGTGGCATGATATAGATATATTATAGAGTGGTCATTTTTTGTACTTGTCCAGTCCCTACCTCCCAATACCTAATGAGTCACACAAGCTAGAGACAAAGTTGTCACCTATTGTTATGTGGCCAAGTAGTAAAAAGCTTTACCACACAAGCACAATTTGCCCACAGGTGTAGCACAGACCTACAGTAAAGTCCTAAGGCTAAGCATACGTCTCAATAAAATCATATAAAGTTTTGCAGGATTGTCAGTACACCTGAACTGGTTGGATGATCCCAATCTATCTCTATTTCCCATGAATATTGATCTGTTTCTCAGGAAGGTTTAAAATTTGAATCTGCTGATGCATGAGCGAATGGTGAATCGAAATATAACAAGTGAAGGGGAGCCACAGCTGCTCTTCAAGTCCTGCTCTTATGACAGGTACCAATGGGAAGGTGACAAAAATGTGTGTGGCACCTCATAAGTTGACTGTCCATTCAGCTTGGGTGCTGATCAATTAAGATACCTTTACAGTAAGGCTGCCTTTAGTCCTTCAAACAGGTTCAACTAAAGGCAAGCATATACCATGTCTGCCTGGAGAAAAAAAACTCTGACCACATGGAAGATGGTGGGGCATGACTAGGTGGTACTGTATAACTATTGGCAGCATCTTACCTACAAGAAGGAGTATCCTTCATATTAAAAGGGACCTGTCACCTTAAAGTGGACCTGTCACCCAGACACAAAAATCTGTATGATAAAAGTCCTTTTCAAATCAAACATGAAACCCAATTTCAAATTTTAATTAAAGCATTCATAGCTGTTTTAAGCTCATTTAAAAATCTCAGCTGTCAATCAAATATTGTCTGCCACTCCTCTATGCCTTAGACATAGAGGCGTGGCAGACAATTACTTTCACTTTCCATTCAGCAATTCCTAGATGCCACAGCTCTCCACACATTCCCCCAGTTCTCTTAACCATTTAATTGTGTAGCCAGGACATGGGGATAGACATCTGGTCCCCAATTCTGGTGCACAAACAAGATTCTGAGATGATACAAGGCTTGCCTTAATAACAGTGTCCACAAAATGGCTCCTACCTGCTTGTCATAATTATGAATTCCCAGACTGAAGAAAACAAGATTAAAATAATTTATATAGTGTAATTAATGTTCATTTTGCTTGACTAATGTGATAAAATAGTGATTTTGAATATTTTTTTGGGTGACAGGTCCACTTTAAAGGGCAAGGAAAGTCTAAAATAGAATAAGGCTAGAAATGCAGTATTTTGTATACTAAACATAAACATGAACTTACTGCACCACAAGCCTAATCAAACAAATGATTTATGCTTTCAAAGTTGGCCACAGGGGGCTGTCATCTTGTAACTTTGTTAGACATCTCTGCAATATCAAGACTCACACATGCTCAGTGTGATCTGGGGTTGTCATAAATGATCAAAAAACAAAGCTGCTTGAGTTCTGCATGGCTGGTAAGTAAGGCAGGGGCTCCCCCTGCTGTTCATAAGTGATTGTTTCCTTGCCAGAAGCACTAAATGAAGGGAGATTTTCACTGCATACAGTCAGGTTTCTTATAAAAACAGTACACACTTTTTGATTAAAGTATATTGGAGATAGATTTCTTTTTCATTAAAGAAAGTAAAAATGGGATTTTATTTCTTTGCCTTTCCTTGCCCTTTAAGGAATAATCCAAATCCTATTTTATGGTGTTAGTCAAGCAAATTAAACCTCACTTACACTATAAAAAATTATATAAATCTTGTTTTTTTTTTTTAGTTTTAGAATTCACATACAAAAAAAGCATGGCAAATGCCATTTTGTAGGCACTGTTATTAAGACAAGCTTTACATCATACTAAAATCTTGTTTATGCACAAGGATACCTTGATACCCATGCCTATGTAATGCCTACACAATTGGATTAAACTGGAGGGGGAATGTAAGGAGGGTGGTGATATCTAGGAAAAGCAAATGGAATAGAGGTGGGGTGGGAAATATACTGTATGATTAACAAAACAAGTTTATTAAGGTAGTGACACAGGGTAAAATTCGGGGAGATTTAGTTGCCCAGCGACAAATCGCTTCTTCTTCAGGCAACTAATCTCCCCAAAAAAACCTTCCCTCTGGCTAGAATCTAAATCACAGTCGGCATGGCACTTGGAGCACTTCGTTTTCCAAAGTTGCCCGAAGTTGTCTCACGAGGAAACTGTGACTTCGGAAAACAAATCGCTCTAAGTGCGATCCCACTGGCGATTTAGATTCTAGCTGGCGGGAAGGATTTTCAGCAGAAGTGATTTGTCGCGGCTTAGAAGGAATATGTCATAACTTTAGACAGATATTGAGATCTTTAAAAAGAGGCACTAACCTGAAGTGAAGGTTTTTGAAGGTGAAGTGAGTTTCTACAATGCCAGTGGTCTTCACTCTGGTTCGCAGGATATCCTGTTCTGTAGGCTGATAATCAGCAGCTCCGATCCGATCTAAACTGTCTAGGTAGCTGAAAAAAAAAGAAAGGGGAACACTCTTGGTAAATTATTTGAAAGCCACATGTCATTTAAACTATGCATTGACATCAAGTAGTAAGAAAGAATCATGGAAATCATTTCAAATTAGAGAGTCAGGACTTTGTAAACTAACTTCAATGCAGATGTGAATATTTGATTTTTGGGTAGCAATCAAAACCATGTTTGACTGGACATGATCTGGGATAATTCCTGGCACATATACTGAAGCCAACATATTAACTGCCCTCAAACTTTCAACAGTGATTTGCCAGAAACTGGAACAGATGTTGGCTATTGGCTTGTTCTCCCTTCAGCAAATTACTTATTTTTATCTGCAACAGAGGTGCCGTCAATAATTATAAGATGTCTACATCATCAGAGTGCTAGCAATATTCAGGCACATTTGAGTACACTAGGAGTAAGGGGGGGGGGGGAACAGTGTTTAACTTTCAGGGACGTGTTTGGTTAGTTTAGGATTACAGAGGAAGAGTTTAAATAAACTTTAGAATCTGTTAGCCCCTGTGGAGCTGACATCACTTTCATCTCTTTGATCTATGGTCTTCTGTTTCTGTTCTCACCATTCTAACAAAAATGAAAGAAGGATGCCTTACAGGAACTGTGCCGAGGCCATCGTTCAAGACACTAGCAATGAATTCACAAAGGAGGAACAAAAGAGAGAGGCAGAGGGTCTGCACACAATTTAGAGCTAAGGCCCAATGAGTGATGCCTTCCATCCTGTCAGTTGTGCTGGCCATCTATAGTTCGTATAATAAACAATGAAACAGCATACTTACAATGTGAAGCACTACTTAAGGAAAATACTATCTGTCATATTCTGTGGTACCAAACACTCTTGAAACAATGCAAGATAAATTAAAATCCATTTAAAAAATCCACCTCCACCACAACCATACCTACCAAAATGTTTAAATTAGAAAAAAAGAGACAAAAAGACTTGGCACCTGTAACATGGCTGAATTGTTTGAACATATCCATTTTGTGGCCACACTCCCTAATTACCATGTTCATTTTACAAACTTTGGCAGGATATGAAAGTTTGAACACATTTCTGTGTATTGCTTATGAAGGTGAATTGGCCTTTAAGCTACAAGTCACAGCTTCCCCAAGAGACCTGCTTATCTTAAATTGTTACAATTACTTATTTGCTTGTCTTGATTTGTTACAAAATTATCCTGGGGGCTGTTCTGGGCTCTCTGTCAAAAGCCAAATAAGTTAGAAACTTTATATCTTTTTCTGGGTAAAATACAGGCCAGGTGGCAGCCCTAGTTTGGAGGTTTGCACCACCTCTACTACCATCTCCAACACCACCTCTGGGGCCTTTGTACAAGAGATAAAATGATAACGCACAGGTTTCTGCATTTGCCTTGTATTATGCCAGGAACTAAGAGCTTGTGTCATAAGACATTGAATGATGTATAGTTGAGCAGCCATGGTGTAGCCATTACTCTTTAGGGCTCATTTATGAAGGCAAGGGCTAAGTACAATGTAAAAACGCACAGAAATAGCTATAATTCTTATTCATAATGTAATGGGGTTTGCCCAGAATTAAGGAAATAAGAGTAAAAGGGCTAGGATGAATACAGATCACTGGGGGATGGTTGAATCATGGAGCACAATAACTTTTTTGAGGTAATTAGCCAAATTAACTTGTCAGGGTACACACCACTATCACAAAGCACAAGGGACCTGTAGTCACAAACTTAGAGAACAAACTGGAGGTCTACACGGTCTTGCAGATAAACACAGGGACTAATTTATTCACATTGACAGTATAGCTTCTCCAATGTTTGTTTAACAACTGAAAAATGGAGCAAGACTTCCCAGCCCACAGAGCCATCTGTTGCCTACTTTCCTACCTCTATTCTTCAGGTCCGGTGCTCTGTACTTCACAGATGAGAAGGTAAACCTGTGTTAAATGTACTAGGCCTATATATTCCTAGTTCCTTCTTCACTGGGTCTCAGTATGGTGAAGTACTGCCATGGCACTGGCCTCCTTTAACTTCAGTTAGCTCCACAGACACAACCAATCACTAGCTACTCTATCATGCACCTTACCAAATCCTCAGGCTCCATGGCATCATTCACTCTTGTCTTCTCACCTCAGCCAAAGAGGAAAGTGCCCACAATTCTTCCCATTATATAGTTTCTCTGTAGGGGAAATCCCTTCTGTGGAGAACCTGCTCTAGGACCTTCTCAAGGGGACACCCTACCCACCATTGTTATCTAGTGACTATAACATAAATGAAACTATTTACACAAAATTAACCCCCTTAAAAGTGGGCAACAGATAAACTCATCAGGGATCTGTAAAGTGCCAAATATGAATGGAATGGAGGTCAAGCTATGTGGCAGGCAAGAAAGCTAAATGTTATTAAAAGCATAGAAATAAGTGGTGAAAGGCAGTGACCTAAAATCTACCGGAAATCTTTTCTATAAGTAAAAGTCCAGTAAGTTTCAGGTTATTAGCGGTTAAAATAAAAAATACTGACAATTACATAACTAGCAAAGTGGCAAGATTTTTTCTGTTCAATAAAATAATTATTTGCTGAAAAAATTGATTTTCCCAGACAGTGGCTCGTGAGAAGGATTTACACCAAAAAAATAAATAGCAGACCTATAATTAAATATTATCTTTGAGCTCTCAAAGGGGATGTGTTAATTATTTAAATAATTGTAAATTATTAAAATGCACTGATTAGCCATGCATATCGAGGAATTAATCTACAAAGAATTGCCTTTTTTTTTAATCTAAAGGCATTTTTGAAGATATCTAATAACATGTAACAGAAAGCAATAGCTGCAAATCACTGCTCTAGTGAATAGCTGTGTTAACACTATATGCCTATAGACTCTGAGAGGTTAATTTTGTGATTTTGAACATACAGCCTACATGCATATGTTGTGGTACCTCTTTACATAGTCTGCATCCTTGAAAAGAATTATATCAATTTGGTTTCAAAGTTTACTAGTAAAGCCTCTATTTGGGCATTTGAACTGTTGTCTGTGGATTATTCCATGTATTCCCTTGACCAGGCAACCAGTAGGACATCACAAAAATACTTCAATCTAGACCAATCACAAAGGGAGTCTGCATTGCTGCAACTGTATCCATCATTTTCTATCAATAACTGCAGGCTGTGCGCTACTCAATGTGATTCCCATATGGGGAGGAGTCACAGAAACAACACAACCTGGTTAATGCAATGACAAACCAGATACCCAGTATAAAGCACATACATTTAACTTACAGTTAATTTCTAAATATAAAAAAAATATTACATTTAAAAAAAATTGGAGATGGTTTTGCAGGACACTCTCCCTATTGCTCGTCTGTATGATTCTAGCCCTGAGATGCTGAAAGCACAATAAGCTGTTCTAACAGGCTTGGATTTCCTCATGGGAATGGGCAGCTAAATCATTTTTAAAACAACCCAGCTTTTTTAATACAAGATTAATGCAGTACCTTGCTCTCATGGGATACACAGCACTTTATAGCAATTAAGGTAGTCATCCCTAGGACATATGTTAGGAAACTAGCAGTGACTTGGTCAGCAGCCATCAGTGATAACATCTGAAAAAGGGTCTCTAAAAAATACAATTATATCAAGGAAACTGGTAAAATACCCCAATAACAGAATTTAGTGCTCATTTTCATAGAAAACTAAAGCTTTACTAAAGAAGTAGGTAGAAATGTTGTACATGTTCTATACCAGCCCCAGGCAACCACATCCATTTAACAATCTCTCTCCCCAGTAGCTCCCCATCTACTTTTCTGCTGATTCACTGCAGCACAAAAATCAGTGCAACTAGCATCAGAATTTAATAATCAGCCTTGTAGCATCAACTTATATTACAGACCAACCTAATTTTCTGCTTGATAATTAGAGACGACCCCTAAGCTCAGATGTGCAACTTAGGGAGCAGTGGCAGACGAAATGTAGAGCACAGACAGATGGGGGAAGAAGGTGCTTACTGAATAAGCACATGGCCACACTGGGTGGATTCTCGGTCTTCGGCTAAATGCAGGCCAAAAATCAACCCCTACACTGTGTCTGCACCCAAAGCCACTGTATTGAGTCACAAGAATTGAGCAGTGGCAGAATGGGCATATTCTTGAGGGTAAAAGTCCCCCTTTTATTTTGCATTTGTCCTTTCTTAAAAACACACTACACTACATAGACAGTTTATTGTATACAATGAACATTCTATCACTAAATTGCCTTGTCTTCCAGAATGTTAGAATCCTACATGGATGGCACTGTTCTCCTGAAAAAATAGGACTATGGCAGTTTATGGAGAATGCATTCTAGAATGTAGTCAAGTTTTCCGCACAGTATGTTCTGAAACGGTCTATTTTAAAACAATGAAACGTGGATGTCATGTGGGGAATGCAGTGGGTTACCCTCAAACATGTCACTCCAAATCTTAGGGTATAGTTGGTTTTAATGACATGAAATCATTAAATTAATCTAGAAAAGTAACTTTACCATGAAAACCTTATTAATGGAGAACTAAAGAATGAAGCAAGACCTTAGCTACACCTTTTTGGTTTTCTGTGCCAGACAAAGATCACACATTATAACAACTCACCCTGGTGGTCTAGTGGTGCGGTGGGGATGCCCGCCACGCCACTCCTCTTCTTCCTCTGTGCCGGTAACTTAGGGCGCGTGCGTCTTCTTTATTTATAGGCGCATGCGCACTGGCGTGATGACGTCAGCGTGCAATGGCACGAAATTTAAACTATTTAAAGGCGCATTTGGATTTTTCTCATTGCCCATTATAGGTTTTCTCCTTCTGATATCTGATTACCTGTTATGACCTCTTCTTTTCCGTACCCCTTTTGATCTGATCTCCTGGTTTGACCCTTGCCCGTCTGACTCCGCCTGTACTCTGCCTGATTTGACTATGCTTTCTGTCTGCACCTTGTACCTTGACCTTCTGCCCAAAAGACTTTGCTTTACTGTTGTGCCCTTTGTAAATCCAAGACCTCTTAAGATCTCTTAAGACCTGGCGGCATCCGATTAGAAGAGGGCTCCTCCCAAGGTGAAAGGCGGCTGTTAGAGGCAGAAGCATGAGCCAAGAACAGGGTGCTTAGCATTGGTTCTGGTTTTAGGGTGCCGACCATGACACACAGCCCTTTAGCAGTGGATATGTGTGCCCCAGAAGATGCCCCAGGTAACGCTTCATCATCTTTTCTGCAGATTCAAAGACATGCTTTCAGCAGCAGTCAGTTACCTTAATATGCAGTATACAGTATATGCAATATAAAAATCATGATCCATGGTTGTTTAGTAAATAATTCAGATCAACATTGCATGGTAGTAGAGAAAATGCAGTCTGCATTGCAATTTACAAATTACTCCAGCCTCAGCTTCTAATACAAATGTAAACTCAATTTCTTATTACCCTTAAACTTAACTTCTCAGCAGTATTTAATGGCAAGATTGTGTGCAGTATCTCTAAAATTTAAAAGATAGCCAAACAATATTGGGAGCTGCTGTGGACTACTTTGAGGACCTGAATCATTACTGTTATAGGGATGCCCAACTACTGGTCCACTATATAAAATAGAGCATTTTTAGCCATATCCTTCTTTAGGCTTTTGTTCTCTCAGTTTTGAACCAGGAACACTATATTACATTACATGAGCATAACATGAAGTAGAAGGGAACAAATATAAATAAGATTAATATGGGTATTTAGGAGGTCCACTGCCTCGGCTGGTCAGTTTCATTTTATCCCCTTCCAGCTTAATTTATCAATTCCTATAGCCGGAGCTCTTTTAAATACAGGTATAGAACCCATTATCCAGAATGCTCGGTACCTGGCGCTTTTCCAAATAACGGATCTTTCTGTAATTTTATCTTCATACCTTAAGCCTACTATAAAATCATGTAAACATTAAATAAACAGGCTGGGGTTGCTTCCAATAAGGATTAAATTATATCTTAGTTTGGATCAAGTACAAGGTACTGTTCTATTATTACAGTTTAATTTTAAAAAATTTGGATCATTTGGACAGAATGGAGTCTATGGGGGGATGGACATTCCGTAATTCAGAGCTTTCTGGATACCGGGCTTCCTGATAAGGGACCTGTATGTCATAGATTTTGGTTAAATCCTGCATCATGTTCATAAAGCGCATTCAAGCTAGAAATGGCATTTTATAGGAACCCTGCGTCTAACGGATACCATTCACTATTAATATTATTCAACATTACATTTTTCTCTTGCTATCTCTATAACATGCCAGCCACAATTTACCAGTGTTCGGTGCTCCTGACATCATCAGAATGTCTATTGGCAAGCCATAATTTCCAAAACATGCACACAAATATCTTTCCCCTGCCCTCACAATAAATGTATTCTCCTTTTATAGATTTTATGGAGGGCAAGGAGAAACCTTAATCCAGCCCACTCACCAACAGCACTTCACCTGTTTTAGTAATAACGTTTACGCATCTCCATTGTCGATGAAATGCTAATGCAAAAATCTCCGTGTTTATGTGATCTCTTAATAAGAACCACAATACTATTCGCACAGGTTATTACATTCTGCACACATTTTTCTTCATGTCGGTAAAGAATATATTGAAATAAACACACACTCCTCCCAACATGATCAGCATCACAGATCAGTGCAAGCACGTAGAGATTTCACAATCACTATGGAAACCAGGGATTTACTGAGGAGTTAAGGGATTGGCTGGTAGCAATAGGGTAGCCTTTATCATAGTAATAACAGAGCTGTGTAGCCATCCCCTGTTTCTATGTCTGATGGGGCCGGGGAATGGAGTGGTGGGTGTGTTTGTCAGAAATAGGTTGCAGCTTGTAGTACAGAAGGGATTGCATCTCCTGTCTCCATGCCTAACATACCAATGAAAAAAAAAAAAAAAGGAGTGATGTTACTGAGGCATAGGAAGTCCCACGCAAAACAAAATCAGGTGTTGCCTTTGAGGTAGATATTATTTTAAAGCTCAAAAAATGAAAAAGAGGTTGTCACAAAGAATGCGATTAGAAGATTATTTGTAGACGTGGCTATTGGTGCTGATCAACCTTCATTATATAACATGGTTTATGAATATTATACTGAAAACGGAGGGTTTGGTAGGTTTGCAGCCAAGTGTGAGGTATAATTACCAAAACGTTTTAATCAGAGAAAAGGACAGAAAGTAACACCCCCACTTAGATCAATAGGCTAAAATCTGTAATATAGTTAAATACTTTATTTTTTTAAAAAGGACTAAAAAAATATATCAATAGTTTAAAAAGGAAAGACCTGCAATTCCTGTGCCTGGTTAGTTAAATTCCGGGCAATAATCATTCATAAAGTGCTAGTGCTAAAAAATCAAATAGCCAGGTGCTAATGCTTATTGACTTAATTATAATTTATCCAGTGATGAATTTCATAAATATATCAATTCCAATATTCCATGATTAGGCTCTTAATTAATTAAAATTCATTAGAAATTCATTTAAGAAAATTAACTGTGACTCAATTTAATTTAAGATTAATTATTAAATCGATATAAATCAATTAATTGTGCTCCAATTATTAAGAATAATAAATTAATTAAAGGTGAAGTTTGTCATTAGTATGCAATTCATGAATTAAAAGATTTCAAAATGTGAAAATAGAATAGAGTTGGAGAAGCCCCTGTCGGGACCCCACACGGGGAGAAAGACAGAACACTGGTGACTGCGGTCTCAGTCAGTTAACTATCCTTTTCATACAAAAGAGCTATCTAAAAAAACAACAAATCTCCAATGCCTTAGAAGTAAAGAGGTGGAAGAATGAATTGCCGCTGGATCACTTAGCAACACAGGACCATCAGGAATGTATGCAGGTATTTAAAATTAGGATGAACGAGGTCTCTAGCCTGCAGTTTAGAAAAAGAGAGGTTGTCACAAAGAATGCGATTAGAAGATTATTTGTAGACGTGGCTATTGGTGCTGATCAACCTTCATTATATAACATGGTTTATGAATATAGCAGGGCTCATCTACATTGAAGCCAGGGTACAACGTGCAAAAAATGTAAGTAAGGAAGTTATGTCAGATGCAGGATACAACTGGGCCCTGCCACAGCATTTACCAGATGCAGCCAGACCCCAGGCACAGTTTTCTCTATGTGAGCACGTGTGTTCTTGCATTCCTTAAGCTGAGGGCACAAGTAGGGTTGCCACCTTTTCCTGAAAAAATACCGGCTTTCCTATATATTTATCTTTTATTCCTATTAGTAACATTGGGATCAACCATCAAAAATACCGGCCAGGTGGCAACCCTAGGCACAAGGAGTGTTGGCTCACCTCTCAGTCTGTTTTTTTTTTTCAGGCAGAAAGAAGCAGATTCATTCCCTTCCCCAGCTTCATTGCTCTGAACTTACAAGGACAGTTTCCGCTTGTGAGCAGGCACACAGACATGCCGGATTTACATAGTGGACACCCCTAGGCCCGCTGTCGTTTATCACCCTTTTATGTGCTCAAATTTTCATCATCGGAATGGAGCAAGGGGAATTGGCACATGGGAAATTTAAATTTCTGAACCAATGTGGGTGTGGTTGGGCAGCATGCCGCCCCCTAAAATCCTGTGGCCTCTCCACAAATCCGGGCCTGCACGCGGAGCTGAGGTTGGCCCTAAAATGCCTGATTTCGCATTTTCGGACCAACCTCCACTCTGCTCAGAGTACCTGCACACAAGTGGAAGCTGTACTTTTTAGTGCAGATCAACAGAGCTGGGGAAAGAAGTGTACCCACTTCTCTCAGCCTGCAGTTAAAAGACAAAACACAGGCTGAGAGCAGTGGAACCAACGCTCCATGTGTCCTCAACCTTAGTGCTCTTGCTCTTATTTCTGGTTGTAGTAAATGACTTCTTGTGAATGGTAAGTCAACAACATCAACCTTGTTAGGTTGTTCTACTGAATCTGCCTGACCTGGCAATCTGATAAGTAAAACCTTCCTGAAGAATTCACATTCAACCAGCAAGTCCACATAGTTCAACTTACACACCTCCATTATAAAGCACTTTCTCTTCCTTGCCCTTCTCTCCTCACCTACACACAGCTGATCCTTTTCCATTAAGTGAAGACTGTCGACAGACACAAAAGGATACAAAACAGCTGCAAGGCTTTTTAATGCGACAGGTAATTCACACCATCTTACTCAATGAATATTGGCAAGAAAGAACTGAGATATCACAGTGTACCAAGAAAATAATTGTGGATTCTGAATGTTATTGTGCTCACGGGCATGTGGGGTGCTGTAACAACATGTCACAGTCTAGAAGTGGGCTTGGAGGCTCAAGTCTTTCAAGCCATTTCCTTGCTCCGACCTCCCTGCGTTTCACTTTGGCCGGAAGGGATCTAGCTCAGTGACAGAATGATTAGCTTAAACAACCTCAACAGATAATGACAATAATTCACGCTGACATACCAACAGAAGAAGTGTGAACGATGGACAGATTGATATAACAACTGTACAGGACACAGCTCATTATTAAACACATTTCAGACTGGTCATTTACAAAAAGACCCAATAAAGAACAATGCTAGCACAACACAATGTATCACAAGTCCCACGTGACTTCCAAACAACTTTTTGTTTAATATAACTAGTGTAACCTGCAATGTGTCTGTCATATGACACATATGGGCTTTACTTTTCATAATCCATGTATGAAGAACTAGCTCAGAGGTTTAATAGTTAGACATACTCTTACCTGTTTCTACTCTCTCTCTACATTAAATACATAATAGCTCATTGCTGCAGTCACATGGCTTCAGCCACCAATTGTAAGGCACTATATTGCCACTAAGATGGAATGAGCATGTAGGTCATTAAGGAGTTGTATCTTAAGCCAGGATTGGGCAATGGGTTTAGAACAGGGTCCCATCACTATGAAGAACTTTCATGATGTGTGGCATAAAAGGCAAATACTACATTATTCACAAGCTCAAACTGCCTCTAGAGAACTGAGTGGAGAAGAAAGATCTTTGGATAAGCTGAAGACAGCAAGATTGTTTTTAAATACAATATATCCATCTATTTAATAAGAAAAATACTATCATCTTATAAATTGTTTCTTAACAATTGCCACATACATATGCTCTGTGTAGACCTTAACGGGTTGTTCACCTTTGAGATAACTTAGCATGATGTAGAGAGTGATATTCTGAGACAATTTGCAATTTATTATTTGTGGTTTTTGAGTTATTTAGCTTTTTATTCAGCAGCTCCCTAGTTTGCAATTCCAGTCTGGTTACTAAGGTCCAAATTACCCTATCAACTATGCGTTGACTTGAATATGACACTGGAATATGATTAGGAGAGGGCCTGAACAGAAAGACTAGTAATAAAATGTAGCAATAACACTACATTTGTAGCCTTGCAGAGTGTTGCACCTAAATTATTGTATGATACAGTCAATGTATTATCAGGTTTTCCTGCAGTAACTTACTATTTAGCAGAGTCATTAAGCTGGTATTCCCTGGATCGGTTGAAGCATTCCTGAATTCCAGAGTCTGTCCAAAGTCTTATCATGGCAGATAGCAGCTCAGGAGAGAAAGGCTCTGTGTCTTCCATGCGGCTCACCACATCACACACCATCTTGGCATCGGCCTGTGAAAGACATGGGAGTTGAAAGATATGAGAATCATTGTTGAGAAATTGGCTCAGTGCTAAACATGTGAATGGGATTACAGCTTAGGCTAGATGCTGGGACATTGTACTACAGCCTTCTATAAACGAGAATAAAGTTTACATTCTACCACTTTGCACAAAAACATGAAAAAATTTGTGGCCTTTTTTTTGGAGAATCTAACAAACAGTTTACTTTTAATTTTATTGGGGTGAAAGGATGAGACATTGGGGCCAATTCTCTAACCTGTGAAGTTGCGATAGCGAGGGCTTTGCTAGCGTTTGCCGCACTCGCCAGGTGTCATTTTGCCAGCGCAACGCAAATTCACTAAAATGCTTAGTTGTGCTCAGAAAGGTAGCGAAGTGGCGCTACCGTTACTTTGTCAGGCAAAGCAAAGTCACTCTAGCGTTGCCTAATTTGCATATGGTGCAAATTTAAAAGTATAGTAGAA
>CM044437.1:40601386-40645777 GCA_024363595.1 Xenopus borealis
GGGGGGGGGGAGAAGTAAAGCAATGCAAAAACAACACAGAAAGCAGAGGCCATTGCAAACAGGTTTGTCATGGAATCTGCTACACCCAGTATATTGACTGCATGTCACTTTTTTAATGCCCACTTTAAAATATAATGTGCAAATATTGTGTGGAAAGGGGTGAATGGCACTACATAAGTAGTAATACAAGTGTTTTCATACAAAAATGCTTTGTGTGCAACAGAATTTGTTCTGCGTGCTGACTGTGGAGATGTGCATGGCTAAGAAGGAATATTGTTCCCAAGGTACCACCCTGAATTGTCATCAAGGATTGTGCATATTTACATTCATCTACTCACTGTTGACTGTCTTTCATTCTCACTTTTGACCCCGTCCCACCCTGCCCCATTCTATCTAAACTTAATCCTTAAAGTGGTAGGGAGCTAAAATGGTACATGACAGGGAGACTGTCTCCCTACCAAGATGGCAGCCCCTGCAGCAATTCATCTCTGTTGCAGTTTTGTGCCATGATCGAGTACAGTGTGCAGTGAGCGTTGTTGCACCAGCAGCACCACTTGTGTGGAGCTGTTTAATGGCACACAAAGCAACTCCCAACTCCACATTTTTGGATTCAGCTGAATACTTAATCCTCCAACAAAAGATCTGGCTGAATACCACACTGCAACTGAATCTTTTGTAGCATAAGATAATTTGGGGGAAAAACATGAATGAATGAATGAATGAATGAATGAATGTAAAAATGGTTTCCTTCAGGTGTGATTGATAAAAAGTCTCATCACTCTAATGGGTTATTTATTAAATGCTGAATTGATTTTTACCCCCAAAAAATAAGAGTTTGATGGTTTTTCCAGTCAAAACTCAAATTTTGAGGTTAAAAACTATTTTTTTTAAATTAAAAAAAAATAAATAAACTCAAATTTTCCAAAATGTATTATACCCCAAAACTGGAAATAGCTTGAATCTGAAAATACTCGAGATCATGTAGACGTCAATTGGCAGAGGTCCCTTGAACCATCTGAAGATGTTTGTAGTCTTCATGATGTTCGGGTTATTTTTCATGGCTTTGCTTGAAAACTTTTTTCACCAAAAACTTGAGTATTTGAGTTTTTCATCCCCAAATTCACTGATTTGAGTTTTTCCCCATTTTTCATAAATCATTAATCGAAGTATAAATTTGATTTGTTGCATCTCTCCTGAATATACCTTTATGCTATGGACACACACGTGTAGATTTTACTGCTTTCCGCAGCTTGGTTTTTAAAAAGGGGACCACTGTGTAAATACTCTAGCGTAAAGTGCCATTGCCTAAGCTTGAAACTGCTAGTGTACTTACACAGGAATCATTTTTTTTTTTTATTTTAAAACCACGGCGACAATCCACACATGTGTCCGTACCCTTGAGGTTAAAGAATGCATTTAGTTAAAGTTAAATCATTGTAATAGTCCTAATTAGTCTTTTACTTCACTATAAGGCAGGGGTCCCCAACCTTTTTTACTTGTGAGCCCCATTTCAATGTAAAAAAAGAGTTTGAGAGCAACAGAAGCATGCAAAAGTCCATGGGGATGTAAAATAAGAGCTGTGATTGGCTGTATGGTAGCCTCTATATGGACTGGTAGCCTACAGAAGGCTCTGTTTGGCAGTACAACTGGTTTTTATACAACCATGCCTCTAAGCCAGGAATGAAAAAATAAGCACCTGCTTTGAGGCCACTGGTAGCAACATCCAAGGGGTTGGAGAGCAACATGTTGCTCGCGAGCTACTGGTTGGGGACCACTGCTATAAGGCCTACTAAGCCCAAGTAACCCTTCCACACAAAGTGCCTCATGATCCATCTGGACTTCAGTTTGTGTTAAAGGTTGTAGTGGCTTAAAAAGGTCTCTTTGAAGCAAGACTCTTTAACCAATGCAAATTAAGCAAACTTTTTTTTATTAAGTATTTCTGTATCATACAAATGACCCCAGTGTTTAGCCCTCCTACAGTAGCCATTTAAAAGATAGGTCCTATGCTCAAGCTTTGTACATTCTTCTGTGCAGCATGGTCATGTGTTAAGAAAAACTATAAGAAAAATATAGTTATATTAAAATAAAATAAAATTTGCTTCTTTATAAAATTGTACTGTGTCAAAAAATCCCATTGCATGTTGCTATACAGACTGTCTGATATGGACACCCAGCTAAACTACTAATTAAATTGGCAACCAATCAGCAAATTATTATGCATGTATTGCTAATCGGTTGTTAATAATTACTAGTAGTGAATGCATTTCATTTACATGAGATCTTTACTGAGCATATGGAAATCATCATTATAATTATATTTACTTTAAGCAAGCAAAACAGAGCACTACACTACACCAGGAGTTCATGACTAAACCATGTTTAGTGAAAAAAGCGACTGCTCTCAGTTTCAGCATTAAAGCACATATTTAAAAAAAAAAAATCTGTAAATGAGAAGGATGCTTTTCAAATGTAGCTCCCTTCTCTTTTCCTCCTAGAAGGGGCAAAAACAGATGGGCATGTACAGTACAGCAGCACTCGTTTCGAGACTGTATTATCAAAGAACAATGAAATCTACAGCACTTTCCTCTGTTGGAGACCACATTATCAGAGAGGAGCAGTGTATTATAGATGTGTTTTTCCTGGAAAAAGCTCAATCTAAAACTCTGAGAATTAGAAATCTATTTCTATTATAAATAATCAAAACTGTATTATGCTTTGCTGCAATATCATATTTTCCCTTATTTCCATGGCTACAAAATATACCATTAGATTTAGAGGAAAGAATTCATATAACCATAGAAATTGAAGGTGATGCTTACCCTCCTTTCTTTGTCACCATATTCAATGCCCAGAGTGTCCATGGCACGGACAATGGCTGCCAGAGATTGGATTGTGTTACTGTAAACCACAGGCTTGTACTGCTTGACATCCTCTCCTGAGAATCCATCTTCATGGATAATTCTGCAATGGAAAGTAGTAGAAATCACAACAGGGCTCTAGAAAAATCTCAACATAGAAGTGTATGTATTATCAACAGGAATCTGTGTGCAGAGAGTGTTAAGTCAGCTGCAAGGTGCATTAAAGGGGTGAGCTTCTTTAAAGCGGACTGCTGTAACGCAGCTCGCTATGCATCATGTTTAGTGTGCCAGCCATGTAAATAAATGAGGAAACCCTTTAAAGCTGAAACTATTCTGCCCAAATTCTCTCCATATGAAAAAAATAAGATTAATAAAAATTAAGGAAAATTATTGAGAATACAAAACTTGCACTGACAGGGCTGCCACTCCCTTTCCATCAAAAGCTTTGAATAAATGATTTATCCTTGAGGACACCCCATTACATTGAGTGCTTGCATGGAATAGCTTGGATTACAGGAAGCCAGTCCATCAGGGTCCTGGGTTAAGAGGTTTTAGAAATATAGATTAATGGCCACAGAGTAAGCGCCCTCACATTACTTAAAATGTCTATGGCCGATTTATAGCTATTTGGAGACAGAATAAATCAAACCTAATCATATCTGCAGTTAGACTACTAAGGACACAGGCTCACAAATGAGTGCCTGACACACACAATCTGCTTTCATAGGATTCCTGGAAGCAGCCCATAAACCAGCATTTGTGAAAATCAATTATATTATACACACAAGGGGTTCGTTTTGGCAACCAGGAAATGAGAGAATGTGGAGAACATAAAAACCGGGATGCAGGCCACGAATTTCAATACTCTGACAATGTAACTTCCTATGGTTAATGTATCCCATGCTAGCAAAGCAAATAATTGTGCAGGCCATAGTTTCCTTGTAGAACATGAAAATTTAAACCACATGGCCAAACACATTCAAAATGGCACTGGTTTTTAACCATAATCATGAATGTTCTCTGCTAAGAACTACACACAAAGTTTAGGTTGAACTGGTAGGGTTCACCAAGAAAACCAGTATGACTTGGCAAGATATCTTGAAAACGGTCTGTCCTAGATAATATATGATATACCAGAAAGCTTTACTACTGCAAATACTTAATGTTCTCAAAATAATCAGTGCAAAAAGAATCAATGACTTTAGGGGTGGTCTAAAGAGTGACCACTATTGTATGAAAACAAATTAGTAACAGATAACAGTGCCAGCTATCAGCATGACCCCCAAAGCTGTATGTCTGCCCCTATATTGAGGAGTACCCCCCCTTCAGAATCCAGCACGTTCAGATTTATGTGCAATTTTGCCACATTGCCCTGTACACTTGGGGTGGAGATCAATTACCTGGATTACCAGGCAAGATACAAAATGTCCAATTTCTGTGCCTAAAGCCACTGCATCTGCCTGGACCAAACAATACTTTCAGGTGCAGGCAGACCAGGAGCGGAAGCACAGCAGGGCAGTGGATTTTCTGCCTGCGGTGAAATGCAGGTGTTCTTAAAGGAAAAATTCAGCTACAACTGCCAGAAAAATTGTTCAGGATGCAAGGAAATACCCGCAAATAACTTCAGCTGAAATACAAAACTACTGTGGGAAAAATTTGCACTCGGAAGCTGCCCATGGGACGTACTTGGACATTCCAACATGACAAAGATCCAAAATACAAGGCCCAGTCATTGGCTACAGCAAAATAAAGTGAAGCTTCTGGAGTGGCTTCTGGAGTGGCCAGTCTCCTAACCTCAATATCATTGAGCGACTCTGGGGAGACCTCAAACGTGCAGTTCAAACAAGACAACCCAAGAATTTACAGGAACTGGAGGTTTTCTGACAGGAAGAATGGGCAGCTACCACAAAAGCTGTCATTGATGTTAAAGGGGACAATACACGGTATTAAAATGTAAACCTTTGATCAGGGTCATTTGGGTAGTTTGTGTAGTGATTATGATTTAAAAAGAGAAAACACAGTTATCTGACAATAAATGGCTTCAGCCAACCACTAACCATGAGTGAAAGAAAAGTTTTTGTGTTCTCATTCATATTCTCTGAAAAAATGGTTAAGAAATCAAATTATGCCAGGGTATGTAAACTTATGAGCACAACTATACATGCATCTATTGTGTAACTATATAACACACAAGAGCAACAGATTATTATTATTAACATTATTAACATGTATTTCTATAGCGCCAACTTGTTGCGTAGCGCTGATGGCCCATAAGGGCAATGACACAGGGGGCGGTTTGTCGCTCAGCTTTTTGTTGCAGCTACAAAATACCATTAAACAACCGGTCATACACAATACTGAGATTGTTTCTGCTAACACAATCAAATCATATTTCTGAACGTTTACATGAATTGTAGAAGAGACAATTTCCAGTATTGTTTTTGGCAGGGTATATTCTAGCAAACTGTAGTTGTGACAAAACACTGGATACAAATAGCACCATGTGTCTGCCCTAAAGTATATCCTTACCGGTGCTTAGTAGTGTAATGCAACAAAAAAAACAAAAAAGACTTAGCAGAAAACCATGCATCTTTAAAGGGATACTATCAAGGGAGAACATGTTTTTTTCAAAACACATCAGTTAATAGTGCTACTCCAGTAGACTTCTGCACTGAAATCCATTCTTAAAAGATGCAGTTTGAAAAAAACATTTTCCCCATGACAGTATCCCTTTAAATGATGCTTATGTGTCACATACTTATTTTAACTTATCCTACTTATGTAGAATGATTGGGTATTGAGGTGCCCAACAGTTGTCAACTCAGCAGCCAAAAACCCCATATTTGAACCAGAATAATTGCCTTCATTATGGATACCTCATCAGAAAAGGACTTTTCAGGTGTAAAATAAATTGAGGATCAAACTGGTCTATGACCCCCTTCCCCCATTCTATGTCAGATGATTATTGGCCTATGGATCACGATTTGGGTACTGTTCCTTAGTAACCTGGTCAAATGAGTTAATATGTAATAGCCTAATATACACATCAACTGATAATGAGTGGGAGGCCATAAAACACAAGTCAGATGCAAATAATTCACCGCAGCTGGCTATGCATATCTTACCCTGGTCAAAGAACCTAAATTGATGAGGTTGGCTGAAAAAGTCAAGCAATCACATTTGTCATTAGGGAAAACATACAAATCTGCCAATGTGTGGTTCTCTTTACTCGTGAAGCCACTTGGATTAGTAGTGAACCTTTTTCAAGAAAAATAAGAAAGTCCAGTTTCTTTAGAGACTAGATACTGTATATTATGACCTGGATAAATAGATATTTGACTAGTGAAGCTTTTTTTGGCTTTATCATTACTAAAGAGGAGTATTTATAAGCCTGTGAAAAGGAGTCATAGATATTAAAATTGCATAAGATATGAAAGTTCTTAAGCAATATTAACTTTCTGTTTCTACACAAGCTTACAGCAATAGCAAAGGTCCCTTTCCATAAACTTCAGTGTATACTTTTCATGTAATTATAGACAGTGTAGCCAGAGCCTTTATATATTAGATCAATGGGAAAGTACTACTATTTAAAAACTCCCATAAACTCGAAATTCAACCAATCCAAATGTATTATAAAAATCAAATTTTTTTTAAACTCGGGTGAATAGGACCAACCCAAATACTCGAATTAAATTCCAATTTTAAAAACATGATTCTGGTTTGTTTCACTGAAAAAAACTTGAATGTCAGGAAGGCTGCAAACAACTCCAAATTGATCCCTGGACGTCTCCCATTGAACAGCAGAGTTCTTAAAGTAGAATTCAACTCTGTAATAAAAAAAAAACCTGTACCCCACTTAGATCCCCCCTCCTCCCCACAGCCCAACTGTCCGCAGGTCTTCAGTAAACTGTGATCTGCATTTTCCGTCCATTTTGGCGCAATTGTCGCAAACCGGCAAATTGCCGACCTCCCAGTCAGCATACCGAAGACCCACAAGATGGTTGCGTTGAACTCCGCTGCCTGAATCTGCACTGAGGGGTAAGTATAAAGTATGGGGTATTTCCCGGGTGGGGGGGGGTTACAGGTTTTTTTATTACATGGTTGAATTCTCTTTTAAAGGGCCAGAGTAGGATTAATCTCGAAAAAAAATGTATTAAAGGGGTGGTTCACCTTCAAGGTAACTTTTAGTGTATTGTAGAAGGGCAAATTCTAAGAAACTTTTCAATTGGTCTTCAATTTATTTTTCATAGTTTTTTAATGATTTGCAATTTTCTTCAGTTTCTTTGCAGCTTTCAAATGGGGGTCACTGACACCATCTAAAAACAAATGCTCTGTAAGGCTACAGATGTATTGTTATTTCCACTTTTTATTATTTATGGTTCTATTCAGTCCATTTCCTATTCATATTCCAGTCTCTTATTCAAATCAATGCAGGGTTGCTAGGGTAATTTGTTCCCTAGAAACCAAATTGCGGACACTGCAAACTAGAGAGCTGCTGAATAAAAAGCTAAATAACTATAAAACCACAAATAATAAAAAATTTAAACCAATTGCAAATTGTCTCAGAATATCCTTCTCTACATTATACTAAAAGTTAACTCAAAGGTGAACAACCCCTTTAACTTTTTTAAAAACTCAAATTGAATTTGAACAATTCCCTAGTCGAATTTGACAGTTTCGAAAATTCAAATTTCGAATATTCAATTTGACCCTTGATTAATCTGCCCCTATGTGTTTCTGTTTATGCCAGATATACGCAAGTGCAATAAAATTTAATATACTTTCTTAAATATGCCGAACATTATGGATAACTATATGCAGTCCTACAGAAATGCTCTTGTTTATGCCGTTTATTCAATGTATTCCCTAGTTCCCTGAGAAAAGGATAATTGAGATTCTACTGTATTTGTCCTCATTACTGGAAAGTATGGAAGTCATGTAAGGTTTATTTAACCTTTGTAAAGGGATAGCAAATTTCAACTAAAGCCCAAAGACAAGCTGAAACGGCAATGTGCTTTTAAGAGAAAATATACAGTGTATATATATATATATATATATATATATATATATATATATATCACTAAAAAAAATGTGTGATTTCGTAAATGCGCCTTTGGAATCCTAATAGAATGTAGCACCTGTTCATTTAACAGTGATTATTGAGCAGCTATTCATCTCAGATAATTTAACACCGATTAACATATACTACTTTAATCTAAATGTTAATCCAGTAATCTAAAATGCTTCACTTGTCTGCATCATGCAAATGAGATAGTGGAAATGAAATGGTGCTCTCCATATCATCTCATTTTTTGGGGTGATTAGTTGAGCTATATATATATATATATAGATAGATATATATAGAGATAGATAGATAGATAGATAGATAGATAGATAGATAGATAGATAAAGAGATATATTCCAATTAACTGTGTTGGATTTGCATCTAGTGCCAATGCAAGAGACTCCTCTACTTTATTGCCAACATTAAACAGGACCAACTCATCGGCCTTCTTTGCACAAATTTAGCATTTTCATTTTCAAATAAATATATATATATATATATGCTTGTGTCCCAGCAGCAACACTCCAGTGTGACAATTGTATGCATTTTATAATGATGTGCCTGAATAGTCTAGCAAAAACTGGTCTCCGTTTTCAATGCCACAATAAATCAGGGGAATTATTTGACACTTTGCCTTATGAGGTTGCCATAATGTAGATGCATCCTGGAAAAAATGAAGATCCACGAGAACAGATTTACATTTTCTTTTCTCTATAGCATTGTCAAACTTGTTTTACTACTGACCTTATCATGAAACTGAGAATTAAAATTAATATCCGATAATTGGAGGCACATAGCAAACCTTTTAATCTCAGGTTTCAGCAATTTAGAAAATAAATTAATTCATAAACCATCAGTATTGTATAAGATAAATTACCAGTATACACAGTATAATACAAACTGCAGTGTTTTTTTTTGGACATGGTACATCCTTCTTTGATGAAGCAGTAGCTGCTCTCCAGATTCTCCCAGAGGACAGTTGTTGGAAGACTGCATCTTTCTTCAGGCCAGGCTATGTATACAGCTGGCTCAGTTCACTAGTGCACCAATCCCATGGGATAAAGCACATTTATATTGAACCCCCAAATGGATTTTCATGTACTCAGAGCTTGTAACATTGTACAAAGTGAATTGGCAGCTGATTTGATGCAGAACACAGAGAAAATATAACACGATTGCTTTAGAACAGGCAGCCTTGGGTCTTGGCGAATGATCATTTTTCACCTCCTAATTAATTTACAAAACCCATAAACATTTTACAAAATAAAATTGTCCTCTATGTATGCTGAATGTTTATCATATGGCAGTAACATGGCCGTGACTTTTATCATTTATTCATTATAAGCATAAGAAAAAATGCAGTAAGAATGAATTCATCTCTATAGGTCTCTAGATGAAAATTAATTCAAGGTAATTACTTATTATTAGTGACGAGCAAATGTTTCCTGTTTCGCCGAAAATTTGCCAAACTGTGAGAAATTAGCAAAATGGTGAAAAATGCACAATTTTTGTTGTCCAAATGCATTAAAGTCAATGGGTATTTTTTTATAGGCGATTTTTTCCACCGCAAATTTTTATTGCAGTTTCGCAAAAAAATTCACACATGGTCAAATGCGTAATTTGCCGCAAATTCATGGCTGGCGATAAATTCGCTCATCACTACTTATCGTAATTGAACTATAAGCCTAATGTGCTACAGTTTGAAGTTCCCATGTGACTCTTCAGCGCCATGTATGTTCTTGCAGGTAGTTGCACATAAAAATGGTGCCAGCCAACAGATGTTGCCTTAGGACCTAACAAACATCAATACAACGTGCTTCAGTTAACTTGGTATTGTGACAGGTGCCAAACAAGCATGAACTGGCATTTGGATCCATCCTGTGTGTAGCCCTCGTGCAAGCAATTAACTTGTGGGCTTTTTAAAATGTTTTTTTTTTTAGCTTAGGGATGATGGTAGACTTTCTTGCAATACTGCAAAAAATTTCAGGACCCCAGCCAGACCAATTGAAACTCCTAGTCAGCCCCACATTTTGAAACATATCATTGGATCACCTGAAAAATAGCAGGGGCATTTCTATAAAATGAAATTGGAAGGGAGTTACTGATATCAAACAATTAACACTGAAATCAAACCAAAACCTGGAAAGTAAATCCTCGCTAAAAGCATTTCAGCCCACCTCTAATTTTTATAACGAGTTGGTGACTTAGTTCAACCCATATGCTCAGGTCTCCACATTAATCTGTAATCATACATGAATCATTTAGATCAGTGATCCCCAACCAGTAGCTCGCGAGCAACATTTTGCTCTCCTACCCCTTGGATGCTGCTCCCAGTGGCCTCAAAGCAGGTGCTTATTTTTTAATTAATGGCTTAGAGGCAAGTTTTGGTTGCATTAAAAACAGATGTCCTGCCAAACATTCTCTCCTGTAGGCTGCCAGTCCATATAGGGGCTACCAAAAAGCCAATCAGAGCTCTTATTTGACATCCACATGGACTTTTTCATGCTTGTGTTGCTCTCCAACTCTTTTTTAAATTGAAATGTGGCTCACGAGCAAAAAAGGTTGGGACCCCTGATTTAGACACTTGTTATGGCTGACCACAGTGTCCTAGCAAAAGTGTTAAGCATGAAAACACTACACCACTGTTGAGATTCTGTAGTACAGAGTTCTACTTTGCCTATAGGGAAATACAAGTGGCCTGTGAAGTAACTGTCTGGCTTACAGATGTGTTACACTTGCTACTTTTTAGTGCTTTCATGTGTACATATACGAGGTCTGCCAGCATCAGCATCGCCTCTGAACAAAATTACACAGCTGGATCTGTGGCAGTTCTGTTGGCACGCAATGTTTCCTGGCATGTGAGTCCTTATCAGACTTGTACTTTGCAGAGAAATTCCAACTGGCTATTTGTGGAGTGATACATATATATAGAACAAACAGATTAGATTCTGAAGAGCATTAATTGTTCTATTTTTCCTTTGACACATTTTACGGAGCTTTGAGCTCATATGGAATCCTGAGAAGAAACTGTATTATTTCCCAGTCACCCACTCAAAAGTAGGGTAAGAATCCTGCTAAAATGTTGTAGCTTTTTAAGATTAAGTTATAAACCAAAAAGTAGACATGTTCTTTATAAAACAAAGCAGTCTAAGTGATTTTACTATAAACATTCATTATATATTTCAATGGTTGTAACAAAAAGGAGAAGCAGAAAGAGGATTGCTCTGCTCACTAAGAACATCCCTTGGCAAGTGCCTTCTTCTGCTTGAACACCAGTCCAGGGTACCAAGTAAGTAAATTCAATCATTGGGGGTGCCTAATTTTTGGCAAACCCCCCCCCAGCACCGTTTTTTTTGGGGGGACTTAAAAAAAATTTCAACTTTTTTTTAACGAACTCCTATCTACTCTATTGAACTTTGCCTACTCTGACCTGGCAAAGTAAACTCTGGTGAAGGCGGTAACGTTCAGAAAATAAAAAAAGTTTTGTAGTTTCACCCCCTTCGGCAGAGGGCAACTTTGCTAGCGTTAAGGTGTGAAGTTGCGCTAGTCTATCTACATCGCTAGTGAATTTTCGCCAGGGTGCTAATAAATTTGTGAAGTTGCAAAATGAAGTCATGCTGGTGAATTTTTCGCCAACGTTAGCACCTTAGTGAATTACCCCCTTAGACTTTACCCCAGTGCCACTCAGAAGGATACTAAAATCTACTAAATCACTGCACTTTATACAGTACATGGTTGTATATGTCACAACACTTTAAGAAGCTTCTTTAGCCAACTGTATTAGCCACCTATAATTCCATTATAGAAATCTCCTAGCTTCTTCAGAGATGGGTCTTACTCCATTTCTGCCATTATCTCTTTTCCTCACACTCTACCTTATCCTTATGATAATCCCCAGACATACAGAAACAAGAAGAGGCCAGGGCAGTGTGAACAGAAGTGCGGTCTGATATTACTGCAGGAGTAGCAAAGGACAAAAAATATTAAAAAGAAACCACCATGTCTGCATAAAGGCTGCACAAGAGATCTTGCTACGAGCCATATCTCTGACAAGGGCAAACCATGCCTGAAACAGTAGCAGCCTCTCCCTCAACTGTCCTGGTAAAAGGACAATTTATTCCATATTCAGAATAATGTTATCCTGACCAGAACTTGTCCCTGTTGTCAGTGGCCATACGGGAAGCATAGAAGCTTCCACCCCTCAAATAGAGCTGTTGACACTTGGAATTTAATATTTGCATTTTCTTCATTTCATATCTTCCAATGTATTCTATTTTCCTAGATGGAGTATAAAAGAGTGGGAACTAAAGCGAGGTGTTATAGAATAAAATGTGGATATTGCCATCTGTAAACACGTAAAAAGTAACAATGTATTTTACAATAAAGTAGTTTCTTCCTATCACATATTTGATCAAGCTAGGTCACTGCAGTTGGACCAAATGGGTTTAATAGCAAGTAAACAGGTATATATGTGTGTGTATTTATACAAGTGTTCAACTGCAGCTCTACAAAGGTTCCAAGGAAGGATTCATTCCCGTGAAGGACTTTTATAATCTCATCCTTTCCTGAGAACTCAACTGATGACACAAATAAATACACTACAACTGTGGGTAAAGTCCATAAACCAGGAACACTATATGGGATAAATGACTATGCAGCTCTGATTCTATATATAAAACTGCATTAATAAATGGGTGTCAAAGTTTTAGCAAGTAGTCCATTGTACATCCACGTTTCTACAATGTCACCAGACACAGGCTAGCTTAAATAAAATCCTTTGCAACTTGGAATAATATGATGTCACATGAAGTTATTGCTCTGTCACGTTTTACAGCTCTCTCAGACTGGATAACGGACAAAAAAAAAACAACACCTCTTCTGGAGAATTCATTGTTTTGGTTTGGTTTTTGCGATGCAATAAATGTGTTTAAGGTCTTCCTCAAGTAAAATAAAGCCATAAAAAGGAACTTTTCTTGTCAGTGTTCTGGGGTGGATTTCAGCATTTCCTGGACAGCAGAGCCAAGGATTCTAGGGCCTAGACAAATCAGAACTCTGACATAACATGAAATTACAAGCAGACCTGGAAACCATCTGGACACAACATAACACTGTCTAAAGTATTTGGGCAAGCAGCATTTATCCAAGACCATAATTCCAGTTAAATTAACATTTTTCTTATTCTTCTGTACATCATCTAGGGGTTCCCAGCCCCAATGGTGACACTGCATACAAATTGAAAAATAATGTTATTAACAGCGTTGTAACAAGGAAAATCCTTTGATAAGGAATAATGCTCAGAATATTGTGATGTTTTACGTATTGGCAGAAATACATAATCAAAGATACACACAGAATATTTTTGATTGAGGCTAGAACTCAAATTTTCTGCTGGTCATGTTGCCACCTACAATGGACAGCAACCTACAGATGAACACCAACCTTCAGCCTTAAATTTCCCATGAGCAGGCAGTAAATGCTTCTTCATTATGGCCTACTACATTAAAAAATCTGGGACTCTCTGATAAACATATGCTTGATACTTTATATATTATGTTATCTATTACGCCTGTGTGGTACATGTTAGCAACACACAAAAGGCATATGGAAAACTCAGTCCATACAAATGGATACCCATTTGTATGGATTGTATGGTTGGGGGATTGTAGTAGGTACACCCCTGGGTTGTGGCACCTCTTTCAAATTGATAGTATTACATTTAACTATTGAACGTGTGTAGGAGTGCCCTCCATTTATGTATATTTCTATATGGAAAACTCAGACCATATCCTAGGATTCTGTATGTGATAGAAACAAGACTAGACTTGAGTTGTTGATATGATACAGTATGTCCCACAAGATCTGTGTACCCTGGCCTCAGGCACCGTTGCTTGTTCTCATGGGAAAAGACATATCCCAGCTGGTAATGCTCTGTAAGAGAAAAGAACAGGGACCTGCAGCCTAAATCCCAAGGTACAAACAGGCAGGTGTCTCATAAAACAATAAATCACAATCACAACAGGATGACACATGGGTTCCAAACAGTGAAACCAATTGGGTATGTTAGCAATAGGCCTTTTGTTTTTTTTCTTTTGCTGACCAAGAGAATATGAATTTGCTATTGGATATTTCAGCTTTTCTATCTTTTCAAAGTAGAAATTATTTAAAAAAAGAAGTGTGGCTATAGCTAATGATTCTCAGCTAACGTCTATATCCTACAACCAAAAAGGTAAATTTTTGTACTTACTGCTTTTTTTTACAGCACCAGAATCTGAGGGAGATCCACTCAGTAATGTCATGTAATGTATTGGAAAACAGCTACATGTTGATATGCTATGCATAAAGCAACCAGTGCTACAAACTGATCCTACATAACACACAAGGTAACCACTCACGCAGTGAGGAAAGGAAAAGTTGGAACCACTCCATCCCACTAATTTACCTGAGCAAAGTATATGACAATCTTGCAAGTTAAGTTCATTAAGCTTGGACTAGCAGTCTATTTTACCTGTGATGAACCTGCCACATGTACATGACAGCTAATGATTGAAAGGGGTTTGCTACTCAATGTCTTTGTACTGCCGAAGAAAATATGTGACTTGTAATTTTTATTTGAGCACAGAAGTGAGAAAGTAAACCCAGCTTGTGTTCTGAAAATTAGCATGGATCTTTATAAGCCAATTCTGCTGAGTCTAGGGTGGTTTACTTGTGAAACTCTGATGACTAATACAAAATCAGCAGTCTGGAAAACAAGCTACACAGCCAGATGCTAATACAGCTGCCAATATGAGTAGTTATTGCAGCATTTAACATAGTAAGTTAGGTTGATAAAAGACAAATGTCCATCAAGTTCCACCTTTTAACTCATTTTTTAACCTGCCTAACTGCTAGTTGATCCAGAGTGTTATTACTATGTGCATTTATCATTCTATTTGGGCACTCTAATCCATTCAGCAATATCACGTTTTCTAACCAGTCTCTTGATTGTGTACTGTAACAGAATGGCACATTTTCTTAACGTTATTATGGCATATTATAATCTCCCAATTCAACTCCCCTGTATGTACTTGCGACAGGCACATTACTTTGGATGCGCAGTATGTTATGGTACAATATGTTTATACATCTCAATGCACCACATTGGGGTCTCTTATTATTAAGCAATGAAACATTAAAACGTTCCTTCCGACATATATTCTTATTGTTTCTCACTGACACCAATGCGACTCCGACACACGTCTCATTTGACTCAATCTTTTCCCTACATTCCACACGCAGGTCATATTATAATGCCAGAACTGTAGTGAAGTGACAGTGTGGGAGATGGGTAAGCAACAGCGTCTGTCTTGGCACAATGTGCAGTTGACATGACAGTCTGCTCTGTTGCTTATAAACTAGCGGTCTCTGTGGCAACACCCTTAAGGGGCCACCATTCAAAATATGTTCCTGCTGGGTTGAGCTCTGCATAGGAGAAACATGACTTTCCTTTAAAACAGGGGTCCCCAACCTTTTTCACCCATGAGCAACATATAGATGTAAAAAGAGTTGGGGAACAACACAAGCATTGAAAATGTTCAAGGGTAGTGCCAAATAAGGGCTGTCATTGACTATTGATAGCCCCTATGTGGACTGGCAGCCTACAGGAGGCTCTGTATGGCAGTATATCTGTTTTTTATGCATCAAAAACTTGCCTCCAAGCCTGGAATTCAAAAATAAGCACCTGCTCTGAGGTCACTGGGAGCAACATCCAAGGGAGTGAGGAGCAACATGTTGCTCACGAGCTACTGGTTGGGGATCACTGCTTTAAAACATTAAAACAAGCAGCCTTCATATATCTAACTTAACTAACAGAGGTATTAGTATATCACATGTTAAGTAACTTTTTATCAACGGCATACCAACGCAACCTGACCCTTCCAATAAGAAATGGGGGCAGGATATTAAACCCTACCCCTAGCTGAAACTCCCTAGAACGTCATGCTGACAACAAGTTGCTGCTGTGTTTCAATTGGATGGTTAAGTGGTCCTGGAAAGACAGGGCTGAATAGCCCTCAAAAATCCCTAAAATTCAGCAAGTGACCTGCAGTAGTTTTGGCCTTGGGTCCATAAGAGTAACCCTCTTATAAGAGTAACCCTCTTTCTGAACCAAAATATAGCAGGTTATGCTGCCTAGCTGGCATGTAACACCCCCTCCCATCATCCTAAATTATTCTCTGGTGATAACCAAATTAATGTTTAGCAGATGACAGAAGGTTGGAGCAGGTTGGAAATGGTCTTTGTTAGGAGGCTCAAAAGAAACACAGAAAGGAAGGAGGAACTTGCCCCTGACTGTTTTCACAACAGGATTCAAGAGGGGCTGTGCTTCTCAATTCATGGATTCATGTGTAAATAAAGAGGCATATTGTACCCATCTCAGAAAGGTCCTCAGCAAACACAACTTGCTTTTTTGCAACCATTTTCATCTACTACACAGCTACTGGCTCCTACCTTCTCTATCACTTGCCTTACAAGCAATCATGAACAGAATAGGCCATTAATCAGAACCAACCCACAGCACCAGTTCAAATCCTTAGGAGCCCTCCCAAGTTTGCCTTCAGAATCTGCATCAATAAACATTTTTATTCACATTCCAACTATCCATATACCAGACACCTCATTTACCCTACAAGCTGATTACATGCATACCTCACACTAATTGGTAGTTTGCACACTGCTCATTCATTCACATCACATTACTAGAAGCAGCTCAGTGCTAAGCTAATACACATGCTTCAACTGATTCACTTGCATACGATCTATATTTCTTAAATGCTTGTATTTTACCATGTGCGTCATTGCCACACAGGGGGGCTGATCTCAGCCTGCAGAACAGTGCCGGCCAAGTATCAGCCTCAACACAGACATTGACTTTCTTCAATAACTGTGCCTGGAACCATTGCAGATACACTTTCAGTGCCCTCAGCGCACAGTGTGTGTCTGGACCTAGGCCCACTCAACAGCTCCAGGGGCAGGAATGGTAAGGCGCAGATTGTGGGGTAGGTCACAACGGGTACCAAAGCCCAGTCAACAAACAGTATTGCAGAATATTAATTACACTGTGCCATTTTCTCCTATGCTTAAAATTATGTGTTAAAGGAATCATGCACCCCTATAGTAAATAAGGATTAGCGCTAAGGGACAAGGCAGCAGTAAGAGTTCTTTAATACAGATTGTGAAATTCCAAAATGACGTCTAATTTCCTTTACCATGATATCCCTATGCACTGTTTATTATAGTGAGTTATTCATAGCTATTCTTATTATATCCCGAGATCATCGCACATTATTCTATTTACTTTTCCCTTCTAAAATTAACTCCCTTAAAATGATGCACCTTACAAACCAGACAGGTAACAATGCATGAACTACTGATGGACTTTCCTATACTTTAACAGCCATTGCCTTACATAAAGGCCCATTACATCACAAGACCCAATGGTACCCACCCCCCCCCTCCCCACAGCCGCTTGCTCTCTTTCCAAAGCACTCTTCATCTTTCACATTATCATAAGCAGCTTAAACGACCCCCTCATGTCATCCCTTTCCCACTCATATGGTAATGAGGAGATTGAAAAACACCATCAGCATCCTTTTGTGTAACACAGCTGACCGGCTATCCTTACAATCTAAACCAGGGCTGTGCTCATCCAGCTGATTTGGAACTACAAAACCCAGCACCCACACATACCCAAAGCTGTCAAGCAATGTTGGATATTCTTGCTCGTACAATCCACCTGGAGCTCTTGTATCTAAAATGGGCTATTGTCTTTTTTGCAGCCTACGTTTTACAAAAATAAACTTTCTTTCTCCGCTCCAAAGTGTAAAACTGAACCATCCAAATATTTCTATGTCTACATCTCACACTCTAAACGTATCCTCTGCCTTCTATAAACAGAGCATATGGCCGATATAACTCTTTCCACATCCCACATCTAATAAGCAGTTAGCATGACGCCCACAGTTCCTTTACTCTTACATTCGACTCACACACCCCTTTGCTTCTCAAATTGAATAGCTTTACCCACTATTCAGAAAACCTTTTAATTTCTCACATTCTTGTGTGGAGCTGACACATCCTCCATGATTGTGGGGGCCCACATTCTTTTTTTTTTTGATCTTCTGTTTTGGCTGGTACCATTTGAAAACCCAGCCCTAAAGTTGGGAGCAAGGAGTGACACTTGCAGATTGAAAATTTACGACTAAATAGATCAGTTGCTGATTTACATACGGACACTTTAGTTAAAAAACAAAAAGTAGCTTGTCCTCAACTAGATATGAAGCTTCACTTCTCATAAAGACTGTAATTTGTATAAAAAGAATAGCACATGCATACATTTTGTACAATGCTCACTGTTAGTTATATCTAAAAGCTTCTGAAGTGTCATCTTCCCACATCATATCACCTCACACAACCTACAGCTCTTAACAATCAAGCCTTAGCCTGCAGCCCGGCACTGTCCATTTAATATTGTAATCCAATCAATACACACGCCCAGTGACCTAACACTCTAAAGAGCAGCCTGCACGCCTATTACACACAATATTAAATATTTCCGCTTGGTGATTTCCACTCTCACTAAGGATTCCTGTATGCATGGAATGTACCATATTTAAATAATTCAAATTTTTTTTCCAAGTTCCATTGACAAAAAAATATTTTGTGTGCATTCTGCTTTGTCCACATTAAATTGCACTTCCTTCGAGCCAATTTCTTAGCTGCCAGAGGGGTCTGTAACACTTTGCAAATTCATTTAAACAAGAGAAGCAAGGCACACAGCATTTGCCAGAGTTTAGAAGTACAAAATGAGTTGTCTCTGGATTCCACCTGACAGCAAAGCAACTAAACTGGAGAATTCAAAAAACATCAGTATCCAAGACAGTAATGACGTGCAGCATCACAGATTCACACTGAGCAAACCTACATATCTAAATCAATCTATATCTATCAATATATATCTCATGATCATATGGCACATAAGATACCATTGCATGATAAAAATGTGAATTGTGGTTTCTCCATCTTGAGAGCAGCCATTACAGATATGCTTTTCTACTGACTTTAAGCATCTGCAACTAGAATGCATTATTTACACAAAGCTGTGCCAAGCAGTGATGTAGAAACAACCCTCCTGTGCCAAAGACTACAGCATTCATCTACAGAGGGGTTAATGTGGTCATTAGTAAGGACATTCCCTCCCATAATTCCCAGGGGAGGAAGCAGCAGGAAAATAGGTCAGTGCAGACATATTGCACAGAACAAATCTCAGCAAGGGAGAGTCTGTTCTAATCCCAGCCTGGATAGTGTTCCAAATGACACAAGAGCCGCTATATTCTGCTGAGCTGCTGTAGCCTCTTGTGAGCATCACCTGTCCACCATAACCGCATGGCACTCGCCTGTAGCAAAGGAAAATAGGACAACAATACAAAACCCTATACTACATTCATTGTTAATTCAATATCGTGCATGAAATAAATTGCTGCTCGCAAATGCGCTGCCATTCCATCAAAATTTGCTCCCGTTCCCTGGGCAGAAACATATATAGAACTACTGCAGCTTTTCATCTCCCAGAAATTGGTACCACTATAATTTATTTTAGGAACATGGCAAATTGTGGCTTATAAGTAAATGTAAATATCCTGTTGTTTTGTGGGTAGTACTTGAAAACACACTCAGATGGTATGCAGATTTTATAACTTGGCATCCTGAGGCCATCGCAGTACAAAAATTAAAAGGAAAAAAAATATCAGATTTTAGCATAAACCATGTTAACATACATGTACATCTATGGAAAAAAGATAAATTGATTAATGTGCCATTTAATTGAACAAAGTATAATGATTTCACTATTATTCTGGGGTCCTGCTCTTTAAGCAACAGAGGAATCAAAACCATCCTGTATAGATTCTATCATGAAATGTGACTAAACTCTGTAATTAATATATTTTAGTGTTCTTGAACATAGAATCAAGTTAGAACGTGAATTTAAATATGCTGCATTTTTTATTTAATCAGCAATGTTTTTTATCGGTGGACTGCTAAAGAAAGAATTTATGATTAAACTGATTTCTTTGCTGAGCACATTATATTTTTAATATCCAGTTACAACCTTACAGGGAAGAAGATTAGCATGGAACACAATAGGCGTACATATATATACGGTTATGCATTAACAAGTACTATAAATGCATATAGTAATTGTATTCAGTGGCACAGAAAAGCATGGGTCAAGGAGCTACAAGGCCATATTACAATATATACATCCAAACCATAATCTTGGGATTTAGTGGCACGTACATGTACAAAGTAATCTGTCTAAATACATTGGCATGAGCAGGGAAAATGCACCAAAACCTCTCTGTGGCACAGATTTAATCAGTGAAACAATCACAAGCAAAGAAAAGTCTGTAATGGTAATTAATGGAAGAGGCACAGAATCCCAAATGCAAGTGCTCCCTACATGGTGCGATTATCTGTCCTGAAATTACACTCTAATCTTACAGCCAAAATACTAATCTCATGAACATGATCAGATGCCCCAATCTGCTTCCTAATAAACGATGAGCTTTTAACCGGCCATGTTTACCTTAAAGAGAGCAGATCACTTAAATATGCCTCGAAGGAAAGCAGTTAATAATGACTAACCCTTTTAGTCATGTCTGCATAAATATAGGTTTTAAACAAAGAAAAGCATCCATTGCTGTCACTGCCTACCCACCATTCCACTTTACAGACAAATACCAATGAACACCAAATTGTTTCCCCTGACTACAAGATGTCAAAATTCTCAACACAATGTGCCCATACAAGAAAAGTGACACCATGTGATGCCACAGGGGCTGGTCAGTGTCAGGGAGAGAATGGTTGTGCCTCCGGCAGTAGTCCTTGTGCATTCAAGCAGGAACCATTTGTGTTAGAGATGGGACAAAGGAGAGACACACCCCAGATGCAGACAATGAGCAAGGTTCAGGCAGCAGACAAGTTCTTGGAAGCAGCACAAGGCAGACTGTACAGTGTACAAGCAATCTGGAAAATGTGCAGGCAACACAAAAGAAAAAAAATTCCAGGTATTGCTGCAACTGAAGAAATAGGTTTCAGATAATTCATTAATACAACATTTATTGCAATGCAAGCCACAACATTTTTAGTATTCCACTCAATAATGAAGCACTCAACCCGTGTCTCCTCCTTTCAGATCAGGTGCAGAATGGTTTTTCACCCAACCTGCCACGGGTCAGGAAATCACTAGTAGTCCAAATAACCAAAATAAAAGTAGACATAGGCAACATTTCAGGCCTCAAAGGGTCCTTTATCAAGCTTGATAAAAGGCCCTGTGAGGCCAGAAACATTGCCTATGTCTTCTTTATATGCCAATTAAACTGCACAACTAAAAGTTGAATCACTTTGCCAGTGTGCGACGGTTATTTGGACTACTAATAACGTCTTTGGTATGCCTGGGTATTTCAAGTATTAGTGCTTGTAAATGCTCCTACCGTGGATTTGTAAAGGAGTAGAAAAGGGTGTTCTGTTTTAAGACTTGGATGCTGTTAGTAAAAAAGAAAGGCCAACGCCATCATCATTTTGCACTTTTCAGAAAATAAAAATTAATAACAATGAAAACATAGATGCACTGCTAACAAAAACAACACTAGTGACAAAAAGTTAGGCAGGTGTCACTCACAGGTGATAGTGGGGCTTATTTACCAACACTGGGCAAATACGCACCTTGGCAGTAATCCATTGCAAATAATAAGTAATTAGCTTTTTTTAGATGCAGGTAGAACAATGAAAAACATATGATTGGTTGCTATGGGTTACAGCCCATGCCTAAATTTGCCCTGTGTTGATAAACAAACCACTGTGTATAGGTACTGCAAGCCCTCAGAGCCCAAAGATGGCTGTTTGTGGTCCTGTCTTCTCAAATGCACTTTACTAATGGTCAGTGGAGATTACAGTAATACATTTTAAATAAGAGATTGAATCACTAGTGGAAGTGTAACGAAAATGATTCAACAAGGCAAAGGCAACCAACATGGATTCAAAATATAAGGCAGTGCACTATCTGCACAGGAGGGGGTGTCTTTCCTCTTTGAACTGGGAATCAGTTTTTGACACAGTTTCATTTGTATTGGGGTCCAGAGAAACACATCAAGAGCAAGCATAGCATTAGACACAAGAATCGAAAGAACTTCTTCAATCAATGTAATAAATCAGAACAACATATTCTTTATAACTGTACACTTCTTGAATTTTCTTTTCACTTGACCTGAGGCAAGGATTTCATAGGCCTCAGTATGTAGGGAATACACTAAAATTAGAAGATTCCCAGAATTCCAGAGCATTGACTGGACACAGAGCACTGGAACCATGATTGGGGCAGTTACTTTATGAGCAGAGCCCACAACATCCAAATGTCTGAAAAGGAAAGCTGAAGCCCCCTGTGGCTGTGCCATTAGACTGCTGCAGCAAAGGGAGGTGGTTACCTTTCAGTAGCTAATTTCAGTGATCAATAATTTCCTTTGGAAAAAAAAAAAACCTGGCTACTTGCAATTCACGTGGGAACCATATTTCTAACCACACAGCAGTTTTCGTTAATGCAGTGCACAACTGTACATCCGAGGAATCAAACCAAATTATGTTTGGGAAAAAAAGAAAATTGCAGCAGTCAAGTCGTCACGAGCTGCTGCTTTGGCGATCAGCCAAAGATAAAGGGCAAATAAACCCTTTATGGTTTGCAAATAGGAATAATATAAATGTATAATTAGATTTCTATACATAGCTTCTAATAAAGGGGTTGTTCACCTTCCAAACACTTTTTTCAATTACTTTCCATTATTTATCTTTTACTGTTTTTCCAAAATCTAAATTTAAAGATGAATGTTGGTGTCTCTGGTGTTTGAGTCTGGCAGCTCAGAGTTATTCAGGTGCAGACTCTAAACTGATACAATTTTGCAACATTTAGTTGATATATTTCACAGCAACATCTCTGACATATTAGCAACTATTGTATCAATTCTGACAGCTGCCTGTAATGAAACCCAGAAATTCTGCTCAGCAGGGACTAAGATAAGAAATGTATCCATTAAATGTATCAGTTTAGAACAGTCCCAGAGCTGCTTTAGAAGGTGAAAAATTACACTTTACACTTCAATATTAGAAAAACAGTTATAAATAGAAAATAGACAGTAATTGGAAAAAGTTGTTATTTCTGGTGATCTATCTGAAAACAACTAGTTGTTTGAGGTGAACAACCCCTTTAATATTGTTAATTCTATTGGACACTTTTTAATGGAGCCATAGTATATGGTCACTGCTTTGCTACAAGCCATTAAAAAACACGCAGACATGTTTAAAAAAATATATCAGGAATATTTTTTAAATCTGACCACACCAAAAACAAACTCCTAGTCTTGGTAAAAGTGATTATTTTTATAATTCAAAGGTAATATACTGGGATATCACCAACATAAAATATTATATGTCCTTTATAGGTCCTTTTAAGTAGTCAGGGCCCACACATTAAGCCCATGAAATATTGCATCAATGGGCATATTAAATATGTCCACACACCACTTTTCTTTGGATAATGAAAGGTAATCTCATTCGAAGCATTTTGCCATTACATAACTTTTAGGTATTGTAAATGTAATTCCAACTGAAAGCTGTTGACATTGTATCATTGCAACATTGTATGTATAGCTATCTCTGCTCTAGCCAAGATTCCAATTCCCCCAATGCCTTTCATGTTTTGTGACTGGCAGACCTGTGAGGAAGGAGAATAACACAAGTATGCACGGCATTGTAGGAAATGGGAGTCATGACTGGAGGAGTGTTGATTTCTGATGCACTGAAAAGGGAATAGCAAAGCACAGACAGGAACTACTTTCAACTGCGCTACGCAACAAGTTGGCGCTATAGAAATACATGTTAATAATAACTGTAATCATTTGCAAAGAACTTTAAGAACAGTTTGAAATCAATTAGAATATGGTTTAGGATTACATTTTGTTTAGTTATGCAAAGAAAAAATATATATGTTTTGTGGACATTCGATTTAATCCATTTTTTTTTTTTTTTTAAAGTGGACCCATCACCCCAAAAAAATATTTAAAATCCTTGTTTTCTTCAGTCTGGGAATTCATAATTATAGCAAGCAGGCTGGAGCCATTTTGTGGACACTGTTATTAAGGCAAGCCTTGCATCATCTCAGAATCTTGTTTGTGCATCAGAATGGGGGACCCGATGTCTATCCCCATGTCCTGGCTACACAATTAAATGGTTAAGAGAACTGGGGGAATGTGTGGGGAGCAGTGACATCTAGGAAGTGCTGAATGGAAAGTGAAAGTAATTATCACAGCGATACGCAACAAGTTGGCGCTATAGAAATACATGTTAATAATAATTATCTGCCCCGCCTCTATGCCTAAGGCACAGAGGAGTGGCAGACAATATTTGATTGACAGCTGAGATTTTTAAATGAGCTTAAAACAGCTATGAATGCTTTAATAAAAATTTGAAATTGGATTTCATGTTTAATTTGAAAAGGACTTTTATTATACAGATTTTTGTGTCTGGGTGACGGGTCCACTTTAAAGATGATTTTCAACAATAACAACAACACATATATATATATATCACTATATTTCACTGCTGGTGCTGTGCTCAATCATCCCCAGAGAAAACATTTGACTTTGAATTATCCTACTTGCTCTGAGGCTACAATGTAAAGAATGTGTGAGGAAAGTAACTGACAGTCCTGACTTAGTAACAATAAGGAAGCTGTAATTCAGTGAACCATGATGTTCTTCAGGATGAAGGTTGTTACAAGATCTGGTGCAACAACACATCCACTCATTTTAGAATGGATTATGTCTAAGGCTAGGTAAAATGAAATGAATGTATGCCCAAAACCTGAACTAGGAATCAGATGTTTACAAAAAAAGTGCATTTATTTTCCTTTGCTAGCATGGGATTCCTCCAGGAACTCCCGGTTTTTTCCAACACTTTTCAAAAACAGAGCATAGTTAACTATGTTCTGATAAAACTGAACATAGTGAGAGTGAAAGTGATAGCGACTGTGCTCTGGACCGATTTGAATTATGTATAATCTCTAAAATGCAGAGGAATATATCAGTGCTATATAAATAAAAATAATAAAAATAAACACAGAGAAAGCAACATACAGCTAGGTGTAATGTACACCAATGGAAGTCCATGTAACCAATAAACAATTAACTATGATCAATGAAATTGCAGTTAGATTAACGAAAGCATTGGTTGCTATGGGTATGATTCTTCTTCTTTTTTATTTAAAGTTTTTTATTTTCTGTTTTCAAGGGAAGGGGGATAGGGGAGTACAAACATCAACTTGGTTCACAGATATTGGTAACAGTTCACACTTGGTATTTCAATAATTGCACATTCAATAAAGATTACATTGACAACAGCACTTGGTGTTATTGTTTTACAATCTACGTGGGAATTTGCGTACACAAAGTATACCTTTCTCTGGTGTATAGTTGGTCTGTTTGGCCAGAACAGACCTTATGACACTGGGAGCTCAAGTTGGTGGAGATCTAGCCATGGGTCCCATATATTTTCGAATTTTCCAGGACAACCTCTAGCTAGGTATGTAAATGGTTCTTCTTTTTTAATCTTTGGTCTCAAGCACATAGCATGGAAGAATTAAAGAAAGACCATAAGTATATATGTTATTAAATGAAGGTTACTGGTAAGAATAATTGCCTGGCAGCCTTGCTCTAATAAAAAAGCAAAAAAAAAACCAGGGCCTGCCGTGAGCACAGATACATACAAAGGGCTCCATAGCACTGCTGTGGGAACATGAATATTAACCAGCACTCAAAGCTGCCCGGTTATTTTCTCATTAGAGCTTGAGCTGCTGCTTGGCAGAATTATGGCCTGCATCAGCAGAAATGTAATGTTCAAATCAATGTATCCCTAATGTGGAAAAAGATCTACAGATGCGCTGAAGTTGTATCGACTATCAGCACTGGAATAAAATCAACATAAATAAGCAAATGCTACAGTATAATCAGAGCAGCAATCCCTCAGCTTGTAAGAGCAAAAATATGTAGATCAAAACCATGTCTGACTAAATTTCTCTTCTTCTCAGAAAGATCTGAGGCTGTGATCCCCACCCACTCTCAGACCAGACTGTGATCTTGCAGAGGGACAGCCCTGGGTACCAGTTATTATAGGCTTCTAATAATAACACTTAGCCTCCTCAGATATGGAGGATTCTCTGCCTGTCTGCATCTTTGTACTCCTCATTTCATTCACGCATCACTTCTCAGCATATGACATGGCTCTGCTTAACACCTTTTTTGCAGTTTCTTTTTTCCTATAGTATAAGAAGTGTTTTTTTTTTATTACCTATGTAAGCAATATGCATCCAGTTTGTCTTGCAAATAATTGTTTTAAGTGATGAAAATTATTGTTCGGGTACATTGCTTGAAAATATGGTTCTACAGTCTCTGAGACCAGTACCACTAATGCAAGCATAATAGAAATATAACTATCCCATTCTGTGAACTTCTGCAATAACCCCAGGTCATCACAGGCCCTCATCCTCCATGGACTTGTGTATTTTATAAATTATTTCAACTTTATGCATGGAAAACCTCTGGCCCTGCATTTGTACCCTACACCAAAGGCAGCAGTAATCAGATTCTTCTGAACTAGAGGACCACATGCTTCCTTGTCCTGAACCTTCTGGTGCTCTGCTTGCCCAGATTTACACAAGAAAAATTACCTATTCTATGATGGTTTGTTCCTTGTAGTTCTAGCCATAAATGGGCTATTTGGTATAGCATCTTTTTAATTGGATTGGTTGCTCTGGGATACCAATTGCACCAATTATTACAGCCACGTTCTGCAAAATACTCAATGCATGGAGGTGTCCTTTGGGAATGTCTGTGCTTAAAGCCCTATAACTAGGCTAATAATGTCTACAAAATAATGTTCTTTGCAGAACCTTTGCAGGTGTTGAGGAGAAAATTATTCTCAGTGTATAGACATTCAATTTTGACACAAAACAGATAGAGCTGGGATCTTCCTTTCTCACATGTTAAATAACCATGTGTCCAGAGTTTCCCCACAAAGGAATGCTTCCCCTAGAGTCTGTTTATGCAAACACACAAAAGAAGTTTTCAAAATGTCAGTCTATGTTCAAATTCCCATCAAGAATTGAATAGCCTGTGCACTAAGGGGTATATTTATCAAAGAGTGAAGTTAAGAGTGAAGTTCCGCCACTAGGGTGAAATTCTGCCACTCTCCATTCATTTCTATGGGATTTTTAAAGGTGTATTATCAAAGGGTGAACTTTCACTTCACCCATTGATAAATAGGCCTTTCAAAATCCCATAGAAATGAATGGAGAGCGCGGAATTTCAATCTAGTGGCGGAACTTCACTTCACTTTTTGATAAATTTACCCTTAAATGTTTTAGACCCTGTCTTCCTATATAGTAAACTGGATTAGAAAAATGTTTTGCTGAAAAACGGTTTAAGCTAAGAACCTGACACTATGAAATGCCATTAGAAAACTTTTGCTATACTATATAAACTGATATACAGTTTTTATATTGTCATATAAAAACTGGTGCACATACCTTTACACATGCAGTACTAAGTACTTTCACCCTTGGAATTCAATAGGAGATTTAATATAAAGCAACTTAAGAACTAAACTCGGCTCTGGAAAGAATGTAAACAGTGGCAACTGAAACCCAATCCAATAGCAGATCCTTGAAGGAAAACCTTCCAGTCGTTGATTGCTAAGATTATACACTGCCATACAGCAATGCTTAATGTTATTACAAAAAGCTGAATGTCTCTTATCGCCCTGTGAAAATACATACCCCATTCATTCAAACAGTTTAGGTAATCAGTTCGATTCATTCTGCCGGACAACCCTGATAAGACCAGAGAGATAGGTACCAAGCGTCATGGCTGTGAGAACAAAATCCATTTTCTAATGCCAGATCTCTGGGGCAAGGTGATAAAAATTAGATATACAAGAACACTACATCCCTACATCTCAAATATATAAAATTCTGATTATATACACGCACATCAGATATTTTTATAAAGATGCCGGACATCCAACAGTTAGACTACAGCAAGGCTTTAAACTAACAGTTAAAAGGGAATATTAATTTCAAAGATTTTAAAGAGACAGTTCCATACAAAAAAATTATAGGTTTGTTTTGTAACTGAAAACAGTTGCTCCAGAAAAATTATTTACCCATGTTTGAAACGGTTATAGATATTTGTGTAAAGTTAGCTTATTGCAGAGTACTTAAAAATGAGCAGTTGTCATACTTTTTGACGGATACTATAATTAGCTTTATAGCAGCATCCAGTCTCAGACACTTTCATGTTGCTATTGCTATAGAAATGTTATGTTCTATAATATTCTTTCGCATGGCAGCAACTGCTTTATCTAAACAAAGCATCTTTAATGTTTAAAAAAAAAAAAGGCCCAGTATCTTCTGATCGACACTATAAAACAAAAAAAAAAAAAAACTTGTCAGAGATTAGTCATAAGAGCCAAGTTATCATGTTCAATTCTTGTTGCAAGTACAGGCTGTGATTATACGCATGACAGCCTTTTATATTGATACTTATCTAAACAAACTAATTTACGGCAAATCAGGCATTTGGAGGTTTTTTTTTTTTTTGTTTTTTTTTTTAAAAAGATAATTTGGGTCATACATAAGATTTGCACATCAAATGTAGACAACAAAGTAATGAAACAGCCTATGAAGCATAGCAAATGACTAATGGAAACAATGGCATCTCTGCATTTTTACTGTACACATTTCAAGCTATTGTATGTACTCCAAAACAGGTAAGATAAAAACAGCCATGCTATAGCCCCTGGGCAGAAGCGCATGTGTGTATCCCTTAGTGCTCATGCATAGAGTACTTATGCCTGCAGCCTGGCTATGTTCTGCAACTTGTGTCAAATAAACAAATCTGGTGTAAAGTACAGAGTGGCGCATCACCAGGCTCACGCCAACACTCTCCTTGTCATCTGCCTTACCTCCACCCTATGGAAGGGTTACAAACACTTGAAAAAAAGTGCAGCCTTCTTAACTAGATTTCTAGATATATATCCCTTGATTTTCAAGTGATCTGATAAACCTACCCTATGGCCCTGTAAATACAGTGCCCTGTTGCAGTTCACTCATGCCACCACTTTATAATTTGCATGACACTCAAGTTGGGGACAGGTGTGCCTCGCCAACTCCCAACAACAGGCAGTGATGTAGGGACAGGGGAGGCCACAGATCTCTGCAATTCATGGCTGAAGAAAGGAAGTGCGCAAACTGCAAAAATTAAGAATTGCATTTTTGGCATGTTGTACAGTACCTACCCAGACACAAAAAAAAAAAACTGACTGTATATCAATCCCTGCATTTTTAGAAATTTAGTTACTCAGTTACCCTAAAGTGATTGCATGGTACATAACATGGATACATATAATCCTTAAAGGACCAGTAACATCAAAAAATTTAATTGTTTTAAAGTAATAAAAATATAATTTAGTGTTGCCCTGCACTGGTAAAACTGCAGTGTTTGCTTCAGAAGCACTACTACTGTTTATATAAATAAGCTGTTGTGTAACCATGGGGCAACTAGTCAAAGGAGAAAAGGCTCAAGTTACACAGCAGAGAGCAGATATGCTTTATAGAACATAATGTTATCTGTTATCCATTACTTATCCTGTGCCATATAGCCGTTTTTCAATTTCCACCATTGCTACTTAGCAGCTTGTTTATATGAACTATAGTACTCTACATGATATTTTCTTTAATTTAAAACACTTTCATTTTTTGGTGTTACTATTCCTATAATGTTTGTGTCTCAATCCAATCCCCACTATGCCTATGTTAGCAAAATAAAAGGTTTACATTCACTTGTCACAGCCATGCCATTATGAATGGAAATTAAACCCTATCGCCACTCAAGACTGAAGATGGTTTTCATCCAAAATTGCTCAGCCCATTTATGCTAATATTAGTGGGTGTGTATTCAGTGGATATGTAAATGTGGTTGGTTAGTCTTCGGCTCCAGTTCAGGTAAGCATTAACAAATAAACCAAATTTGAATCCTATAAAAATTGATGATATTGGCCAGAATCCGAAACCTGAATTTGATGCATGCACACTTTGAGCACAGTAGGATTTAAAGTTTATTATTTTAAAAAAATGAATGTGAAAATTGTTTGAAAAAAAAGAGAGAATACAAAGTATAAATTGCTCTATTCCTAATGCTTTGTACTTCTCCTATAAAGTTAGATACAGTTTCTTGTATACAACACTGAGACCATTTATAGCTCCAGGGCTGGACTGGCAATCTGTGGGTTCTGGCAAATGCCAGAGGGGCTGCTATAAGGTGCCACAGAAAATCAGTACTTAGTGGGCTGGTGGGGTCTCTTTTGGCCTCTGGGTGGGCTGAATGGGCCGGTGTCCCTGAAATGCCAGGGCCTATGTCGACTGTCAGTCCAGGCCTGGATAGCTCTGCTCTCGCTAGAACATTAGGAATCAAAAGGCCAACCCCATTCTCTTGAATGTTTTATTTAGCATTTAAATGACAAAGTATGACTCTGGAGCTAAAAAAAGCATTAAGAAATTGGATGGTGACGTATAACCTCTCTTTCACTACAATTAGCAGAAAAGCATGGTAGGAAACTAAATTAGAAACACGCAATTGCAATTTTAAGAAACCATACCTTTGACCACCAACCAACCACTCCCCACCCTACACCACAATAAGCAACATTGTTTTCTATAACAGCAAAGATGTTTATGAGACAGGAAAATAGCAGATTTTTGTAATCCACAGAATGAATATGAAGAATAATCTTGCTGTGTGTAAACTGCACCACAGTATCAGAAGAGGTATTGAACTTAAATGGAAATTTTTAACACATGGACTGGGGCTCATTGACCAACAGTATACAAATGGTCATAATGTGTGCCTAAATTGGTTATTAATTTGTTTAGTAATCTATATGTCTTTAACTGCTCTATGAGCATTGATTTGCTGGTCATAAATTATGGATACAGTAACAGCACTAAAGGCCTGCAATTTTAGGATTAAGCAATATGTCTCAACTGTAACCAGCAATGAGCTAACCTCATACCTAGCAGTGCAATTATATGAACAAAATAAGGGTAATTCATGGGTCTCCAAGGCAGAAGCACAAGAGCAGCAAGGAGAGCAAGAGCTCCACCTAAACCATGCCCAATCAATCCCACGCCTACAAAATCTGCAACAGCTTTGTATACTAAAAGTATTTATAAAGAACCAACATATTCCACACAGCTGTTCAATAAAGATGTCTACATCAAACAGCTTACATGCAAAAACCAACATGTTAACAGAGCCTCACACAGCGGAGCGGCAGTCGGCCCAAAAACGCCTGCTTGAGCATGTGACAAGTGTGCACGCCAGCATGAAAAGTAAGCTGGGACCAGACTAGGAGGTAGGTGGCAGAGAAGATGCATGCCTGACCCCTCCCCCCAGCTTTGAACCCTAGGCAAGTGCAAAATTCGAATTTTCGAGGATTAAAAAAGAAAAACAAAATTTTACGAACCTGGAAATAGCTTGAATCTGAAAATATTCCAGTTAAAACCTGTCGAGGTCATGTAGGAGTCAATGGCAGGGGTCCCTTTAACCATTTGAAGATGTCTGTAGCCTTCATGGTGTTCGGGTTATTTTTGGTGGGTTTTGCTCGAAAACACAATCTATTTGAGGGATTTGAGTTTTTTTACTAGCCAAAAACTCAATGAATTCGAGTTTTGGGGTTTTCCCCAAATTCATGGATTCCAGTTTTTACAACTCATTTTTCTTAAATCAGAGAACATTTGAGTTGGGAGTTCATTTGAGGTATAAAAAAAAAAAACTCACAAACCTCTAAAACACAACCTTTGATAAATAACCCCCTAAGTATTGGTGGAGTCACTCGAGCAGAGTGTAAAGAAACCAGAATCTACAGAATTGTTACACAAAAACAGGGAACTACACCCAAATAAAATAAACTTTGTCACTAAATGTGCTAAAAATACCAATTGGCATGTTAGTATTCACCAAAAACAGGAAACCATCAAAGTCAAATTGGGCACAACAGGAAACCATAGGTCATCACATAGTATTAGATTTACAGCCACAAGCAATTAGCATTTGTAGGTGGAGGTCACCACTGCGGTTTATAGTGAATATTCATATCAGTATGTGATCATCAACTTGTGATATCAGTTAATGTGGATGTGTCACCTATGTGCAGGTCTGTATCACAAGTATAAGGTACTGTTTCAGCCAAATATGGACTCCAAGACCATGTTTAGGTTTTTATTATTGTAACTAAATTCATATACTATTCAAAATTTACATTTAGCCTTACAGTTTTGCACTGAGGAATTCTAGTTCCATGTACTGTTGTGAACACTAAAATACACTTAGGTTGGAGGCCATGACCTATACACCTTAGCTTGTGGGTTTCTAATAAGGGTACCCTTTTGCAGCATAGTTTCTGCACCATTAATTATTCCCGAGTTTACTGACCGTATATCAGTCAACTTAACTGTAGCTCCAAACAACTGAACAAACAAACCCCAGGGTACTGTAAGACAAGGCAAAGGTATGTCTAAAACCTCCAATCAGCTGGACGCTGCAAATCTATAATTGGTTGCTATGGCTTACTGCACTGCTTTCATTGTGTGTAGTTTACACTACTAACACGAGTTAAGTCAGCCTGCCTCTGAACATCTCATTTGTCACTGTGAATTAACACAAATCTGCACCAATAATACTTCAACCATTTTGACAAATATATGGACATATTTTTTTTCTTCAATTTAGATCAGAAATTAAATCAGTTATATTAGCAATACTAACATGGACTACTTAATAGTTATGAAATGGTACCGGAGACACAATTAGGTTTAAGCTGGACATAGACAAAAAGATCTGATCATTTGGAGAGTAGATCTTTATGTGAATTGATCATCCATGTGCTGTCCCAAATAGGGCTGTTCAGCATACAAGGTGGGAGGTACGGCAGAGAAGCAAGACAGAAAAATATGCTCTAGGACAGCCATCCTTAATGGGGAACTCTGGCTTCCAAACCAAAATTTGATAAAGAGACCCACATAACACATAAACCCCCAATATACCTATCACAATTAACTTGTTTCTTCAAAAAGTATGAAAAAATGCCATTTTCTATGCTGAAATCCAGCTGTTTAACTCTTTCTGCATAATTTGAAATCTTGGCAGTGAAAGGAAGGACTAAACACTGATGTTACAAATTGTAACAACTTCTCCACAGCTTACAGACAGCATTCAGGAACTATTTAACACACAATGTTTCAACCCTTATTAAAATCACGTGTGCAAGGGTTTGGAGTATGCAAGCTGAGGACAGCTGGCTGCTGATACAAAGTAACAGTAGTCAGCCAGCTCAGCAAAGTAGTCAGAAAGATCAACAGGAAAGCAGGGGGCTACTCTTAGGGAACCATTAAAAATCATGAAAAGTCTACAGTCCTGCGCAGGTCCATTTTTTGCAACCTGTACCAGATTCATATCCGCAACCTGCAATCCGCAACCCGGACCCACGACCCACATTCAAGTACCTTTTCCGCAACCTGGACCCGCTGACCATCAAGAATCAGGAAGTGCTGTCATTGTAACCGGAAGTGACATCATCGGAAGTAGGCGTGATCAAAACAATTTGTAAAAATCGCTATTGAGAAGACCCGCGGCCCAACCCGCAGATCCACCGACCCGCGTCTATACCCGCACCCAAAACTTCTTCCCACAACCTGCAGGGTACAGCAGGTTTTTGAGGGTAACCCGCATGTACCCGACCGGCTGCAGGACTCAACATATTTATTAATTAATGTATACCGCAAAGTTACTTGAAATTATGTTTACTTTTCAAAAAGCTTAAGTTATGTTTTTGTGGAGCTCCCCTTTAATCTGTGAGGCCTAAAGTAACTTTTCCATTGGGTGTGCTTGTAAATATGAAGTGAGACTTCCACATAGGCAAAACAACTGTTCATCCAATGTACTATATTTAAATGGAATCAAGTTACATCTAGAATAACACATTTTTTAAGAAACCTGAAAAACTAAATGTAACGAATTATGTTACAAGTGGGTGATAGTTTAGGATTGAATATGAGAAGCATACAAGACCCTGATGAAAATCATTTGGGGGCTCCTAATCTAGGGGAAGAATATGGTATATATCTTATGTGCAGAGGACTGCAGCACCTAGGAAGTCCTAAACAAGACTACTAAGCCTATTTTTGTCTCGGCTTTTATTTGAAACAATGCAACTTTGGTAAAGTGAAAATAAAATCTACAATGTAGTTTGCCTTAAATTAATATCAAAAAAGCAAAAAACAAAGTGTGCCAATGTGTATTGACTACACTGCTGTACAGCGGAAACACACAATTAAACAATTAGGAGTATTTAAAAGAGACTGCTAAGCAATAATCAATGAGCTTCAGAAAAATCAATTTGTTTCCAGTGCAAAGTCTTTCTAAAAGCCCAGCAAAACATCCTATATCTTGCCAAACAATATCATGAAAACCAAAAAGGAAAAAGAAATTTACATATGTACAGATCCTAATATAATAAAAATAATGATACAAGATATAATAAAAACCAGTTGCCTGCAATTGTAATAAAAAAAAAAAGAGAAACTACCTGCTGCTACAAACAAAAGGCCACAATCATCATCCTTGGCAAGCAGGGCCCACCTGGAAACACAGGGCCCAATACACAATTCTCCTTACTCTCTTTATTTGCCCATCTGCTCCTTACATTCTGTTATTATTTAATTCTCTTTTCTCTGCTTCTTTTTCCCTTACCTGGTTTCCTACTTCCTCCCATTTTATCCTCTGCTGCACAAAAACTCCTGTAATGGATTAGGGTTCAAAAGGAAATCCATGGTGCAGCTACAGAATATATGTCAACTCACTGCGTAAACTTGGGCTGAGCTGGAAGGAGTAAACTTGGAAGGAGTAACCCTACCCTGTATATGGCACCATGCGTTGTTTCCTTCCTGTTCATATATTACATTCATTAGAAAACAAAAGGATTTTATGAACCAAAATAATACATAATCCATGGACTGTCTCATGACTTTCGGCTGACTGAAGTCAGAACATTTTCTGACAGGGAAACTGGATCTCATTGTTTGCATCCACACACTAGAAAGGAAAACCCCTGAGTAATGAGAATGCCGAGGGTGCAACCACGTCCAATTAGATCCAACCAGAAGGACTAAAGTACACAGAAACTGTAATCCATTTGGTCAAATTATAAATACAATGGATACAAAGTAGATAACAGATAAATTCTGAAGAATCTCATTGTATACTACAGAGCTTATCTGTTATCTGCCATGTATCTTTTTTTACAGCATTTTATTTGCCTCCCCCATGGCTACACTGCAGCTTGTTTATATAAACTATAGTAGAGTTTCTGAAGTAAACACACCAGTTTTACCAGTGAAGCATTATTATTATTTAGCTTTTTATTCAGCAGCTCAACAGATAGCAATTGTCTGGTTGCTGGCATTCCAAATTACACTAGCAATCATGCACTGATTTGAATAAGAGACTGTACTATGCGTAGGAAAGGGCCTGAATAGAAAGATGAGTAATAAAAAGTAGCAATAATAAACCACATTTTTAGATGGGGTCAGTAAAACCTATTTTAAATAAAAAAAGAAAATAAATGATTAAAAAACTATATAAAAAATGATGAAGACCAATTGAAAAGTTGCTTAGAACTGGCCATTCTATAACCATTCCATTCCATAACCATCCCTTTAAGACTATTTAGATAATAAAGCACAATTAGAAGTGCTGTACAAGAGTCAAACACTTCAAAGTAGCCAGCGAAGGTGCTGGTTGTGAGATATCCAGTAAATTACAGAGAGCCATCCAAGCCCTAAGTTTATATATAGCTGCACAAGAACATGAAAATGGCTATCACAAGAGACAAGTAAATTATCCGCTTCATAGCACGAAAATGTATAATTTACAAAGTTGCACATAAACCCAGTCACATAAGCACCCCAATCAAGGTGATAATGAAATAGTAAAAAATGGCATTCATTACATCCATTGATCAACATATAATTTAAAGGAACAGTAAATTTAAAAAAGTTTTTTAAAGTAATAAAAATATAATGCAGTGTTGCCCTGCACTGGTAAAACTGGTGTGTTTGCTTCAGAAACACTACTATTGTTTATACAAATAAGCTGCTATGTAGCAATCGGGGAAGACATTCAAAGGAGAAAAGGCTCAGGTTACACAGCAGATTTTATATGTGTATATGAACTATAGTAGTGTTTCTAAAACAAATAATCAGTTTTACCATTGCAAGGCAAAAGTAAATGAAATTTTCATTACTTTAAAACACTTTCATCTTTTGGTGTAACTGTTTCTTAGACACTAAGCAGTTTTATGCAAGTGTCAGTGAAATGATAGATGTTCTGCAATGTTTGTTTACTGCTAGCACAGAGTGGGAAAGTATGGGTGAGATAAACCCAGCTGACAACCCCTGGAAAAGAGTGGTAAACTATGCATGTCACTTGGGCAGCTTGTCAGACTATCAACAAAGGATAGTGTACATTTCAGGGAGGGCTTCTGGGTAAATTTCAGGAAAGATTGTGTCTAAAGTGTACTCGGGTGCTTTGTCATAGAGCTGTATATCACATCTGGATGGTCCTCTACTAGTTGATAGACCAGCATGCTGAGGCCAGCAAGAGATGTTTATGCTAAACAAGAAAGTGAAATGCAGGTTATAGAAGGAAAACAAAAATGGATTACGGCTCAAAATGATTTCCTTGGTCACATCTATGATAAAACCATGATGTTTACCATACATTTTAGTTAACACTTAAAATAACATGTTTACTGTCCATTTGTAATCATTGAACCAACAGTCTGCAGACATCACTACAATCAGCAACCTAAAGATATTTATGATGACCTATCCAAGTGCTATTCAATTTTCCGGATGCAGTGGGCAATTAATACAGATGAAATAAAAAATGATGAGTACATACAAAGTGGTCTATGGGTGCCTCAGTATTGGTAATTAAACATGAAAATGCGTTAAAATAAGATATATACAGAAAGCCAACAGATAGAAATAATGTATTATTAAATAGCAGCTTCCATCCAGATAACATGAAAAAGGGATTACCTTATAGTCAGTTGCTAAGAGTAAGGAGAATTGTCTCAGAGGATAATTTATGTTTGATCAGGTTAAATGAAATGTCACAAAGTTTTATTGAAAGGGGTTATTATAAGACCCTTGTAGAGTCACAAAAAAACAAGGTCATGTCCTTAAAGCGGGAGGAGCTACTTAGTAGCAAAAAGCCATGTAAGGGCAACAACAGAATTTATATCTAAGTATAATGTGAACTCTAAATGCATTAAAATATTATCTATAGATATTGGGCAATTTTACAAAAGGATGCAGAGTTTGGCAGGTTTTTTACAGATGTACCATTGTGTTCATATAAGTGATCTCGCACCCTAGGGGATGTCTTGACCAAAGCAGATTTGCTACAACCCAAGACAAGACAACTGACATTTTTCGGTAACCCAAGAGTAGGGGCATTCCCTTATTTGTCTTGTGGGTGTTGCAATAGCATTATTAAAGGTGACAGTGTAACACATGCCTCAAAAGTTATGCAATTAAATTACATCACTTTGCCACTTGTACTACTACAGGTGTAATTTACATGTTAATGTCCCTGTGGCAAAGCATATGTAGGAAAAAACAAACGGGAGATCAGAACCAGAATTGGGGAACACAAAAGAACAATCAGTAATTGCGACCTTGAGAAGGATAAGTATGTTACGCCAGTTAGTAGACATTTTTGCATGCAGGGCCAGAACAGTAACCAATTGAGGTTGTTGGTTCTGCAAGTAGAGAATGTACCCCCAAGAGGTGGGATTACAATCGCATACTATTACAGAAAGAAATCATGTGGATTGATAGATTAAATACCATGGCCCCAATGGGATTGAATGAAGATATGAATTACTCCTGTTATTTTTGATCCTTTCTTTATGTAATTGAATCAAGAGTGACTTACATATATTTTTTTTAATTGTAATTTCAGTTAATTAAGGTATGTTTATTTCACAGTGACAAAGAAATACATTGAAGGCACAGATATTAATATGGACAGTTTACAACCGAGTCACAGAGGGACACTTATATTCACAGGTTGTCACTTTACAGGTATTGTAACTTTGATAGTATCACTTAAAAATGGTTATACAAAGTATCATGAAAAATTGCTATACAATGTAACACTGTGTGAATGTAACAATGTGTAACAATGTGTCGGTGCTCATTGAAAAAAATGAGGTGCGTCTAGACCTGCGCTCCCCTGCGGCTGAATGCAGCCAAACGGAACGCGGGGGAGCACAGGTCAAAAACGCCTGTGTGTAAGGGCCCTTAAAAACTATTTGTCGTGCCACATTGGACCCCTAAGCTTTCAGTTCCACAGACCAATACTGCAAACTAATTGTGTTTATTTTGTAATGATGAACCCATGTTTTACTATCTTACATACTTCAACTACACAAACATTTCCCTAAATCAACATCAAAAACTCAGCTAGAACAAAGAAATGTCTTTGATTTCATTTCATGCCTGCCTACTAACAAAACAACAGTCATTCCATGAGGAAATTCTAGACTATTGTAACATACATCAATGGCAGTTTCTTATTTGTTTTTTAGCAAATTAAAATGTAATCATTTTAATATTTTAAGTGTTTGTCCTGTGCTAAAATAAAAATAGTTTAGAAGAGATGTAGCTTTTTTTTTGCAGGACCAGACCTATTTGAGCTCCATGGAATTGTCTTGCACTGACAGAAAGGATATTATGATGCTAAGTTTACCAACCAACTTCGATGAAGGTATCACAAACTAGTATCATGCAGAATTTGTAACTTTTGTCAAACCTACTGTGCTCCTCCATTTCAAACCTACTGATTTTATAAATCAGAAATATTGTACTGCTTAAAACTGAAGGTTGTTAAAAAAGGTGCAGGAAAAAATCCACCATGTATCTAACCAAATTTTCTGTGAAATACTTGCATTCAGTTCTTTCTAAGGACAGGCCTTTCAAGCCTTAAGCATAAGAAATAAATGAATGGTTTATCGTATAAAAAGCTATTCATTCCTTCTAACTGATCAACCAGCGTGAAGCAAACTTGAGCATGACAAGCAAAGCTCAAAAGCTTGGCCCCATTTCAAATAGAAGGAAGAGTAACAGCGATAAACACTGCTGCAGCTCTTTCTGGTGGCCTCACTGATTGAAGAGCAGAATGCCATTGGTAACTACAAGACCGATACATGGGCTGGGTCTATTAATGTCTTGACGCTCCTTTGCATTTATGACACTGGACTGTAAGCAGGTTAATAACCTCCTGCAAAGAAAAATTTAAGTAATTGTTCAGTATAAAAGTAAAAACTAGGTAAATAGATAGGCTGTGCAAAATAAAAAATGTTTTCAATACAGTTAGTTAGCCAAAACTGTAATGTATAAAGGCTGGGGTGACTGGATGTCTAAAATAACAGAACACAACATTACTTCTTGCTCTTCAGCTCTCTTGATTTACACTGCCTGGTTACCCTGGTTACCAGGCAGTAAGCTATCAGTGTCTTGAGAGAGGGCCACATTGGTCATAACTGTTGCTTTTGAATCTGAGCTGAATGCCGAGAATCAATTGCAAACTCACTGAACAGTTATGTCCCACGTGGCCCCCCATCAAGTGCTGACTAGTGAGCTGAAAAGCAGGAAGTTGTGTTCTGGCTATTATGTTAGACATCCAGTCACTCCAGCCTTTATATACATTTTTGGCTAACCAACTATATTAGAAAGATTTTTTATTTTGCACAGCCTATCTATTTAACCAGTTTTTAATTTTACCCTGAACCGTTCCTTTAAAACATTTTGGTGTCAGTCATAATGAAAGCAAATTTGATGGAAATTAGAATTTTGCCTTAGATCTCTAAATAAATTATAGTATATTTCTACAACTGAAAAAAGTTTTATGTACAGCACCAGTAAATTAAAATATGCCTTTATTCAAACTTCGTGGCAGTACCCGGTCAGCAACGTTTCAGGCCTCTCCATGGCCTTTTGTAAAGCTTGAGTACACGGTCAGCAACGTTTCAGGCCTCTCCATGGCCTCCATGGTACTCAAGCCTGACAAAAGGCCATGGAGAGGCCTGAAACGTTGCTGACTGGGTACTGCCATGAAGTTTGAATAAAGGCATATTTTAATCTACTGGTGCTGTACGTAAAACTTTTTTTGGCTGATTACTTCTGGTGGATGATGGACCATTGATGGTACGTGCACCCACAATTGAATAATATTGGGAATTACCTTCAGCTGACTCTATATTGCCTATCGATATTTCTACAACTGTACACTAGGTATGGAATTACTTGAATGTCTTGAATGTGATAAAAACATGTCACAGACCCTACCCTACAACTCCTATCATCCTGTAAGAGTGATGTGAAGCTGGCCATACAAGCCAAGATCTGATCAGCTCACCTGGCACATCAGCTCACCTGGCAGTTTCAAAAGACCATTCTGAGAGCCTGTCAGATCTCAATTCATAGGTCTAAACTGAAAATTTGACAACCGGTACATGGATCACAAGAAGATGCTTTCTGTTACATGGAACAACATCATTTAACTATCATTGTATAAGGCCAGTAAGCTGTTATGAAAAATGTAACCACATTACACTGAAAAACGTAGGCTGGATCTTCACACAAGGATCTAGTAGTATTCCTTATCTGAATATTGGGGGTAGCTTTCCAAGAATGTTATCTTGTAACCACAATATTGCCAGTGGCAAGCCTAGTCCCGTGCTGTGAAGTTTTGACCACGGTCACTGAATGGAATAAAGAGGGGTTGGATGCTGAATTACTGAAACTGCACTAGACCAGTAAACACTGACTGCTGACAGGTCTTGTGGGTTCCTGTGGATTATTGGACTGGTGAAATTTACACATTACTATATCAATCATGTGACCTCATGGAGGTGCAGCAAAAGCAATGGGTAAAATGAGCATTGCCTGATTTGCCTACAACTGCTGTAATACATGACAAGCACTTAGCAAATATCAGTTTTTTTTAGAAGTTCTCATAGCAAACCCTTTTTTTGTCTGAATACTTCTACACATCAAGCCGCAAAGCACTTTCTGCTAATATAACTTTCTATAAAATGCTTGATTATGTTAGCATTGATTTTGGTGCTCTTGTTCAGACTTGTCACTAGATAATTGCACAAATTGCACTTACAGTACTTAATTGTCACTCTTGCACACCAGAGGATTGATGCTGAGCTCCCAGTGTTACAGACTACCTAGAGCTATTCCACTGCTACTGGCAAGTAGGCTACAAAAATTGGAAACATTTTGTATTGTTTGCTACATACAAATACGATATCTAAACCAACGAACACTAACAAATGCAGGAAGGCCAAATGGACATCTGCATTCCTCAATGCCACAAAAGGGGAAATTGCAATTAACATTATGGGACTACAAAAATGTTTTCCGTTTTTCAAATTCTTACTGTAATGTTCTGAAGCAAACCTGATATAGTCTTAACCATCATTGGCAACAAAAGGATGCTTCTCAGCACAAACTTGCAAAAAGGAAGATGAATTTTCATATTACCCACACAAAGCAGTTCCTGTCTATACAAATTATCAGTGCAATTAGAAACTAATTGTCTTGTTATTCAATTATCTCTCCACCTGCATTCGAAGAAATTAAAAACACACCACAGAGCTTATACAGTGTATCCCACATACACACAACACTGTTGATGCATTATAACTTACAGAAACACAGTACAGGCCTCAACAACCAAACAACATGCAAATAGTAATTTAAATAATGGCATGGTTCCTTGTACTGGCAAATTTCTGAAAACACACCTATGGGCATATTTATCAAAGAGTGAACTTCACCACAGTTCCCCAGAGGAAAATGTTACCACCCTCAATTCACTCATATAGGATTTGAAAGAGAATTTTTAGCAAAAAGTGAAAATAGAGCATGTTCTATTTTCATGCTTTGATAAATAGCCTCTAAAAATCCCATAAAAGTGAATAGTGAAGTATATTTTCCAACTGGCAGACTCTGGTAAGTTCTCGGCACAGGGGAAGATAATTTTCAACAGGCCAACTGCCTACACTGACTTCTAAAACTAGGGATGGAAATTCTGTGGGAGGACCACAGTTCTATCATGTATGCATTTTTCAACTTTGCTAAATATTTACCGATATGCCTATGTAGCATATGTATTATGATTTGATATGGACTTTCTTGGTCTCTTTATTGATGTTAATCAAAAAAAGGTTCCAGGTCAACCACATATTATAGTCTCGTAACCAAATAATTAATAGTTTTCTCATAAACTTAATCATTTATCAAAATACTTCCGTCTTCCCAGGGCCCACTGCACCGAAAAATATAGGGGGGGCAAGACGCAGCGAGGGGACGCAGGGAGGGAGATGGTGGGAGGGGACTCACACAGGGAGGGAGGTGACACATGCAGGGAGGAAGACGGAAGGAGGGGACGCACACAGGGAGGAAGGGGATGCACACAGGGAGGAAGATGGAGGGAGGAAACACAGGGAGGGGAGGTGGGACCAGTTTAAAAATTTTTCTGGCGCTCCCACCAAGGCCTTAAAATGGCCTTGTTCCCACATTCCCTTTCAAAGAAGCTATTATGTAAACTGCTACTAATATTTGTAGGTTTCAACAAATCTCACACTTTTCCTACAAAGTCACTGGCAGACATGCCCCTGAATGTGAAAAAAATGCCCAGTTGCAGTAACCCAAAGAAATCAATGGGATGTTTGCTTTTAAACAGGTGACAGTATATGGTACCTGCTGCATGTTTGCTATAGGTGATTAGAGTTGTGGCAAACGTTGCACCTTTCAATACATGAAGCCCAGGCCCGGACTGGCAATCTGTGGGTTCTGGTAAATGCCAGAGGGGCTGCTATATTGTGCCATAGAAATTCTGTATTTAGTGGACTGGTGGGGGTTATTTGAGCCTGTTTGGGCTGATTGGGCCTCTGTGTACATGAAATGGCAGGGCGTATTTTGACTCTCAGTCCAGGTCTGATGAAGCCCATTGTCTGAAAACATTTAAGGGCTCTTACACACAAGCGTTTTTACCTGCACTCCCCTGCGGCTGAACGCAGAAAAACGGAACGCAGGAGATCGCAGGTAAAAACGCCAATGTGTAAGGGCCCTTAACGAATTAGGCTGCAGCAGCTTGCCTTCAGAAAACATTTTAGTGACATCTCAACAGATCGACATATCAATCTGCAATATTTGTGTCTTGTTATTCATTCCCCCCTCACTACTAATCTAACTATTAGTTAGAAATTCAGTTAATCTCAAAGCCTCATTAAAGCATTTATTTACTAAAAAATCAAAAACACATGAATTTGTGCAGGGATCATGAGGCAGTATCGTCCTACAATTCTACAATAATATAACCAGCCCCGTAAAAAAAAACAGCAACTACGGTATGTCTGCCGTTCCAACACATAGCCTGCCGAAGGTTTCCGATTTTAACCATGGTTTACGACATAAAGCGAAGCGCCAAAGACAAAAAAACGAGCGCAGCCGAAGCTGTAGGCTCCGCCCCGACCACTTCCGAATCCCGGTTGGGCGCTGTCCACCTCCTGAAAGCGAGAAGCGCTGAGGTGGCTGAGCGCTTGGCTTCGGGAGGGGAGAGGGAGTGCGGATGGGAAATAAATCCAAAGGAAGCACCGTATCAAATAAATTTATAAAGACGCGAAATAAATAGTTTCTTTTTCAACCAGCTGTTGCAAACTACAATTCCCAGAATACCCATCGAATGGTAAACGGACAGCGGATGCTGGGATTTGCTTAAATTTAAACGCTGACATTTTGGAATACACTTGGAGTGAAAAGCTTTAAATGTCTAAACTGGCAAATATGAATTTCTAGATGTACGATCAGTGCGCCTCTGCTGCCCTCAAATATGCGGAGACCTCGACAAACGGCAGGCCCATTTAATAACGTTACACGTTGTAGGCACACACGCCAGCTCCCAGTCCCCCTCATGAAAATGGCTATAAAATGTATGTCGGCCATATGGTCGGCCATGTTTTAGTACTAGACACTGAAATCTGACTGCTCAGCTGAATTACAATCCCCTTCCCTCAACTCGCTGTCAGTTAAGCAAATCTCTCTCACCAGTGCCTAAGATAAAGCCTGATGAGGTGTGGGGGTGCGCAGATATAGAAATATATATATATATATATATATATATATATATATAT